>KB644874.1:41362-82335 GCA_000347475.1 Penicillium paxilli ATCC 26601
CGGCTTACCGAATACTTTCTGTCCGGCAAAAAAAAAAAAAAAAAAAAAAGAGCCCCGCGATATGCCCCTCTTCAAAAGTGAGTCAGAGAACTTGAAGCAACAGAGTGAGTCAACAGAGAATACCACTAAAATATAAATAGAGTAGGAGTGAAACAGAAATGACCAAACTCAATTGAAAATAAATACAGCAAAAAAAAAAGCCTCAACTATACTCCGTATACAAGTATCTATTTCTACTACAAAATCCCAATTAAACGATTGCGTGATTTTGTGGCCGATTCCGGAGACTCTCTCAGCTTATCTAATTCGGTGATTCATACTGAGGACCTTCACACTATTCCCTTCTACTACACTCTACCTTCTACACTTTACCCTCTCTCTCTCTCTCTTCTTTACCCACCTCCATTGTCCCTCTCAACAATGACCTCCGCTCAAGATATCCGTCCTCGCAAGGACGAGCTCGCCGCCCAGGCTCAATACTTCTCTACCTCCCCCAATGCCTCATTCCACTCCCCCTCCAGCCACGGCTCAGCACTCACCCGGACAATCCCTCTGCCCAATGCGAAGCACCTGAAGCCCTTTGCCACCGAGGACATCAAGGTCCTGCTCCTGGAGAATGTCAACCAGACTGGTCGTGATATTCTGTCTCAGCAGGGCTACCAGGTTGAGTTCCTCAAGTCTTCGCTCCCAGAGGACCAATTGATCGAGAAGATCCGGTGAGTCAAAACCAGCCCAAGAACAACCTCCACCAGCCCAAGAAAAGAAGAAAAAAAAAAAGACAGACAGAAAGAAAAGAAGAACCATAATCTAATATTATTTACTGTCTAGTGATGTCCACGTAATCGGCATCCGCTCCAAAACAAAACTCTCCGCCAGAGTCCTAAAAGAAGCCAAAAACCTAATCGTAATCGGCTGCTTCTGCATCGGCACAAACCAAGTCGACCTCCAATACGCCGCCGACCACGGAATCGCAGTCTTCAACTCCCCCTTCAGCAACAGCCGCAGCGTCGCCGAACTCGTAATCGCCGAAATCATCGTCCTAGCCCGCCAACTCGGCGACCGCTCAAACGAAATGCACAACGGAACCTGGAACAAGGTCTCCAACGGCTGCTGGGAAATCCGCGGCAAGACGCTCGGAATTATCGGGTACGGACACATCGGTGCTCAGCTCTCCGTCCTGGCCGAGTCAATGGGTCTCTCTGTAATCTTCTACGACGTCGTCAACCTAATGGCGCTGGGAAGTGCACGTCAAGTCGAAAGCATGGAGGCTCTCCTCAGTGAAGCCGACTTCGTCACATGTCACGTCCCCGAATTAGCCGAAACAAAGGGTCTCATCGGCGCGAAACAATTCGAACAAATGAAGAAGGGGAGTTACCTAATCAATGCGTCCCGGGGTACAGTTGTTGATATCCCCGCTCTAATCGACGCGATGCGCAGCGGCAAAGTTGCGGGAGCCGCATTGGACGTTTATCCCAATGAGCCGGCCGGAAACGGCGATTACTTCAACAGCGAGTTGAACAGCTGGGGAGCTGATTTGCGGTCGTTGAAGAATCTCATTTTGACGCCTCATATTGGTGGGTCTACTGAGGAGGCTCAGAGTGCTATTGGTGTTGAGGTTGCGCAGGCTCTTACGAGATATGTTAATGAGGGAACGACTCTTGGAGCTGTGAATTTGCCTGAGGTTGCGCTTCGTTCGTTGACTATGGACGAGCCGAATCATGCTCGTGTTATTTACATTCATCAGAATATCCCTGGTGTTTTGCGTAAGGGTAAGCAAAGAGTTTCCCACATCCCACTCCCACATCCTGCGTCTCGCGTGTGCGGGTATCTAGTATCAGCCAGAGCTAGAGACAGAGGCAGAGACAGAGGCAGAGGAGAACTAAGACTAACATTATCCCCAGTCAACGAAATCATCGGCGACCACAACGTCGACAAGCAAATGACCGATAGCAGAGGCGACGTCGCCTACCTGATGGCCGATATCAGCAACGTCAACACAACTCACATCCGAGACTTATACACCAGCCTCGAGAGCCTTCCTTGTAAGTCCCACACTCTCTGTCCCACTATTCTACCCCATATATAAATATAAACAACAAAACTAACAACATGGTCCCCAGCCCGCATCCAAACCCGCATCTTGTACTAGATATATCATCCTATATCCTATCCCCGCGCACTGGCGCTGGCAGCAGCTGTAATCAACTACACAGGACCGAGAAGTGTCCTCGGAACTCTGACCTCGGAGTCCATTAACGAAATCGAAATCGATTCTTTCAACGGGATCAAGTCATTGGAAAAAACGTGCTTTGCATGATTAGGTAGAGGAAAAGTTATGATTGAATGGTTTAAATCAAATCTTTACTATATTTGTTTAAATTGAAGTTTGAAGTTCAACTTCCAGTATCGCATTTCAAGTAGTAGTAACGAACAGTAGAATCGGCTTTGTAGAAAATCCCCAAAAAAAGAGAGAGAAAACCTTGGAAGATAATGCAACGGAAGTTTGAACATCTATTCAATTCTATTTCCATGTACCTACACTAGTAGCTAGGTAGTACACTAATTAATAATGTATGACTTCCACGATCAGCTCCATGCCAAGCGGCGTCTTATCTAGAAAGGTTGAACTTGAACTCCAGTGAAGGAAACAGAACAGGCACAGGCACTGGCACTGGCACATTGCAGTTTCAGAAAAACATCATACAGCTCGATTCACATCGTCGTAGTAGAGAAATCAAATGCATAAGCAAACTTTGAAACTGAAACTAACCGGACAATAGAAACAATAGCGAATAATGAAGTTATTTATAAATGACCATAGAGAGAATCAAATCAAATACAACGCCAGCACAAATTCTCATGGTTGGATGAATATACAGCGTATGAGGGTGGGGGAAAAAAGATACAGATAGATGGGAATAGTTCAAGACAGCCAATGCAAAAAAGAAAAAGAAAAGAAAGAAGGAAAACAAAATCCGAGAATGAGGACCGAGAACGAGAAACTCGTCGCCATATCTGAGAGACCAGAAAGGTAGAGGAAACACGACCAAAACAGACAATGCTTTACAGATAGATGCCGATGCCGATGCCGATGCCGATTCCGATGCTGATTCTGACGCTGACGCCGACTCATGGATCCTCGCCTTCTTCTCCCTGTCCAAGCCGCCGGTACTGACTTTGGCTGGCACTGCTCCCACCACGGCTCCGGTTAACCATTTTGGATATCCAGCCACCAAAGCCTTCACCACGACTACTGCTAAGCTGTGCGTCTTGGCGACTAGCTTTGCTGGGTCCATCCTGGCTGAAAGAAGGAGGGTCGATATCGAGGCCTGGAATAGCACTCTCTGCTCCAAACTGGCCATACGGCCGTCGAATATCGAGCGAGGGGACGGGCGATCCGGCGCCAATCAAAGAACCTCGCTCGCCTTCTGTGGCGGGTGTGGGCATTGCAGTTGTTGCATCTCCAAATAATATGTTCATGTCTTCCAGACGGACGCCGCTAGTCTCGGGATACAAGAAGTACACTGTAAAGTTAGCAAGGAGACACATAACACGTGGATGGAAGGAAGCGAGACTTACCAAGAACGAAACTGCATGCACAGAAAAATGCATGAACAAGATAGAGTCGCCACTTGATGGCACCCTGGAGAACAGGAGTGACTTCTCCAACCAACCAGTTGAAAGCCCAGTTACTAGCCGTGCTCAGACTGGCTCCTTTAGCACGAATACTCAACGGCAGAATCTCGGGAGGGTAAAGCCAAGGGATGGGACCCCAAGATGCACCGAAGGCCGCATTATATACCATGACGAATATGACGGTCATAAGAGGCGTTGCTTTGATCTCAATGAAGATGAAATATGAGATCAGAGAGAGCGAAATGATCATTGCCACTGCACCTGACAGCAGAATAGGTCGACGGCCCCACCCATCTACCAAATACCATGGCGGGATGGTGGAAAGCAAATAGGAGATGCCATTAATGCCGGTCATCAAGATCGCCGAACGACCCTTCCATCCAGCTGACTCGAACACAAGCGGGGCATAGTAAGAGATCACATTGATTCCGTTTAACTGGGCCATTGCCTGGGCCGACATGGCGATCAGAACTCGCTTCCAGTAACGTTTGAACATGTCGGAATATGTCCGCTCGCCCTCTTGTCGTTGTATCAGGACGTTCATCTTGATTTCTCGGTACTCCTGGCGTGCCTTGTCGTTGTGAATATCGCCCTCACCATAGAGGTTAGCAATGACGACCATGCCTTCTTCGTCACGATCAGTATCTAACAGCCACCTAGACAGTGCAGAAAGAGAATTAGCACGATGGACGTAGGGTAAAATATAAGCTTTGCTCCTTGAACTCACCGAGGTGACTCGCAAATCACCAAGCTTCCAAAGCCTAGCAGTGCGCCCATAACACACTGAACAAGAAGTGGAAGTCTCCAGGAGTAATCGGATTCGATGAAACTACAAAAGTAGTCCACCCAGACGCTAGTCGCATATCCGGCGATATTGCCGGTAAATTCGATGCAAGCGAGTTTTCCACGATTATGCGGCGGCTAAAAAGGAGAAGTCAATATAATAGCTCCAGACTATGATACCCTTATGGAGTAGGGAGGAGGGGAGGGGTGTTACCGAAATTTCAGATTGATAGACCGGCACGATGGTAGACAAAGCACCGACGCCGAGACCAGCGATGATCCTGCCGACCATCATCATAGCCATGCTAGTCGCCAATGTCTGAATAGCACCACCGACAAAGAAAACCATCGAGCCATATAGAATAGTCCTCCTCCGACCGATCTCATCGCCTATACGCCCAACAAGGAGAGAAGATATGAAGGCTCCGATCTCGAGGATGGCGACAGCGGTACCGATGGTAGCTCGGGAGGGTTGATCAAAGTAGTCTCGAAAGTGTTTGCCGCTACGCCATCATCAGTATTCTAGTTTGCTACATGTATGTTGCTTCGGGAGAGGGCGCATGGGAAGGAAGGGATAGGGACAAGATACGGACGTGATGATTCCACTCATAACACCTTGGTCATAGCCGAACAGGCTATCGTAGCAGTCAGTATTAGCAAGCAGTGGCGGGGAGAGGCTAGACATTTGGGACATACAAGACACCGAGTGATACAAAGACACTGGTGAAGTAGCTACAAGACCTTGTTAGTTATGATCCTGCAGCGTCGATCATCAGCCATGGCAGCGAACAAACACTCACAGTAAGGGCTTGCCGACCAGGCCATGGATGTGGGCAGCTCGCCCATTTCGGGGAGACATGATGGCGGCAAGAACCCGTTCAGCGTGGGAGATACGTCGTGGAGGAGGTTTAGGGATAGGGATCTTTTCAAGGTTGATGTGGGGGTTGTTGACGTCGTCAAGTTCGCGCGGATAGTGGACCCGCTTCGGTTGGTTCCGACCACGATGACCCAAGAGCTCACGATCCACGGACTCACGGAAACTGGCCTGTAGCGGATCCTCGTGAGCAAGTTGCTCGGCGAGATCGCCAGTGTCTGACCAGACAGAGAGATCGGATGATGAACGACGGCTGCCTTTCTCGCTCGCAGATTCCAACGCAGTAATTGTGGGGGATGAATTGGAGAGAGATCGGAGAGGGATAGCGGGGGAGGTTGGAGAAGGAATGTTGGCGGTATTTGGCCGGGCTCGGCCCTTTCTCTATTTTTTTTGCGGGGGGTGGGATGGTGATATTCCCCACTTCGAATAGAGTCTTTCGAAATGGTGCACAAAGACGAGGCTAAGTTCGCCCGAGGCAGGGGAGCGGGGGGTAAGAACGAGAAAGGTTGCCACGACCTCCCTCTTCCGGGGCAATTTCTTTACTAGCGAACGCCACGCAGACCAGTAGGATCGCGACAGGGGACACAGTAAGGGCCTAAGAGAGAGTCACACAGCGAGATCGACGCAAGATGACGGAGTTATTAGTTTGGGGTGATGGTCAGGTGGACCAGCGGAGATCTCAAAAAGAAAAAGGGGAGACTTGGAGGCATCCGAGACAGTGTAATGTGCAGTCGATACAGAATATACAGAAAAAGGGGGACAGTATTTGTATATTTGATAGGGTTTAGGTATGTATGTAGAAGGAAAGGAAAGAGATGAAGAAGAGAAGAAAGCTGAAGATGAGAGAAGAAGAGAAGAAGATGAGATGAAGTGGAAAAAGGAAGAAAACGAGACGAAACGAGGAAGTTGGTTCAGTTCATGAGGAAGGCGCCCCCCCAGCCCAATACGGGCAAGCTGTCAGATCCGGCAGGAGCGATCCACTGTGGGGACTCCACATTCAGCATCAACATTAGCATATCATAAAGTATAGCATAGTATATAGTATATAGTGAATATATATTATCTACTATATAGTATTAATATCTAGAAGGTATTAGGTAGAATAACTATAGTGATAATACTAGTATAGTAGTGGTGTTATGTTGGTGGTGGTTACTTTATAGTGTATACCTACTGTATACTACTAGTCTATACACAGCGGAAGGGTATAGCAAGACTGTCTATACAAATAAAATAGGGTATCCTCAACTCTATCACAAAACAAAGAACCCAGAAAGAAAAAAAAAAAGAAAGAAAAAACCACTACTAGTAAATGTACACATCCTAATAGCTTGAGCTAACCCCCTCAAGTCAAAAGAATATCATACCCATCACTCCGAATATGCACCGCATCATCCATACTAGCATACCGTCTCCGGACCAACTCAAAAATAATCAACCCAGCACTCGTACTCGGCACCTGACGAATGGCCGTAGAAAAGAAGCCCCTAAAAAGCCAAGGCCGCCAACCCCCCGCGCGGGCCGCCTTACGACGACACCGCTTATACGTCTCCTGATACGCATGATAGTAGAGCCTCATCATCTGGCGCCGGGATGGATCCAAACTAGCCTGGTGATCCAAATACTCCAGTCGACCTAGATGCAGGTCCTGGATCACGCCCAGGGGGTGTTGGATGACCTGCTGTGCCACGGAGGCGGCTATGCCGGCTAACAGGAGGAATCCCGGTTCCAGTGCATAGTGTGGTTTGATCACCGGTACACCCCTGTCACTGGATGTGGAAGAGAAAGGGATACTTTCGATGTGTTCGGGGTGAAGGGCTCCGTAGTACCAGGTGACGAAGGAGTAGTAGGATTGAGACTTGACGTACTCGAATGTGGAGAAGAAGACTGCGTAGCCGAAAGAGTCTCGTAGGAAGGAAAGACTCCATCCGGCGAAAATGCCGCGGAGTCCGATTTGTTTGAGTTTGTGGTGTCCGTAGTGCCACATGCTGCGGTATTGACCTTCGAGTAAATCGCTAGTCTGCATTCGAACTTGGAGGGCGTCGAGAGGAGCTGCCACGATTGATTGAATGGTACCAGCTGTGAAACCTGCTGTGAAGGTCGCTGATGGGGGAGCTGGAGGCCAGACTCGTTTGGCGCCTTGAGAGACGGGGTCATGGAGGGACCCGAGGACTTGTAGATAGGATGTGTAAAGGACGGCGCCGACACTGTTCAAAAGAGAGAACAATTTAGCACTTGTTTTTGATCCCACACAGTTCTGTATTTTAGCTCACCCCGCATTAGCCATCAAAGGAGGCAAGACCTGATTCGGAATAAACTGCCACCCATACGTCTTAACCGCATGAATCAACAATCCAGGCGTCGTAGTATGAATCGACCATTTACCCTCCGCAACACGAGGATTCACAGCCCGTGCAAGCGCCATGTAATCAACTCGAGCTCGAAAAAAGGCCTTAATGGGGGCTCGAAAGTAAAATGCGACAAACTGGGCGCTGAGAGCGCGAACACCAGCGGCCGAGACACCGGTAGCCGCATCATTTCGCGGTTTTCGCGGTTGTTTGTTGCGGGGAATAGAAATCAAATCGTCTCCGAGGATGGGTGAATATTGGCGATGATTCTGTCCCTAAATACCACAGAGAAAGAAGAAGAAGAGATTAGCATTAGAATGTCCAAAGTGCTGGGGGTTTATGTTTTGTTGACCGGGTCGTAGATCGGTTTCTAATGTGAGCTAGGTAGCTTACCCTGTGTTTCCCGTCGATGACGGTGGCGTTGGCATCAGAGCCATTTTTATCCTGCCATGAGTCCACACTGTGCGAATCCGCAACTTGGGAATTTTGCCCGTGCGGAAGGACCATTTGCTTCCTTGTCGAAGGAAATCAAAAAGTGAAGCCGGAGTCCCGACCCGATCCCGATCCAGCTTATATAAGGTCACGGGACCTGGCCCGGGCCGGGAGAATATCGTAGAGTGCCGGGACTAAGGAGGGTATACACTCATCCATCATCCACACAGCTATGTATAGTACACATGATATTACTATTACGGATGACCACTGACGAGTGAGACATTTGTTAAATTCTGCAGCAAGAAAGAAAAAAAAAAACTACATTTCTTTAGACTAGTAAGTTCTAATTCATTTCACTTTTATTATTTATTGCGGTGAAGCCAAGACCGGCTGTATCATATAATTACATTGATGGGATAAACCCCCATCTGCATGGAACCAAAAAAGCCCACTCTGTTCGACTTGGAAGTTGGAAGTGAATGTGATCACCGACTGGAGTCACGGTAGTTTGGACTCCTACTTCGACGCCTGGGTGCGTCACGGCGGTAATCACGTCTACCCCCATAGTCGCTAGTTTCGCGGGGGCGGTCACGATCAGCGTTCCCGTAGCTTGGGACGTATGAATCGAGGTTACTGGGTGGGTATCGATTACCCGGACGATCTTGGTTAAACCTATCACGACGTTGGTCGTCGCGGTTTTCGTAAGATCGGTTGGAGGATGTTGGGGGTCGGGGTGGGAGGCCGTTTGTTCGTTGCGAGGGAGGGAAAGGTCCTCTCCGGTGTGGTCCTGGGCCTGGGCCTGGACCGGGTCCATTTGGCCGGCCTCGAGCTGCGCCTGGGATTCGAGGATTTTGAGAATTTGGTCGAGAGCCATTGCTTGCCCAGCCTCCATTCGAAGAGGCGTCTGCTGAACCAACGGGAGGAGCTGGAGGCCCCGGGGCTCGTTGCTCGCGGAACTTTTTGCGGTCCAGTTCGTGGGAGTCAGCGAATGTGGGGATGTCCCCGGGGTGAAGGGGTAGAGGGGGTGTGGTGAAGTAGGGATGCTTCAGGGCATCGATAGCGTTGATTCGTTTTCGCCAGTCCAGTTTGAGGAGTTCGCCTAGGAGTGAGATAGCGACGGGGTTAAGTCTAGTGAGTGTTAGTCGGATATACCACAATGGAAATGCTAGATGGGTGATCATACTCTTTGAAGGATTCGGCGAGATTACCGCGTTTAAAGCCGAAGTTCTTCACGCCTTCGCATCCCGGTAGTGCGCTCCAGCCAGGCATGTTTTCCTCGGTGGGAGTACCTACCAGGCTGAAGATGAGTTGGGCTTGATTTAGATCACTGTTACCAGAAAGAATAGGTTTTCCTTTGAACATCTCGCCGAATACACACCTAAGATCATTAGTGACGGACTTGGAAAGGTAGGATTGAATTGCTTACCCAACACCCCACATATCGATGGCAGTGGTGTACTTGCGCAGTGAAAGCAACAACTCTGGAGGCCGGTACCACCTTGTGACGACAAGGGCTGTGTAATCCCTCTTCGCCTCCCCGCCGCCCTTTCCAGGTTGCGGAGGGGGTTCATCATATGGACGAGCCAGTCCAAAATCGGCTATTTGAAGAATACCTCCATTGCTAATGAGCAGATTGGCAGCTATGCAGGACAGGTTAGTGAGTTTTAAAGCAGTTGATATGGATATGGATAATTTACACACCTTTCATATCTCGATGTAGGATGCAGTTCTGTGCTGAAGTTAGACCAGGGAAGTCCGGGGGTACATAGAGGCAAACAATCGTACCGCATGCAAATATCGCAGACCTTCAAGAAGCTGCATCAGATAGCACTTAATCTGGGGCTCCGTAAATTGGACGGCCGGATTCTCTAAGAGTCCAGAAAGGTCGTGTTCCATGTAGGGCATCACCATATACATGCTAGGCTTTTTCCGCCCTTCGCCTGGGATGTTGTGTCAAAACGATGATTTACGGGACTGAAAGACATGCTTGCAACGTCGAATCGAATACGCACCCTTGCTTCGTTCAACCGCCATTTCATTAAGTTGTAGGATATTCTTGTGGGAGAGAGCTTTCAATAGCTTGATTTCTCGAATCGCCGTGATGGGAAACTTCAAGGAATAATCGATCAGTTACGAATTCACAATGGCCCAGACAGGGAAAAGCGAGACTTACACCTTCTTTCTCATGATGCATGAGGATTTTCTTGAGAGCGACGAGTGCATTATCTTTCTTAGATCGGGCCTTGTAAACCTCACTAGTCCAAAAAGTCAGCTGTGATCATTCTTCCAAGTTATCAGATAATTCTGGGGATTTACCCAAAGGTACCCTCTCCAAGCTTGCCAATGAATTCAAAGTCCTTGATATTTGAGCAGCCGGGGAATCGCGGTTGGCCATTGCCATCCCTCTCCAGCGATTTAGAAGCCATCTTGTGATCGCGTGTGGTTTTGGGGTATCGAGATATTTTGGGCGACAGTGACTTTCGACTGCTTCGCAGATGAGGTGATTTCGTCCTGGGAATGAGACCTTCAGGGAGTATCAAACGTTCTCTTATCGCGAAGCTCTATCACTGAGCATTCACCAGGAAAGCATGTGATGCGCGCGAAAGGCGAAGAGTTGGCGAACAAGTAAATCGGATTCAGCTCGTGAGATAATTGTAAATATCAAGTAAGAAAGTAAGTCGTAGAAGTGTAAGTAGCGTCAGGCGACGATCAACGGAAGATAGAACAGCATACGGCGTGGTATCGCATCGCCGGCGCTGTAGCTACCTTTAGGGTAGTCTTGAAAAGGGAACAAGGGCTCTTTCAAGCTAAGCCGGTGGAATAACAGGGTGTGGATCGGAGCGGGGGAGTATGGCGGTAGTGAAGGTAAAGAGAATCAAGAAAAGAAAATTATTATCGAGGAAAGAGGGGATTTTAAAATCGTGAAAAATGACGCCTCAGACGCCCTCGAGGTGGGTGAACAAGTTGAATCTCCTCCAAATGGATTGAAACTCGCGAAAAGCGGCGTGCCGTCACTGGTCACGTGAGCGAGTTCCTCCAGGACCATCAACTTCCCAATTCCCCCAGTCCGCCCACGCCGGACTCAACCCCGACTTCCCTCTGTCCTTCCTTTGAAAGCACCCCGCCAACCCCGACAGTGAGTACCGTTTGTCTATGAGGAATTGATGGGCCCACGATACTGACTCGATTGCGCTCAGCCATGGCAGGAAAATCCTCCCACCCCATTCACATTCACCCGGCTCGTCCGCTGTACCGATTCACTGCTACCGCATTGGGTGCTAGCATGTGGTTCTTCGTATGACACACCCCCGTTCTCCTACTGTCTGTTAGGGTATAGGACACTAATCTTTTCTCGCTTCAATAGTTGATGTACCGCGCCAAGAAGGACGGTGCTGTCCTGATGGGCTGGAAGCACCCGTGGGATCACTAGACGACTTCGACCCTGAAATTCGAACCTACGGTCACCCTGCACGCCCACCACAACCGCGGCTAAACGGGGGAAGAAAAACCCATCATACCACCTTTTCTTTTTTTTGCCAATTTTTAACGTCGTTTGAGAATTTCCATTGCCATTAGCGGGGCAATCGGACACAGGGTAGTTGAAATGTATTATACCATTTCTTAGATGAATGCGATCGAGTCAATCCAAATCAGAGCGCAAGGAGAAAGAAAAAAACCCCGAAAAAAAAAAAACCACCCTTTCTATATCATTCTTTTTGTGTTACATTCTATATAAGAAATACGATCCCACGTATTTTTCAAAGATTGTACAATCGCATCTCCTCCAAAAGGACCTTGTACTGGCGGCGTTTCTTCTGGAAGCCCGGCTGCAGCCGTGCGCGGACATGGCCGAGGATGCGGGCAAGTCGGGGAAAGACAACGCTCTCAGAACACCATGCTGCCAGGAACATACTGAGTGCCAATACAACTAGCCAGCCCTTGAACCCATCCGACATGTAGGTTAACTGCATCACGTTGGCCACCCACTCAGATGGACGGAACAACATGTAGCAGCCAATCAGAACGTCGAGAATAATCATGCATAGGTATGGGGCTGATAGGTTTAGTTAGCGGCGAATTACTTCTAGTCCCCAACGAAACTTGGACTTACCGTTCAAAGTCATTGATTGCCGGAATGGGGGCCCAACACTCATCACAATGCTGAGGAATATGTATTGGAAGCACGAGAATAGGAAGAGCGCCGTGTTCTGTGAGTTCACGATATTGCTCTTCTCCAGGTCTAGCTGGGGTGGCAGATACCTGAATGATAATTAGTATGAAGTTCCTCGCGTAATATTCAGGATAAGAAACGTACCAGGTTTGCTTCTGAACAGTCTCAAAGACAACAAGTTGGGCCAACACGACAAGGCAGATCTGCCCGAGCAAAGGAGTCAAGACCTTCCGGGATACAAGATCGGCGGTCGGTCTCTTTCGAGAAAGAGTTGGATAAGGTCCAGTCCAGCCCACTACTTAAATCAGTAACTTTATTTTGATGCCACGAGACGTAATTCCACTTACTGAAGACCGCTATCGGCATGATGAGAGCTAGATCAATGTACAGGAACTGTATAATCCGATTAGCCGATTGAATGTCTATCGCGGTGGCGATTTAAATGCGCAACTTACCTGGAAATCACCAAGATTCGACGCAGAGGTATACAGGAAGCTGACAGATGAGAATTGTATTGCCGAATACAGACTCATGAATTTGAAGCAGCAGAAGCTGGTCACCAAAGCAGCTCGGCCCTCGCTATTAAAAAAATTAGCTCAACTCTCGCAAGCCGAAAACAATAACACTCTTACCGGATGAGCTTTGGCACGCAGGAGATATCAAATTGTCGGCTAGTAAATGGCGCGGCAACAGATGCTTCTGCGTCCGAAAGAGAGATACCCACGTCCGCGGCCTTGAGGGCACCGCAATCATTGGCACCGTCTCCGCAGAACCCACAGCAGTAGTCAATTGATTGGAGTTTTTCGACCAGTTCATGCTTCTCATCTGGGGACATGCGGGCGAAGACTTTTCCGCTGACCAGGACCTAGTGAAGAAACATAGATGAGCAAACGAGGTTTTCCCTCCCGAATAGCAAAGCAAACTTACCCTTTTGAGAACATCTTCGTTCCCATAATCAACCATCCACCGAAATACATCACCAGTCACTGCGAGACAGTATTTGCGTTGTTGCAAGCCATTTCCAGGAACAGAAACATCGCCTGACTCGGAGTTGTCCAAGGGCTGGAATAAAGTCAGCAGGAATATTGGCTAAAGCAAGGAAGTCTAATATTACCAAAAGTGTTCGGGGGTCCAGTCGAATATCCGGGTTATCAACACTCTCCCAGATGAGAGATGTTTTAGTAACGAGGCCAGGTTCTTGAAGTCCGTCAGTATTGTGAGTCAAAATAACCCAGGTCTGGAAGCATACCTTCAATAAGATGCGGAATAAAACACTGTTCATCTTTGCTGATCATCTTACACTCCCGAGCCACACTGATGGCAGTCAAAATATTGTCACCAGTACACATGACATTTCGAATGTTAGCTTGGTTCAGCTCCGAAATGACTCGAGCGGTAGTAGGTTTAAGCTTGTTCTCGAAGATGATGAAACCAACAAATTCCAGGTTGCTTTCAACATCTGTCCGAGACAGTTTTTGAACCTTCATCCAGCTCAATTTGCGTTCGTATTTGGTGGCACATGCAATGACCCGATAACCCTTGTGAGTATAATAGTTGAGAAGTTCATCATAGTCGGATGGGAGGCTCTGAGGCACGCAGATATCCCTAATACTCTCTGGAGCTCCCTTGACAAAGAAGTTGGCACCATTGTCTCCGAATTGTCTGACTACTACACTGGCACGGCGAAGATGAGAGACAAATTCAAAGTTGCGCAGGACACCAAGTTCCACGGGGATCTGTAAAATGAGTTATTTAGTTAGAAGGAACACCATTGGGCTGGAGCTGGGTAACTAACATTTGGTCCATGACGTTGAGCCTCTCCCACATGAGTGGAAGGGGGTCTAGCAATGGAAGGGCTAATGGTGTCAAAGTGACCGCCAGACTGCTCTGAAGGGTGGCTGGTTCCACCCTCCTCGTATGACCAACCAGTAAACTGGAACATCTTGACATCAAGCGGGTCACCGAGGAGCTCATCATCCACAACTCGCAGAGAGTGGCAAGTCGCCATGGTGTAGATCATCTTTTGCTGCTTCTCAAGATCATATGCAGGGCCCGCAGATGAAGGTGGGATAAATAGACCCGCTGAGGTTTCAGAAAGTAGTTCAGAGAACTTATGGTCATTGTTGACCGTTCGTCCACCCAGAACATCAAGACCGTCTTCCGTGAGGGTACCCGTCTTATCAAAACAGACAACATCGAGCTTGCCACCCACGTTAACTTTTTGTGGACTAATGCAAAAGATGTTCTGCTTCTTGAGTCGCGATAGTGCAAAATTTGTGCCAATGGTGAGAGTTGCTGGCAGTGCTGGTGGAACGACAATGGTAATCAGATCAAGTGCTCTGATGACAATCAAATGCCAAGCAAGACCAATTCGCATAAAGTTAATGAACGAGGCGGTAAATCCAATCATCGCAACGAATCCCATCACAGAAATGTAGCGGAAGGAGTCGCGATAGAACTTGAAGCCCGATGGCTTAGGGAAAAGCATCGACCGAACCAATGCGCCCTTTGTAGTTGAGAATCCAGTTCTTGCCACAACGGCCAGAGCGACGGCCTCGTCGTCATCGACGTTTTGGGGTCTTCTCGCTCTGATAATCTTAGTGCCGCTGAAAAGGAAGTGTTTGGCGACATGAGGGTCCACGGAAGGGGCGCTGAGGTCCAAAAAGTCCAGAGCCTCGTCCGTAAACGGGATCTTGGAGACGGGAACAGATTCGCCTGTCATGAGATTAGTCAAATGGCAATCAATGACACTTTACTTTTATGAACAAACCAGTCAACATGCTCTCGTTAACGATACAGTCACCTGAGAGCAGAATGCAATCGCACGGAACTAGATTGAGAGACGGGTCGGAAAATTCGAAAACGTCACCAGGAGCTAGGTCCTGAGAAGAAACCGATCGCCCTGCCAGGGATTAGCCATACACTAGGTCGAGCGAAGGGAAGTATAAAAACTCACAAAATCCGTTCCTCAGCACGCGAACATCGCATTCAAAAAGCGAAATCTCTCTCAGTCGCTGCATGGTCTAGAAAATAGTCAATATTTTGTTTCATGGTCGGGCAGATGTTGACACTTACCGATCTGGTTTCCAGAACAGTAGTTCCGATACTGAATACAGAGATCAAGAAAATACAAACGGCATAATAATAGTACTCGTCCATTGACCAAAGGACCAAACTAGCCACTTGGAAAGTGTAGAACGGATGAAAGGCCTATAAATATCAGAATCTATCTCCCGCCAGCCTCCCGCACGGAAAAAACTTACCTCGTCCATCAGCAGCTGAGGGATGTTCTTTTGCTGAATGTTTATGTTGTTTTTTCCAAAGATCTGCTCTCTGCTATCACGCTCATCGGCATCCAAGCCGCCTCGCATAGCCTTTGCACTAGTCCAAGACTGATCCTTCCATCCATTGATCAAGGAGAACTTGTCTTCAATGGGATGATAGAAGAATCGAAGGTATCTATAGTCAACGTAACGCAGGGACGCAATCGTAGGATCCAGGTCTTCGTCGTAGACATGACCCGAGTTATCCATAAACACCGTAGAGAGTGGACGCCCGTATTCTTCACTATCAATATTATGAATAGTAAATTGATTCCATTGATCCTGCTTCGTGTCAGTCGAAATGAACCGCATGATAGCGGGCTATAAAAGGTAGGTATTCAGGCCGACATACCTCAATTGCAATCCAGTCACATTTCCCTAGAGGGGCAGCCTTTCCTATCAACCTCACTCTCCACCGAGGCAACCAGCGGAATAGTAGATAGGCAAGACCTCCGGTCAGTATACACAAAGTGACATATAGAGCAAAGCCAGCCTTGCTAGTGGAGAAGCCTGCGAATACGGCAGTCAAATCTTCCGATGCAATATATACTTTTTGATTTAGTCTGGTTCCCGAGCGTCGATCTCGGCCGTACGAGCTGGCAGAGAGTATGCGCGACAACAGTGGGTGCTCAGCCGAGTCTCGAGACAGCCTCTTGGAGACGAAAGATCCTCGATGCGACTCTAGATCAGGCTCTTCAACCCCATTCATCGACGATTGTTCCCCATCACTACCCTCGTCAATGGCATCTTCGTTGGACCATTCGGCGAAATCCTCTTCGTCCTGGAAATATGTGAAGCTCACGTTCGAGTCTGCGCGGTTTCGACGATGCATAAAAGAGACGACACTGGACGGAATGCTCTCCGAGATGGGACCATCAAAGACCTATTTTGTTTGGAACCGTATGTCAATGGAGGCCCACTCGTTTCAGAGGCAGCATGAACTTCGACGTACCTCATTCCGGGCCATCTCCACATCTGATACCACACTCACGCTGTGAAGACGACATTAGTGAGCGTTCCAAATGATATGAGTAAGTAGGGCGAAACAAAAAAAAATTACATACCTACTACGCAGCGAGTCTCGCCGGAGGCTCGATCGTGGCATGGAGAGGTCCATAGGGCCAATATCCGGGGACTGGGGTTGACTGCCCATCGTGCGGAAGGGTCTGGGCTTGGATCCCAGATCGGGGCTTCCCAGATGGACAATTCAAGAAAGATTCGATCCCAGTGTGGTAGATGTGGATCGGTTACTGAGCGGGTATAATCAACTAGGTAATACAATACACCCTGGAGGACATGACCAGCAGCCGCATCAAAAAGCAAAAAGTCTTACCGCGGAGAGCTTCTCAAGGTCATCGAAGTCGCGAGGGGCGAGCTCGGTGATATCCGGTCACGTTGAGATAAGTGGCTAATCATCATTCCCCATGCTCATGCCTCAGGTGTCAATAATGAGTCAGCCGGGGATGAAACTGCTGTAAACGGATTGTGTCAGATACGCCGATCGATCTGCCAAGGCCTGGCTGGGGCTGTTTCAATAGAATTGGTACTTACTGCACAGGGGATTGAGAACTGTTCGATTCGCAGTGATTTCCTAATTGAATTTTAGTTTTATGTCTTAGCTAAGACTACACAATGAACTACATTCAATTGAATCTGATGTATTTATTACCGTTACCATTGATGGTACATGTATTGTGAAATTGATGCAATCATGTCATGGAGTACATATACATATATAGTGTAGTACATAGTAAGTTGGTACATCGATTTACTCAATATTTCTAACTATGTATTCAGAAGTAGCTTAGTGGTCCCATCAACTATGACTATTGGATGTTTATCCCCGATCCAATCACACTCAAGACATGCTAAGCAATTCTGACATATACATATCTCGCGATAAAACCGTGAATTGAAAAATACTCTCTGTCCCTTTCAGTGTTACTAAAATTAACCGGGTGGTGACGAGTATTTTGGCCACCGCTGGAAATCGGGACCAGACCGTTCCTAAGGCAGAACTAAGCCACGGGTCCAAGTTCTGACAAATAGAGTTGATATTTAGCAAATAAAAGCCATATTATTACTACAATAATGACGAGTAAATTATTCATCTACTTTTATATTTCAGGTATAGGTAGATAATAAAAATCAAGTATTGTTTATCATTCATGTATACAAAGAGGGGAAAGAGTGTAAAAAGAGGGTATTAAAATCTTGTTGGGAGCAGTTTTGCAGGCACTCAACCAGGACGTCCCGCCAAGCCCCTCCGGGCACCGGCGCTAAGAGGATCCCACCATATCCTTCCACTTCCAGACTCCTCCCCCAAAACTCCAAAGGGCGTATCAAACTCTTCCCCTCTCTCTCTCATCCACCTCCCTCCCCCCCTTTCCCTTCTTTCTTTTTACCTCCTCCCTCCTATCCTCCCTCCCCCCCCTCCCTCTCTCTCTAATCATCTCCAACCATGTCTGAACCCATCAGGAATAAGAAGGCCGACTTCCCGGTCGCACCGTAAGGATTTTCTCCCCTATCACCCTATTGAGGGACCGCTTATCATCCCAGGAAAACACTGACCCGAAGAAAAAAAAAATAGGACCCCGCAAAACACTCCGGCCAACAATGCCCCCATTTCCTCTCACGCTCAACAGCCTGGTGTTTCCAGTATCAAGGAAGGTGAGTCTAATCTATCTTGAATATTTCCCCTCATCGTGTTATTCCATTTTCCCATCCCCGCGTTCGTTTTCTGACCGCTAGTTCCTGCAGAGTCTCTGGATACCGCGGCTGCCGCATCCCTGTTTGCCCGTAACCCTGCTCTGGTCTCTATGATCCAGGGTAAGCTGGGTCAGCTCGTTGGTCGTTCATCCGGCTACATCGAATCTCTCCCCCCTGTTGTCCGTCGCCGCGTTGCTGGTCTGAAGGGTATCCAAAAGGAACACGCCGAGCTTGAGGCCAAGTTCCAAGAGGAGGTTCTCGAACTCGAGAAGAAGTATTTCACCAAGTTCACCCCGCTGTACGAGCGCCGTTCCACAATCATCAACGGTGGCGCCGAGCCTACCGAGAAGGAAGTCGAGGCTGGCAAGGAAGACGAGGAGGAAGAGGATGACGAGAACAAGGAAACCGAGAAGAAGGAGCAGGAGGATGAGTCTGAGTCCAACCAGACTGGTATCCCCGAGTTCTGGTTGTCTGCCATGAAGAACCAGGTCTCACTCGCTGAGATGATCACCGACCGTGATGAGGACGCTCTTAAGCACCTTGTCGATATTCGCATGGAGTACCTGGACCGCCCCGGTTTCCGCCTGATTTTCGAGTTCTCCGAGAACGAGTTCTTCACCAACAAGACTATCACCAAGACCTACTACTACAAGGATGAGAATGGATATGGCGGTGACTTCATTTACGACCACGCCGAGGGATCCAAGATCGACTGGAAGGAGGAGAAGGACCTGACTCTCCGCCAAGAGAGCAAGAAGCAGCGTAACAAGAGTATGTTGCCTTTACCCCAAGCCCTTTGCTCCTGGTCGACGGAACAGAAAGGTATTATTTGATTCAGAAACCCCCAGCTAACAATCCACCCCCTCTTCTCCCAACAGACACCAAGCAGACCCGCGTTGTCAAGATCAGCGTGCCCACCGAATCTTTCTTCAACTTTTTCTCCCCCCCGCAACCCCCCGTTGATGACGACGATTCCGTTGCTAGTGACATTGAAGAGCGTCTTGAGCTGGATTACCAACTGGGTGAGGATATCAAGGAGAAGCTGATTCCTCGTGCCATCGACTGGTTCACAGGCGAGGCTCTTCAGTTCGAGGAGCTGGGCGAGGAGTTCGACGGTGAGGAGTTGGATGAGGAGGACGATGAGGACGATGAGGATGACGAGGATGATGATGAGGACGAGCGTGGATCCGCCTCTGTGGAGGACGACTCAGACGACGAGGTATGTGCTAGTCTGCTATGACCCATGCACCCTGGGTCATCTGCCCGATAATAATTCCCCCTCTGAGAACCCTGCTGACCATTCCCAGGATGGCACTTCCAAGCCCAAGAAGGAGGCGGCCGAGTGCAAGCAAAACTAGAAATGACAAAAAGAAAAGCAGCCCCACGGCGATGCTGAATGCTTCATGGACTTTGTGATTGACGTTATTGCTATGTTTCCTTTTCTCTCCCCACTGATGCCTTTGTCCCTCTTGCCCTTCGTGATCTGTTCCCTGTCTACTTAATATCTCTCAATCAATCGACATAATCAGTGAGTAATCCGCCAGCCACCGGGTTGGCCAGGTGATAGACGCGATAGGGCCCTCATAGAATGCACACGGTAACTCCATATTCCATACTTAATATACTTATCTACACATGAAATAGCAGACGCCACAGTACCATACTAGAACTCGTAATTCCATTTTTCAATCCTGAACAGCTTGACCAGCGTAATATCTGTTTCCTACTAATGCAAGATAAGTGTTTTCCCCCCAAGAAATCTACTCCGCGTACTCCGATATACATACCCCAAGGCATCAACTGTATGTACTGTATGTATGCCGTCTGTACGTACGTACATGTAAGGCGGTGACTGCCTGTGGGGGTGTGGCGCGGCAACCCCCAGTTGGTCCCGAAGCTCCCCTTCAGGGGCTTCTCGCTAAATGGCCAGCTGTCAAGGGCGATTTTTACCCTCCCCCAGACCACTCGCATTCTTCTTTACTTTCCTAACTTTATCTTTATTCGGATCATGAGCCGATGAGGGGTTCCCGCGAGACTCCTTGTCTTTGGACTTCCCCTTGATTGTCTTGATTGTTTTTCATTGATTTACCCGATTATCATTTCCGCATACTATCACATAACATAACACTCACATCACATCACAACTCCCACTCTCCCCTCCCCCTGCCTTTGACTTCATCCGACACCACATCTCGACGTGGGAGTCATGGCGCACATTTACGAGGTCGGAACACGAGCCTGGCAACCCGATTCCACGGAGGGATGGGTTGCCTCGGAGGTCAAAGAGAAGCTGGTGGATGGAGATAAGGTGCAGCTGGTTTTCGAGCTGGAGAATGGCGAGGTGGGTATCAACAATGCTGGGAAGAGTTGTATTGAAGCAGCAGCGAGTGCTTGATTAGTGACGAGAGCTGACATGGCATTTGCGACGGAACAGACGAAAACCGTGGACACAACGCAGGCCGAGCTGCAAGTGGACAACAACCCGAACCTCCCTCCGTTGATGAACCCTGCGATGCTGGAAGCCAGCGAGGATCTGACCAACTTATCGCATCTGAACGAGCCCGCTGGTTTGTCTCTTTGTTGAAGTGTTATCTGTGAACCATCAACTGACCCTCCCTCAGTCCTACAGGCCATTAAGCTTCGATACGCCCAGAAGGAGATCTACACATACAGTGGTATCGTCTTGATTGCGACGAATCCATTTGCCCGAGTGGATTCGCTGTATGTGCCACAGATGGTCCAGGTCTATGCCGGAAAACAACGTGCTTCGCAGGCGCCTCACCTGTTCGCAATTGCCGAGGAGGCCTTCGCGTAAGATCTCTCATTTCTTTACACTAGTTATTGTTGGAACCGTTGTGGCTTACAATTAACTACGCAGTGACATGCTTCGCGATGGAAAGAACCAAACGATCGTGGTTTCTGGTGAGTCCGGTGCTGGTAAAACCGTCAGTGCCAAGTACATTATGCGATACTTTGCGACCCGCGAGTCCGCCGAAAAGCCCGGAAAATACACCTCCAGCCAAGCGGATGCGATTAGTGAGACGGAAGAGCAGATCCTGGCCACCAACCCCGTCATGGAAGCCTTCGGTAACGCAAAGACGACCCGTAACGACAACTCCTCTCGATTCGGTAAATACATCGAGATCATGTTTGATGACAAGACGAACATTATTGGTGCTAAGATCCGAACTTATCTGCTGGAACGATCGAGGTTGGTCTTCCAGCCATTGAAAGAGCGAAATTATCACATTTTCTATCAGCTTGTGGCGGGTGCATCAGACGAGGAGAGGCAGGAGCTGGGTCTCCTTCCCGTGGAAGAGTTCGAATATCTCAACCAAGGTGGTACTCCGATCATCGATGGAGTTGACGACAAGGCCGAGTTCGATGCGACCAGGAAGTCCCTGGCGACCATTGGTGTTCCGGCGGCGAGCCAAACTGAGATTTTCCGCGTGCTGGGAGCTCTTTTGCATCTGGGTAATGTCAAGATCACTGCGACCCGCACCGACTCTCAGCTAGCTCCTTCCGAACCGTCTCTTGTTCGCGCTTGTGAGATGCTGGGCATCGACGTCAATGAGTTTGCGAAGTGGATTGTTAAGAAGCAGTTGATCACTCGCGGTGAGAAGATCACCTCCAACTTGACTCAGCAACAGGCAACTGTAGTGAGAGATTCAGTTGCCAAGTTCATTTACTCGAGTCTCTTCGATTGGCTTGTGGATAAGATCAACCGTGGTCTGGCGACTGAGGATGTCTTGAACCGAGTGGTGACTTTTATTGGTGTGCTTGATATTTACGGTTTCGAGCATTTCGCGAAGAATTCATTTGAACAGTTCTGTATCAATTACGCCAATGAGAAGCTCCAGCAGGAGTTCAACCAGCACGTCTTCAAGCTCGAGCAGGAGGAGTACGTTCGTGAAGAGATTGATTGGACTTTCATCGACTTCTCCGACAACCAGCCCTGTATTAACCTAATTGAAGCCAAGCTCGGAATCTTGGCCCTTTTGGACGAAGAATCTCGCCTTCCTATGGGATCCGATGAACAGTTTGTTACCAAGCTCCACCACAACTTTGCTGCCGACAAGGAGAAGTTCTACAAGAAGCCTCGTTTCGGAAAGTCCGCGTTCACCGTCTGCCATTACGCAGTCGATGTTACCTACGAGTCTGATGGTTTCCTGGAGAAGAACCGTGACACCGTCCCTGACGAGCACATGGAGGTGCTGCGCAACTCTGCCAACGACTTTGTCAAGGAAATCATCGACACAGCATCTGCGGTTCGGGAGAAGGACTCGAGTTCCGTTTCCTCCAAGCCTGTGGCTGCACCCGGTCGCCGTATTGGTGTCGCCGTCAACCGCAAGCCCACCCTTGGAGGAATCTTCAAGTCGTCCTTGATCGAACTCATGAACACCATCAACTCTACCGAGGTACACTACATCCGCTGTATCAAGCCTAACGAGGCCAAGGAAGCCTGGAAGTTCGAGGGTCCGATGGTCCTGAGTCAATTGAGAGCTTGTGGTGTTTTGGAGACGGTCCGAATCAGTACTGCCGGTTATCCTACCCGTTGGACATACGAGGAGTTTGCGATCCGTTATTACATGCTGTGCCACTCTTCGCAATGGACCTCCGAGATTCGTGACATGTGTCATGCTATCCTGCAGAAGGCCCTCGGAGATGCTACCACCAAAAAGGATGACAAGTACCAATTGGGTTTGACCAAGATCTTCTTCCGCGCTGGTATGTTGGCTTTCCTGGAGAACCTGCGTACATCCCGATTGAACGAGTGCGCCATTATGATCCAGAAGAACTTGCGATGCAAGTACTACCGCCGTCGTTATCTCGAGGCTCGCGAATCAATTCTTACCACCCAAGCTTTGATCCGTGGCTTCCTGGCCAGACAGCGTGCTGAGGAGATTCGCAAGACCAAGGCTGCGACCACGATCCAGAGGGTCTGGCGTGGTTCTAAGGATCGCAAATGGTACAACCAGGTCCGCAACAACTTTATCCTGTTCCAGTCCGTCGCGAAGGGTTTCCTTTGCCGTCGCAACATCATGGACTCGATCAACGGTAATGCGGCCAAGGTTATCCAGCGTTCATTCCGTTCCTGGCGCCAATTACGGGCGTGGCGGCAGTATCGTCGCAAGGTTGTTGTTGTCCAGGCCCTTTGGCGAGGTAAGCAAGCTAGGAAGGCTTACAAGACGCTGCGTGAGGAATCTCGGGATCTTAAGCAGATTTCATATAAGCTTGAGAACAAGGTCGTTGAACTGACTCAATCCTTGTCATCGATGAAACGCGATAACAAGCAATTGGTTTCGAAGCTGGAGAACTACGAGAGTCAAATAAGCAGCTTGCGAGACAAGAACAGAAACTTGGAAGATGACAACCGAGACCTCCAGAAGCAAGCCAATAAGGAATCTTCCACTGCCATCCAGTTGGGTCGTCTTGAGGAGGAGATGACTACCCTGCGACAAAACCACGCGGATACACAGACTGCCCTCAAGCGTCTCCAAGAAGAGGAGAAGAACGCCTATGAGCAGCTCCGTGTGGCCAACGAGGAGCTCGAAGGTCTTAAGCGGGCCAGCGTGAAGAAGGATGATGAAGTGTCAACTCTTCGCTCTCGTGTCTCCGAACTGGAAGAGGAGCTGGATGTTGCCAAGCGCTCTGTCCCTGTGAACGGTATGAACGGCGACGTGCCTAATGGCACTGCTGTCGCTGCTCCTGCCACTGGTCTGATCAACCTTGTTTCGTCTAAAAAGCCCAAGCCTCAAAGACGAAGCGCCGGCGCAGAGAAGATTGGCACAGACCGCTTCAGTGGAGCTTACAACCCGCGACCTGTCTCAATGGCCATCCCGGCTTCTGGAACTGTTCGCACCACTGCTGCTACCTCACCTGGTCTGGACTCGGTTGAGGTGGAGCTGGAGAACTTGTTGTCAGAGGAAGAGGATTTGAACGAGGAGGTGACTATGGGTTTGATCCGCAACCTCAAGATTCCCCTCCCAAGCTCAAATCCCCCACCAACAGAGAAGGAGGTTCTCTTCCCTGCATACCTGATCAACCTCGTTACATCAGAGATGTGGAACAACGGTTTCGTCAAGGAATCCGAGCGCTTCTTGGCCAACGTGATGCAGTCTATCCAGCAGGAGGTCATGCAACACGAGGGCGAGGATGCGGTCAACCCTGGCGCATTCTGGCTGTCCAACGTCCACGAGATGTTGTCTTTCGTCTTCCTGGCTGAGGATTGGTACGAGGCCCAAAAGACCGACAACTACGAATATGATCGATTGCTGGAGATCGTCAAGCACGATCTGGAGAGTCTCGAGTTCAACATTTACCACACTTGGATGAAGGTGTTGAAGAAGAAGCTGTACAAGATGATCGTTCCGGCCATCATCGAGTCGCAGTCTCTCCCCGGCTTCGTGACAAGCGAGACAAACCGTTTCCTTGGCAAGCTGTTGCCCTCTAACAGCAACCCTGCCTACAGCATGGACAACCTCCTCAGCTTGCTCAACGGTGTCTACCGGGCAATGAAGGCATTCTACCTGGAGGATACCATCATCACACAGACCATGACGGAGCTTTTGCGCCTGGTTGGTGTCACTGCATTCAACGATTTGCTCATGCGCCGCAACTTCCTGTCCTGGAAGCGTGGTCTGCAGATCAACTACAACATCACTCGCATCGAGGAGTGGTGCAAGAGCCACGACATGCCATTGGGAACTTTGCAGCTCGAGCATTTGATGGTAAGCCAGTTCCCCTCCACCCGTTAACCTACGCAGAGAACCATCCGCTAACAACAGAAACAGCAAGCTACCAAGCTTCTTCAGCTCAAGAAGGCTACCTTGAATGATATTGAGATTATTCAAGATATCTGCTGGATGTAAGAATCCCCCCGTCTTTTCTCTTTGATAGCCGTCTTGTACTAACGATTTCACCCAGGCTGTCCCCCAACCAAATCCAGAAGCTTCTGAACCAATATCTCGTTGCGGACTACGAACAGCCTATCAACGGCGAAATCATGAAGGCCGTCGCCTCCCGCGTCACCGAGAAGAGCGACGTTCTTCTCCTGACTCCAGTCGACATGGAAGACAGCGGTCCTTACGAGATCGCCGAGCCCAGAGTCATCACTGCTCTGGAGACTTACACTCCATCCTGTACGTTCCCCCTTCCCCTAAAACCACAGACCCAACCCCCCCCAAATCCATCTACAAAATAACGTACTAACATTCTCCTTCTTCCCCACAGGGCTCCAAACCCCACGATTGAAGCGACTAGCCGAAATAGTCTCGGCCCAAGCAATGGCGCAACAGGAGAAACTCGAAATAGAGAACGGGGTGTTGGAGGAGTAGTAGATGTTGTTGTTGTACATTAGAGTTGGATTGGATCTTCTTTTTCCTTTGTGAGCTACGGATTTTACGACCACAGTGAAAACATTCTCACCACGACCTACTACGTACGTACCGGGAGAGGCCCCAGGGTTAGACCGGGGCTTTCTTATTCTTCTTTTTTTTTTGAAATACAGTGATGCATATGATTCTGCGTGTTTTCTTCTCTCTTTGAATGATGACATCTTTTAGCCATGAATTTTCAATTTGACAATGCTGTAGTAGTAGCGACCTAAATCTAATTTGGTATAAGTTAGAATGTATTTACTTTGATCTAACTAGTTGCTGTTGTGAACCTCATACTAGTTAGTAGACTTGGAACAGCGTAGTAGCATAACGTCCCCGCGAGCGGTGTCGGTCTCCGCCGCATTGAACCTTCCAACCAAATTCACGTGGAGACAACCCGAAAAAAAGGCACAACCCCAATCCTTGGAACTCAACACACTCCTCCACTATACTATCTCTCCATACAGGCTACAGCAACCATGCCTCTAACAAAAATCAACTTCATCACCGGCAACAAAAACAAGTTGACCGAAGTCCGCGCCATCATCGGCAACGTAATCGAAGTCGACAACCAAGCCGTCGACGTGCCTGAGATCCAGGGTACGATCGAGGAGATTGCTAAGGAGAAGGCGAAGCGGGCTGCTGAGGCTGTAAGTAAAGAAAGCACTGCACTAAGAATTAGAAGTTTGAATTTGTCTTTTAGAAGCTTTGTTTCCTATTTGGCGAGATATCATGAAATTGGACCTTTTTGATACTTGCAAGAAAGACGTCATACACACAAGCACAAGCACCAACAGCAACACCAACACAGATACACTGAATATCGAGGCTAATGATAATGATAATACGCCACGAATAGATCAATGGACCTGCCTTGACTGAAGATACAGCCCTGGAATTCCATGCCTTGAAGGGACTGCCGGGTCCTTATATGTGAGTACTCTTACTACCTTCTCTAGATAATCTCCATCTCTGTGAGGTATATCAATCAATCACTGACCCAATCCAATTCCAATATCTAGTAAATCCTTCATGGAATCCCTCGGTCACGAGGGCCTCAACAAAATGCTCGACGGCTTCGAGGATCGTGGTGCAGAGGCCGTTTGCACTTTTGCGTTCTGCCGTGGTCCTGGGGAGGAACCTATTATTTTCCAGGGTCGAACTGCTGTAAGTTATTCAAACTCCTTCCAATCCCAAGTGAATCCAAATTAAGTTCTTATCGGACTTTTTTTTTCTTTTTTTTTTCTCTAATTATGAAATGTGTGTTTGCAGGGCTCGATTGTTCGTCCCCGTGGCCCAACTAATTTCGGTATGTTCAATTCAATCTTGCCCAGTTTGCAAGACTGTGGACAGTGCATCGAACTGACTTTTATTTCTTTTATCATGTGTAGGCTGGGATCCTATTTTTGAATACGAGGGACAGACGTATGCTGAAATGGACAAAGAGGCAAAGGTATGTTATGTTCCCTCCCACGGAGACGGGTCAATAGCAAGAGAGACCACTGGAGCTCCTCGTTACATACTATATACCCGGATCATGGATCCTAGCTAACACCGAACAGAACAAGATCTCGCACCGATACAAGGCTCTAGTGAAATTCCAGCAATGGCTCGCCGAAGGCCAACAGTAGAATAAAACCAAGCGAAAGACACAGAGAGAGCGTGAAAATCAAATACTATCAATGAGGATATGAAGATGAAGATGAAGATGAAGTTCGAGACTCGTGAGGAAAGAGATGGAGAAGAAGATGGGTATATAGACAAGACCACCACAGAAAAGATGATCACCGATATAAAAGATATCATATAAAACAAACAAAGATTTCGAAAGTGTTTTTTTCTTGGCACCATAAGATGGGACACATAGGACCAAATCAGACCAGACCAGACCAGACCAGACCAGACCAGACCAGGCCCTACTCTACTCCTCCTCAGCATGCTCTTTCTTCCAAGACTCAACCCAATCCGAGATTCGTGCACAGTTACTATCAACATCACCATCCTTCTCGCTATTCAACTCAACAACAATTTCCTCATCGTACGCCTCGCGCGCTTCTTCAAGGAGAACGCCGAAGATCTCCGCGTCCAGGTTTTCTTGTAGTTTGTCTTCGTGGTAGCCCCTACATTCATGTATGCGTTAGCAAAAAGTTTCTGAAGCGATAGTAGACGACAGCCAATAACTGTTTCGCGAGGGAGATAGGAAAAAAAAAGGGAGGGGGGGGGAAGTAGATCATACCGAGACGAAAGACGATCATAAAGCACTGAAGTCTCAGGACACCGCAGGACAACAACCAGATCAATCCAGGATTTAGGAAACATATCACAAGCGTGCCAATCGATTAGATATCCACCCTGTAACACCTCATCTTCAATCGCATCGAGTAACTGTGCCGGAAAAAGAAAAAAAAAGATTAATCAGTATTGAATATTCCATTATTCGTCACAGCGAATTTTCCCCCTCACCCCCCGCGGGGTGGGGTATTTCTCCGCCCCCAAAAAAAAGTAAAAAAGTTGCAACCGCCAACTTGAAGCATGCCAGTGGGAATTGCGGTTTGATTCACGAGCAAAGGGGGAATCGGGGTATCGCATACCTTATCCTCATCAACGACCCAACTCTTTCGCTCCTCATCATATGTCTCGTAGCAATCGCGCTCTTTGGCAACTTGGTTGACGGATAGGTGTTTGAGGCCGATATCCTGTGCTAGTTGTTCGCAGTGCACGGTTTTGCCGACGCCCGGGGTGCCGGTTATAATCACATTCGGGGAGGTGCGCATTTTGTGTAGTTTATAGCCCGGGGGGTATATTGTGAAATGGGAGGGATTGGGATTGTAGGTTGATTGATGGTGTTGAGAAATATTCAAGGTTGGGAGGTGAACTTTTGGATTCTTGAGGGTGGAGCTGCTTATCTTATCGGGTGCGGTGGTTTTATTGGATGGAATGGTCTATACCAGAGTAATTAATACCTTGAGGCATATCGGATGATGGATACAGAATATTGGACCTAGGATGAATGGAGGATGGGACTTTTTTTGCGGACTGCTACATACTAGTATATTGACAGCTTTCTAAGGTATGTCTGAAATGTACAAGAACGCTCGCATCAGCACCTCAACTCGCACCTTTGGTAGTTGTCAAGGCCCTTCCAGCATTTATAACATCTCACCTCATCATAATTCTTCATCTCTATTCTCTCCTTCTATATGTTTCTCAGCCGCAGAAACAGGACCCGAAACAGGATGAATAGGTAACCTATAGTACACACGAGTCGAGTCAGCAACCAAACCCAAGCCCAAGAAATATAGTAAATCGTTAAGCAAATCGCAAGGCTTAGAACATCTGGGCACCATACTTAAGTAATTCAAACATCTCATACTTCTGCAAATACTTCGTCTCACGTCTATAAGCCTTCAAAAGACGAGCCGGATTTCCAGATCTAGCCGAAGTCCCAATCAATTTGGCCACGGCCGGCGAAGTCTTAAACATAGGATCGAAAACAAGGACGTTTGCGCTTCCGTTTTCGCGGATTTCGAAGCCGATTATTGTCATTGAGTGGCCTGTTCAAGGTTCATATTAGTTAGTCGGGTATATTTAAAGTTTTGGTGGCTAGTGATTTGCATTGCTTGGTATAGCATAGCATGGCTAGCATGAGACTCTACTCGGCAACTTGAACTCACCATGGTGTTGGAAATACATTGGGGGTAAATCAGTCATGAAGACCTTCTTTTCATCATCAAGGTCACAATTTGATCGGTAATATGATGCCACATCCATGAATAAAGCATCATAGGCCCGCATATTTCCTGCATCGCTGAAACTGCTTGCGTCGCATCTAACTCAAAACCATCAGTTCATCAATTCACTAGCAGGAGTTCTTCCAGCGATGCATCTTTGTGCTGATTTTTTTTTTTTGGAAAAAAAAAAAGAAAAGAAAAGAAAAGAAAAGAAAAGAAAAGAAAAGAAAAGAAAAGAAAAGAAAGCGACTCACAGAATACCAAGACTCATAAACAAAGCTTGAGCCTGAAAACAAACTTGTTAACCAACTGAAGCCCATCCCATCCCATTACGATGCTGATATAAAACTCACCTCCGGCGTCCCAATAAACTTTCTCGTCCCCTTAATCCCCCCCGTCTCCGACCTCCCAGAACTATTAAACCCAAGATCCCAAGCCCGCTCAATCAAATCCTGCAACTGCAAAATAAAAGGCACCCCAGCAACACCACTACCACTGCCACTGCCACTGCCACCATCAAACCTCTCCCACCCTTCAACCTTAGCCTTAACAATATAAGAAACAAGCATCTGAATATTCCGATACCCACAGAACCCGCCCTCGCGCGGCATTTTACAAATATGCCGAACCTTCTCACTACACAAAAAGACCCGACTAGATGAAGGATCCTGTTCACACAGTTTCGCAATCACGGGAATCAGGCGCTCTGTTTCGTTTTCTAGGGTCGTGTGTCGGGATAATCGGCCGTCGGCGGTTATGCGAGTTTGCTTGCTTGATTTGGCGCCCTTTTCGAGCATTTTGGTGAGCCATGATGGCATTTTCTTTTCGTGGGCGTGTGGACCTAATTCTGAGCGCTGTTTTTTTTTAAAAAAAAATTATTGTTATCAGAAATACAACCTTGGATAGAAAAGAAGCTGGCCCCAAGGGGAGGGGAAGTAAGAGGAGGAGGAGGAGGAGGAGGAGGAGGAAGGGGAGGAGGTAATTTAATCATATACATACACCCAATCGTTTGACACCATTTGGACCCTGTTCCGTGACGTTCACGGGACTGCGCGATCGATTCGGCGCTGGTTTAGAATTATGAAAACGAGCAAAAGCTCGGGACGTGCTCTTTTTCCCGCCTTTGAGAGAAACGTCAATATCGTGTTTGGTTTTGGTATCGTCCTCTGAGTCTGAGCGGAGATCTTCTGCCACGGGAACATGATGGGTAGGGTCGCTGTCATCTAGAGCGATATCCTCTGCGAGATGGAGATCAAGATGCGTGGAGAGCTCGACGGCTGTGATAGTCTCTCCACAACCGTGTGGACAGTCGATGTATTTCCCGCCATCTTCGTCTGGGGATTGTGGAGACGATGTGTTGGGATTCTTGAATTCATAGAGGGGTTCATGTTCATCCTGGTATTGGGAGAGAGAGAGAGATGGCTGGATGCCGCCCCCTTCTGGGTGACAGTATTCAATGTGTTGTTCGACAAAGCTTGCGTCTTGATCTGAAAAGGGACAGAATGGACATGATGGGGTGGTGTGATTGTCCATGGTGAAGAATTGTGCTTTCTTTTTTTTGGATCAATGTGACAAGTGGCGGAGATGCTGATGAGCTGAGATGAGATCGGTCTGGGTAGAGAGTGTGGGGGTTTGTCTGTAAGCCTCAGGCTACAATGCCAGAGCGTGTAATAGCTGGGACCTATCAGTTGGCGGTATTTTGCTCTATTCGGGTATTTTGCTGGAGGTCTGATTGAGGGCTGTTGAATTAGGCTTGATCTTGAATTTGAAAATGCGGTGCCTGGTGAGTGGCAGACGTGGTTGCGGGAGACCCACTTGAGGCAAAAATAGCCCAGCCTGAACTACGGAGTACGCTACTGCTCTGGTCTGATCTGATCTGTGCAGACTTGGGTTTACAATTATGGATAATGGTATCTTGGTTGATCCCAGTAGTCATTTAGATAAAATGTGCTCTAAAGAGCCTTAATTTTAAATATGCTTAAGTCTTTGTTACCGCTTGTTGTGAATTTCATTTCGGGTCACGGCTGTGCCTATCTATGGTCTGAATTGGCATAAACAGTACAATAAAGTGAGCCAGTCCCATTGATTAAAGGTCATAACGTTTTTATTACTACTAGTAGTAACAGCTATCATCTTGGAATGATTTCTTATTAATAGTAGTTAGAGCATTCGATCACGGAACTTCAAAGAGCAGCGACTTCGAAAACACGATAATTCTCCAAGTAATTCATACAGGAGCATAGAGTGAGAGATAATCCTGGCCATCATCCGAGAACATCCAGCAGGATAGACAAAGCAAACCTCTCAAAGCCTTTCACACTTGAGGTTGTACTTGTATATTTGTGGGGGTGTGTCGTTGTCATCATCTGCAAGCTTCTTGATAAAACTACGTTGCTGTTGGGAGGGTGGTGAAGGTAGAGTTTCATCAGTGAGTAGTCTTTGACTCTTGAGCTCGTATTGGGCGGTTTGCTTCCTGGTTTTAGAGGGTTTCCTCAGAGCGCAAGTTTTCAAGTGCCATGTCACGGAGCCGCTGACGACGAGCCGGGTTGGTTATAGGTAGCGAGATCCTGTCGGGAAGACCAGCCACGGAGTCGAGAGCTGCAGATAACGCGTCTTCAAGTGTGGCACGATTGCTTGCAAGCGTGACTCCTAGATTGCGATGACTTTTTTCTAGAGCACTTGCAACCTCGCTGAGGACATAACTGGTGGAGTACTGATGTCCCTGGTCCATTTTGACATAAAAAAGTGATAGAGTACGATGAAAAAGAGATGACTTTGATTGGTGGAGGAGGGAGTGTTAACTGGTGGGGCGACCATCCACTACTTTCTTGGCCTGTGAGCCTTATCCGTGAAAGTCACATGACGTCTATCTATAGGGTACCATCCAATCCCCCTTCTGTTATATTGTAATGCTGCAGTGTACTCCGTGGTATAGATATCGATAAAAATAAAAAAGAGAAAGACCATTCTCTGCATAAGTATATACTTGGGTACCTAATAGTGTATCTACCCAGTATTCTACATATCAACTATATACTATACTATACTATTATTATTATTGCTGTTATTAGTATACTAGATGTATACAATGGTTTCTATGCCAGGTACCGGCACGTGAATCCTGGCCGCATCCGGTGGCAACCTACCACTGTTACTACATAACATACATACTTTAAATATACCTAACTAAATAAACATAGATAGTAGTATAAGTTAGAATATATTATCTATAACTAATATATTTAATTCTATAGGATATACTATACTATACTATACTATACTATGTATACTGTACTACTGCGTCACCGCGGGGCACTACGCAAATGGCGTGATTGGCGGGGCTCCGACATCGCGAAGTTCCTGGAGGGGAAGGCGGAAAAACTCAATTGACTCACAAAAAAAAAGGGCCCACCATAGTCCACCTCCGCTTTCGTTCCCGGTTCTGTCCTTATTCTATTCTGTTTCTGTTTCTTCTGTTCCTCTGTTTTCTCGGTTTCTCTCCTCTCATTTCATATTTCACGCTCCCCTGTGATTGTTTGCTTCATATAATGGCCTCCCTCCAGGACCAGGCCCAGGCCGTCCAGCCGGCCCCCGCCTTGCATAGTAACTGGGTTGTCCAAAAGTTTGGCGGCACCAGTGTTGGCAAGTTTGCCTTGAATATTATTGAACAGGTCGTCGAGTATGCAATCCCCTCAAGTCACTCGACTGGATCGAGTCATCCATTAAACAATTCCCCTGCTAACACCTACCAGACCCAGCCTTGTCGACAATCGTGTCGCCGTCGTCTGTTCGGCCCGAAGCAGCTCTACCAAAGCCGAAGGCACCACAAACCGGTGAGTCATTAAACACCAGACTGTGCGACCTCGACATTCCCTACACCTACACCATATCGAAGCCACACATGTCCACAACAATCCATATCTAACCTCCCACCCATAGGTTACTGCGGGCAGCCCGGGATGCGGAGAACTCCCGATCACGGCAATACGAAACCCTCGTCGACGCCGTCCGCCTCGAGCACGTCCAAGTCGCCCAAGAACAATTAAAATCCGTCGACCTAAAAGACCAAGTGGTAGCAGACATCAACGGCGAATGTGAACGAGTCCTCAAAGTCCTCGAAGCCGCGCAGACCCTCGGCGAAATCAGCGCTCGCTGCGTCGACAAGGTGATCAGCACAGGCGAGAAACTAAGCTGTCGCCTCATGGCCGCCTTCTTACAAGACCGTGGCGTCGACTCACAATACGTCGATCTCTCCGAGATCATTGACTTCCCCATCGGTGCTCACGGCTTAGACCAGCACTTCTATAACGCTCTCGCAGCGGCGCTTGGCAAGAAAGTCGCAGAGTGCGGTCACCGCGTCCCTGTTATCACTGGTTACTTCGGCACAATCCCTGGTGGACTTTTAGATCAGGTTGGTCGTGGATACACTGATCTCTGCGCTGCACTCGTCGCAGTCGGAACACACGCCAAGGAACTTCAGGTCTGGAAGGAGGTCGATGGTATCTTCACGGCCGATCCACGAAAAGTCCCCACAGCCCGACTCCTACCTGCCATTACCCCCTCCGAAGCGGCAGAATTGACATTCTACGGATCAGAAGTCATTCACCCATTCACCATGGAACAAGTGATTCGCGCCAAGATCCCCATTCGCATTAAGAACGTCATGAACCCGCGTAACAAGGGTACTGTGATTTTCCCCGATTCCCCCGCTGAACTCGAACGCACACCGGGACACGATCCGCGATTGTTCCGCACGCGAAGTCCCAGCCTCATGCAGAAGCCGAAGCGTCCTACTGCTGTCACTATCAAGCACAAGATCCTGGTCATCAACGTCCACTCGAACAAGCGATCCCTCTCCCACGGGTTCTTCGCGGGGATCTTCTCAGTACTGGATAAGTGGCGCTTGTCGATTGATTTGATCTCGACTAGTGAAGTCCACGTGTCGATGGCTCTTCACTCCGAAGCACCCCTGTTAAATGGCAACGGAAGAGACGAGTATCAGGTCATTGACGATGATCTGAAGGGAGCTCTGAACGACCTGGCCAAATACGGAACCGTCGATATTATTCCCGAAATGGCCATTCTGAGCTTGGTCGGCAAGCAGATGAAGAATATGATTGGTGTGGCTGGACGTATGTTCACCACGCTCGGGGAAAACAACGTGAACATTGAGATGATTTCGCAGGGTAAGTCAAGTCAAGTCAAGTCGAGTCAACGGGACTTGAATTGAATCGAATTCGATCGAGTCAACCGTGCTCGTATTGTATCACCTGCATATGAAACAAAAACTAACACATTTCTCTTCCTGCAGGTGCAAGCGAAATCAACATCTCCTGCGTCATCGAAGAGCGCGACGCCGACCGCGCCCTCAACATCATTCACACAAGCATGTTTACCTTCTTGGACTAGTTTCGTTTCTGCTCTGCATCTACCTCAACATCAACCTCAACCTCTACCTCAACCTCTACCTCAACCTCTACCTCAACCCTACTTTACTTTACTAGTAGGTGGGGGCTGGGTGATGGATGATGGGGGTAGGTACATACGCACTCGCACTAGTCGTTGTCATTTAAGATATCCCGTGGGCCGGTTCTGCGATTTGCTGCTTTTTTTTCTTGTTTGGTTTCATTTCATTTCATTTCCCATTTATAGAAAAAAGTTTGCGTGCATCTACCTCGGCCTACCTCCTCGTCATCCTCCTCCTCCTCCTCTTCCTTCGATCAAACCAAAAAAGAATTCTCTCTTTTAATATCTGGTTGATTGATTGATTGAAAGGAGGAGTGGAGTTGAGATAGAGAGAGAGAGATGGAGACAGGGCCTGGTTCTTAATCGTGTTCTTTTATTCTTTGCGATGCATGGGTTGGCGTTTATGGTTGTGTTTCTTGCAGATAGATTATTGTCAGATGTCCCGTTTCATTGGGATGGACTTATTTCTTTCTTCGTTTAATGGATTATGTCATTGATATGGAATAAATTATCTGGACTGGACTTTGTTAACTGTAAAAATGCTATTGTATACCTAGGTAACTGGCAGCCCTCAAATGCAGGCGGTACAACACTAGTGCTGCGCTTGCAAGCCCTATCCACATGAATCTCCCCAAGAGACCTCAACAATTACTACTAGTAGAGAGCAAAGATGGATTTAGATGCATTTTACTTCATATAGTGAATTGAATTGCGTCAGCTTAATTCTCCTTACTCCGCGCCCACGGAAGTGTGAATGCGTCAAAGCAGGTACAGTACAATCATTGAATACAGTACAATATGATCGAATACTCCGTGTATACAGTATGCATGAAGATGTCAAATATACAGCGTTGCATAAGTACTCCGTACAGTATTCAGGAACAGTACTTTCAATAAGTACACTAGTGTACTTCCAAGATACCTCTATTCCAGGCGAAAAAATTGGTGGGCGGTGATGTACACCCGAGGTATACCCGATTAGAGTTAGTATTCGCACATGCAGAGTATCGCTCGAGGGACAGGGACGGGGCAGGGACAGGGACATGGACCCTCAGCTGAACCACTTACAGTACGGAGTACAGTAGTGGCTATTGAGTGGCTAGCGAGAAACCACTGACAGACATGATGTGAGTCAAGGGTTGGCTTCTGGTTCTGGTTCTGGTTCTGGTTCTGGATTTCTGACTTTCTGCAGGAAGGAGATCCCCGTCGATCAGGGCCAATGGCTGGGGAGAGCAAGGGGGAATATCCGACGCGGCCGTTGTCTCAGAGTTACATCCCGCATTCCTGACGTGTACCAATGGGAAGGCGGGAGGGAAGGGAGGAGGAAAGTAGGAAAGTAACTATAGACAGGAAAAGGCCGAGGGGGGAAGGGAAGAATGGTCTGATATCAGAGTGAGGAGGGTGGGTTATTCATTAGCTATTGGTGTACTCCGTACATGTATAGGACTTAGGGCTAGAATAATTGGTATAGTAGGGAATAATTCACAATAGTAACAACAACCAGTCTGGACTGTTGAAATAATAACCTCGGGATCCTCGCATAAATCAGACTAAACCAAGTACATACTACAGTACTGTACGAGATGATCTCACAGTGGATCACCTTTACAACCTGATCTTCTCCTGGTGGACTGAGTGGACTCGCAAGTCAACATACTTTCTTCTTTAGTTCCGATCTGCCGCATGCCAGCAAGGAACAAGCAATCCCTTCGTACATCCGGGAAACCCCCGTATTGTCATTCTCGTATACTGAATACCGTACTTTTGACCCATTGACCATGCCAAGACCCATAGTAAAACGCGCGACGCGTGCGCGTTCATACCATACCTGACAGGTACTATGGCTGAACAATACAATCTCCCCAGGTCCAGCTCTAGGGTACTCTACTCTACTCTACTGCTTTGTACATCTCGATTCTCTAATTCACGTTGACTGCCTCCTCCTCCCCTCTCAACCCCCCACCTCGTCTTTTGCGTGAACTTTCATAAGCCCTTCTGAGACGCGCAGAATCAAAGAGGGGAAGAGAACAAGACAAAAGGGACGCGACTTCCAGACCTCCTTTGAATCTGACTGTTGCCTTCCAACTTCCCAACTTCCAACTTCCAAGTTCCCTCTGACAATCTATCTTTCCCTTCTACATCTACCTCATAGCTGAATCTCTCCCTTCAATCACTCTACTCTGTATCTGTATACCAGAACAGCCTCCAGGGAAACCAAATTCAAAATCAGACAGAATATCGAAAGATAAACCTCAGAAGAGGGTGAAAAGAAAATCAAATTCGAAATCATTCCATTTGTTCCAGTTGACTCGCTCGTGGTGATTTCCACAAGTTACTCCATCACCGCTGATTCGACTGGCCCATATTGGACCTAGCGTCTTGTGGCCCAACGCTTACAATCACGACTAGTCTTCCTGCATGACGGCCTGAGGTTGCTGACTATCACTTCGATTCGGCTTCATCATTGGCTCAACACGAATTCTCTTCACGCTCATCACCCGTTGTTCTCGGCGCTGCTGAACCCGCTGCCCACTCACTGGCACGCGCCCTTCACAATCTCACCCCCCCCCTCCATCACGTCCTTTTGGTCGCACACCCCCGGATTGTTGATTTCGACGCGTCATATGGTCCCTATTGGTGACTCCTGACGCTTTCGCATCGTTCCCTGTCCATCGGATTATGGGATCGACGCGTCCAGCGCTCGGCGCGCACAATTCCCCGGCGCTGGCCCCATCTGTGAATGCGCCCATCAAATCGCAGCCCCGTCTTCAACCCTCACCGCTACCACTGCAGCCCATTGAAAACTCACTTCACTTCTCCGGCCCGCACAGGCCATCGCCGACAAAAGGCCTACCTGCCCAAGGTGTGCATCCGGGTCGAAAACTCGGTTTTGTTCCCATCTCTGCTCCCGCTCCTCCCATGTTCACTACCGATTCTCCGGCCAAGAAACCACCCTTCCCCATCTACGCCCAATCCTCGATGCCGCAATCGGCTCTCTTCACTACGTTTTCCAGTATCAATCCCGAATCCAAGGAGAATATACGGCCGGAAGATCCCTCAAATGGCAGTTTTGCCGATTTCCCGGAACCGTCCTATGAATCCAAGATCCCAATGAAGCGCACACTTATGGACGCCGCTCCATTAAAGGAACGCTCGATCAAAAAGCAAAAGCGCGAAGACGCGCCGATTCATCACCTGCCTGAACCCCATGAGATGCCGCCGATCGAGGATGATGGCACGAAACCGCCGTTTAGCTATGCGACATTGATCGGCATGTCAATTCTGCGCGCCCCCAATCGCCGTTTGACGTTGGCACAGATCTACAAGTGGATTTCTGACGCATTCTCCTACTACAAGCACAGCGATCCAGGCTGGCAAAATAGTATTCGACATAACTTGAGTCTGAACAAGGCTTTCATTAAACAAGAACGGCCCAAGGATGACCCGGGCAAGGGCAACTACTGGGTGATTGAACCGGGCATGGAATTGCAATTCTTGAAGGATAAGCAAGTTCGTCGTGCTACGATGTCTAGTTTACCTCTCCCCGCTGTCCCACCAAGGGATCTAGCCCCTCAACCACAGAGTGCAAGCACAACGACTTGGATGGTACCACCACCACCCGTGAGGCAACAACTTCCACCCCCGAAGGTCTCCCGAACCGACGATCTATCGTCTGATGCCACCTTGCCTGCGTCGGATCCTGCCTTGCAGGAGGACGCAAGTGATGAAGTTATTCATGCACCTATCCACCACACCGCCCCCCTGCGTTCATCCCCCCCACAAGCTATTCGATCCTCTCCTCCCATCGCTCCTCCTCGATTTTCTCGTCAAGGCACTCCTCCTACACCTACTCATCAAGCCGGTCCTACTCCTGCTCAACGTCCTCGCAAGCGCAAGTCAATCACTATGAACGACAGTGGCTACTTCTCCTCCCTTGAGTCCTCCGCCATGCGCCCTAACAAGGCCGGGCACATTCTTACCTCTGACCTTGACATTGAGCCTCCTCGTATCAAGCGTGGACGTGCCGAGGAGGAGATTGCTCGGATACGCAGCTCGTCGCATGATGTTAGTCCAGGACAACCTCCTGCTCGGAAGGATGCCAGCACTATTGTTGGATCCTCTCCGTTAAGAGGCGAGTATGTGAGCATGCTTCCTCCGCCATTGACACCCATCATCAAGTTCAAGAAGCCGGCGAAGCCTCCTCCATCGGTTTCTCCGAATACCAACCTTCGCAACCACCGTCGCAAGATTCAGCAAATGGTGAACTCCCCTATCAAACACCTTGGTCTGGCGGACGATGATCTCCCTTGGAGCCCTGCCTTCAACCTTCACGATGAGAGCTACACTCCTCAAGATCATTTCCACACTACCTTTGATGTCTTCGCCGACTCGCATCTGCTGCACGTATCTCCTGCTGCCTGTGGCTCGCCCGAGAAACGTTCTGTAAAGCGACAGCGCACGGAGAACGGCAACAATGCACTTACCGACATCACATCGGTCAGTGTAAACAGTCGACTTGGCGTTCCAACTCTTGCGCGTTCAAAGTCTGCTGTATTCCCCGAATCCCCCTCCAAACTTCCCGAAACTGGCCGGCTTGAAACTAGTCAAGACGACTTCTTCTCGTTCCACCTCTTCGACGAAAGCAGCAACAGCCCGGACGAGGTTGACGGCGTTGATCTCTTACAAGGCTTCCAAAAAATCGGAGGTGCCAATAAAGACGATACCCACAAACCTAAACCTCTTCACTCGCGACCTCATTTGACCAGTCGCAGCAACACCACCCTCTTCTGAAAAAAACACTCGTCATTCTTCCTCCTTTCTCGCGCTCCTCTCTGTCTATGATTCTCCGCTCTGACATGACTATTGATTGGTTCCTGCGCCGGCGCTTCTTCTGATACTCTCTACACTGCTTATCGACGTTCTCGCGCTGTTTTTGTTTTAAACCGGTGGCTACTTTGACTTTGATTGTTTACAAATGACCCCCACTCCCTGCGTCTTACGGTCACACTCACGCACACCCCTATTGCTTGTTTTTTTTTTCTGCGGTTTCTTGGAGTTAGAATCATTCGGTTGGAGCCAGGTTGTACTTTGCTTTTTTTCTGTTTACTAATTTTGGGGAAAGCGACGGCGAAGGGCGGATAACTTTCATTCCTTTTTTTTTTCCCTCCTTCATTTTGGGTATAGCGAGCGAGCACCGGCGCTAATTTCCCTCCCCTCTGCTCTGATTATCAATTTCCCCGCCTGGTTTTCACACACAACAAAAAGAGGGGCCTGGTTTACGACTCTTAATGACGATGCTAAAGATGTACATGAGCAAGCGATTCATGATTTTGGTTTTGGGTTCGGTTTCGGTTTTGGGTTGGTTGGGTCGGGGTTTTTTTTACTTTGGTTTTGCTCATTTTTTTTTTTCTCATTTGCGTTCTTGCTTTTTGCTTTCTTGTTTTGTTTCTGTTCTGGTTTGGCTTGGCTTGGGGATCTCTGTCCCTGCCGGCTTTGAATCGCGTTTGATATTGTTTGATTCTGTTCCAAATGGGCTGGGATATGATATGCCTGGCGTGGAAATGGAAATGGATATGGAACTGGAACTGGAACTGGAAATCCCCGGGATCGGATCGAATGGGATACATGGCGCATCGCATGGTATTATGTAGCAATTTATTTCATCTTCAATCATCCATTGCTAGTACTAGTACTAGTACTATTGCTTACTTACTCCATTGTTTCGATTTTATCGTAGTCAGTTTAGTTTAGCGAGTACTGTTCCAAGCGTCGTCTTCTAGAGCAGATTGTCCTAGGCTAGGCTAGGCTTCGTGACCTCACCTAGTATGTATGACCTTAATAGAAATCTAAGTACGGAGAAACTTGAACCACTGTTCATAGTTCACACTTTACACTTCACCCTACCAGTACTAACCTTGGAATAATAGTATCTTCGGACATGCATGACACCTAGGGTAACCAAACCAAACCAAACCAAAATAAAAGTATCAACTTGAAATCGGGAGAGAAAAAAAAAGGGTATCGATTATTCCTCATAACATAACAAAAAACATAACAAAAGAATCCAAAACGCCCAGTCCATGATTTAAAAAAAAAAAAAAAAAACTATTCTGGTAAC
>KB644874.1:82435-175907 GCA_000347475.1 Penicillium paxilli ATCC 26601
AAAAAAAAAAAAAAAAAAACTATTCTGGTAACTTGCTTGCTGCATTGAGGTGCATTTGTGTCGCATCGCAAGTTGTAGTTTCTTCTCTTCTCTCTCCTTCTTTCTTCTCCTCTCCTTTCTTCTCGGTTCTCGATTCTGTCTTGGGTGAGATATCACTTATCCTCGCCTCGCTTTTCAATTTCCCGTCCTTTCTTCAATCTTCAACACTTCCATATGCAGTGAAGTAGAGTAGAGTAGAGTAGAGTAGAGTAGAACAGCGTAGAGCACTTCCGTTCACTCGTAGTCTCTCTCAACCAGTCAAGGCTAAACAAGCTAGACCGAGCTATGGTACCCCAGCACCCACCAACAGCGACTCGACTCGACTCGACCAAGTTTCCAACCGGTAAACCCCGGGCTGAACAGATCAGATCAGATCTAATCACTACTAGCACACCCCCGACACCCACAACTAACACACTGAATCGACTGGTCCTCTTTCAACTGTGCCTTTGGCACACGGCAGATACAAGTTGCGTTGAAGTTTGTTTCTTTTGATTGGACGCAGCGGAGGCAGCAGAGCTACAACACAGGAATTCATTAGCTTGGACTGGACTTGGACTTGCGTTTGCATCACAGGGGAAAGATTCTGCTTGGGGGACCAGGTTGGGACCAGGAAACAAACACACTGGGGAACGTGTTCGAGGTTCGGATTTGGTTTTGGGTTTGGGGGGTAAGGGTAAGGGTAAGGGTGAGGGAAAGACTAACCTTCTCATAACCCTGCTTCTTCCATTTCGCGATGAGATTTGCGTCGGCGTAGTTATTTTTCAGGAGCCAGTCGTAGAGTTGCTTTGAGATTGCTTCTTTTTCGTAGTATAGGTCGTAGATGTAGCGGGATCCTGTTCGACAAAGGGTAGGTTAGTTTAGTTTAGTTAGATAAGGCTGGACTGGACTGGTTTGGACTGGTTTGGGATGGAGTAAAGAGAGTAGGGTAAAGTAGCGTGAAGCTTTCTCCAGCATTGAAGGATACTTGGTTGAACAGGACAGGATATCATTTCAAGGAAAATAGCGAGAGCGAGAGAGAGTGTGTGAGGGAGAGAAAACACATACGCTGATGACTGATCTGAAAAATAGGCCAAAGAACCTCATACTTCTTCTTCCCCTCATGGGAAGCATTCTCCGCATCTTTCATCTTATTGCTGAATTCCAGAAGCGTGTCTTCGATATCGTCGAAGCCGGCCGGAGGCGGTTTGCGATTGCGCGAGGTACGGATGGGTGGCATTTTGGCGGGGGTTTGCTGTGCAGCTGCTTGCTATCTGCTGTTTGCTAGCTAGTTGCTAGCTGGTAGATAGATATTTCTCGAGTATGGAAGGCCGCGTATCAGAGCAGCCTTTAGCAACGATCGAGACGATGTTGCAGAGCGGAGTGGGGTGAGAGGTAAGGTAAGGTGAGATATATGACAAGCAGCTCTGAGAAAGTCAGATTAATTCTGGCAATTACCCGCATTCTGCCAGTACCCACCGCCTTGAATTTGCGGCGCGATGGGCACCTCCAGCTCATTCCGGGTATCTCAGAGCTTCAGTTCAACGAGTTCAAAGAAGGCCACAAATCATCTACCACCTACCCTTTTATCTTCTTTCACACATATATCCACTCAATTCCGACAAAATGGATCCCCAGACTCAGATGGATATCTCCAACCTCAGTGAGGCCGACAAGAAGGATCTGAGCCAGATCCTGCAGAACGAGTCGCAGAAGACTACCATCCAGCAGAGTACGTTTATACAAAAGCACGCAGAAGGCAGATATCCAAGCTTCAGCTTTGCATACATTCGAATCGAATGTGGAACGGGTGGAACAAAGCAAAAGCAAAAGCAACCCCATCCATATCTTTCTTTCCTTTCCATGCTCGGGACGAAGCGAAACAAATGCTAATCTAAATCTATTTTATCTATCTACAGCCGTCCACCAACTCAGCGACATCTGCTTCAAGAAGTGTATCGCCGGTCGCCCAATTACTTCCGGAACCCTGGATCGCAGTGAGGAGGCCTGCGCTGAGAACTGCGTTGGTCGGTGGATGGATACCCAGGTTTCCATCATTAGCAAGTTGCAGAACATGCGTTCTTAAATGTGGGAAGTGGTTTATGGCTAGCTTGGGTCAGCTTGAGCTGGCTTAGGGCTGAAGCATTGAAGCATTGGAGGAGCGAAGAAAAGAACAGGAGCAAGGAATGAAAATCTGGATATGTGGGTTTGTCTCGGTCGACTTGTCTTGATGGTATCCGTTTCCCCTTCGTCTTCCCTTTCTCGCTTTCGACCATGCGGGTGTGAGTAGGGGGGAGACTCAGGGACCATTGGCATTGCGAGCTGAGATAAAAGACTGGAATTTCGAGGGGTGTATTCATGTCCGGATGCATCGTTATCCATCCGGGGCTGATTTGGGGGAACTTTTAAGGCTGTGATGTTGTGACCTTACCCTTTCCCACCTAGATGGGATGCGACTTTGTTTTTTGGTCGCTTGTATAATAGAGACAATGTGATGATTTCCATTGTATATTTTTGATCTTGGGACTTGGATGTAGAAGGATTTCAGAAAGTCTGTATAACAAAGGGGGAATAAGTAGTATGTAAGAAGAGCTGATGTTTATGAAGGTGATGGGTGTACAAGAGATCCATAGCATAGGGAACAATATAGCATCCATCATGACTACGGGTATACCCCGGCCAGATAGTGACAAATGAAAATGGCAATGGCCTGCTTAAGCGGAGGGGACAGCATGTAGCAGCCTTTACGGAGATACATGACTATACTAGGCTCCGACTCCCAAGTAATTCGAAGTTCAGTTCACCTTGTTCAAGGTCTGCTACGACAACTACTCTACAATATGGAATCCACACGAACGATTTTGAATCGTGTCAAGAAATGTATCTTTTTTTAATCATTCAGCCCTTTACTCAGGAACTGGCTGGTATTGAGAATCACCGCGGTGGAAAACAACTTTCGCCCAAACCCAAAGAAATCCATTTCCTTTCCCTTTTTAGACGATGGCCAGCTTGGTGGCGGCAATGTCCAGAGCATCAACATCGGGGGTCAAGCGGGCGAAGGCCTTCTTGGAGCCGTCGGGACTATAGAGCGTATCGAGTTAGCGAATATTCATAGAACAAGTTCGGGGGCAGCAATCACAACAGCGTTGTGCGGTGCTATGCTGCGTGCTGCACAGCGGGCAGAACATACCGGACCAGAGTGTTGACCTTGACGGTGTCAACGTCGTACAGCTTCTTAAGAGCAGCCTTGATCTGGCGCTTGTTGGACTTGACATCAACAATGAAGACAAGGGTGTTGTTCTCCTCGATCTTCTTCATGGCGGACTCGGTGTTCAGAGGGTACAGGATGATCTTCTGAGCGTCGAGCTGGGGCTGACGGGGGATCGAGACGCGGGGGTACTTGGGAGACCGCGAGAGCTGCAGGGTCTTGGGGCGGTGGAAGGTGGTCGAAGTGCGAACCTTGCGGGACTTGTGAAGCTGTTGTAGAGGTTAGTATGAGTGGCGAAGAAGAATTCAATTTGCCAATATCCACGGATACTGGCAAATTGAAAATCAATTGGAGTAGAAACGTACGGAAGAGCCCTTCACGACTGCCTTGGCGGCAGCATTGGCTGTAAGAAGAGAAAATGGTTAGTCTTGTTACTCGTGGGTCTGGATGTGTAGATAATGAATGTGTCGGAAATTGCGAAGCATTGCGGGTTAAAATGTGCTCCAAGGATCGGAAGTCAAGATGGTGCGAAAAAAAAATTGGCGAATAATGAGAAATAATCGGTGCAAACATATTATCGCTGTCGTGATTGTCTTTCATTGTCGTCGTTGTCGTCGTGTCGTTACTGTATGCTTTCTCTCGATCTCATCTTGTGTGTCGCTTATCATAGTGTGGAATTTTGAGATCCAACAAATTCCCAATTTCCTCGCCTCCAGAGCACATTTGGGATTCGCAATTTTCAGGGAAGAGTGTGTGTATAACATTCGATGCCGACATACCTGTCTTGCTGGTAGGGGCCATGGCTGTCGTCCGCTGTCGCTGTCGTGATGATTGTCGCAGTGTCGAGAGTCGAACAATTTGGCGTGACTTCGCTAAGCGAAAACCCTAGCGCTGTGTGGGTCAGGTGATCTTTGTCATCATGCTGACTCAGTGTGCTGACTCATCCATCTTATCGCTGTTTTTTCTTTTTCTCTTTCGGGCATCGCTGGATGCGGTGAATGAATAATTACAGTACAATATTGAATTATCATTTTGAAGTTCAGCTTGCTTGAGGGTTCCCTGGTGGTCTGATACATACTGGGCAATTTCTGTCCGAACTCATTTGCCGACACCCCCAAGTCATGCAGTAGTTTCATCTACTCCGCTCGACTCCGCTGAACTACGTGAACTTCCGGATTTGATATAAAGTCTATTCCAAGGAGTATCCCAAGGAGTACTCTAGGGTACCACAATGGCACCCAAACGATCCAAAAAATTGGGCTCGTTGTCAAGTACACGACCACCAACAGTCAAAACAAAACATGCCCAATTATCATCCAAGGCCACACGCACCTTAATCCGATCCCACCACCAACTCCTAAAAGCCCTCGTCCAAGCCGAACGAGCAGGCGACGAAGCCCGAGTGAGCAGCATAAATGCTCAAATCCAAGCAAACGGAGGCCTAGAAAGCTACCAAACAGCCAGCAAACTAGGCCAATCCCTCGAACGAGGCGGAGACTCTAGCAAACTCCTCATGGACTGGCTCAAACCCCAACTAAGCGCGTGGAACCCGTCTCTGCCTAAACTGCGCGTGCTGGAAGTCGGAGCCCTCAGCACTAAGAATGCTATTTCTCGAACCCCTTCGTTGGATGTTTCGCGGATTGATCTGAATTCCCAAGAACCTGGGATCTTGAAGCAGGATTTCATGGAACGCCCGTTACCAAGTTCAGAAGAGGAGCGGTTTCATGTACTCAGTTTATCATTGGTTTTGAACTATGTTCCCGATGCAACAGGTCGCGGCGAGATGCTGAAGCGTTGCGTTAAATTCCTCAGCAGTGAAGCGCCGATTTCTCTTCCTCCGACGCTTTTCCTCGTGCTGCCGCTTCCATGCGTTGAGAATTCGCGGTATCTTACTGAGGCGCGACTGCTCGATATATTGACTAGTTTGGGTTTCGCTCTTGCACAGACAAAGCGGACTAATAAGTTGATTTATCAATTGTGGAATTATTCTGGTACTGTTGCGCCGAAGTCTTTCAAGAAAGATATGCTTCATCCTGGTACCAAGAGGAACAATTTCGCTATCATTCTAAATAAAGATAAAGGATGATCCAGAAAAAGAGCACCGGAGGGTTGCTGCTATGACTAGCACCACCCTTTGACTGTTTCATTCAAACAGGAAAAAAAAATCTATTCGATGGAAATCCACTCGTGCGGTAGAAATGCCCAAACAGTACCAACAGCCGCCAGGATTGAAGAAACAACCAGCAAGATCCAATCGAAAATCCTCTCACGTCGAGGAATCTCCTTGCCGAAGATCTTCAAATAAAATGCAAGAGGGAAAATGATGCAAATGGTAAAGCACAAGAAGGATCCCAGGAACGCCATGATTCTGTCAAATGACGGGAAAATAATGGCCAGCACGACGATGAGAGCGACAGTGAAAATGCGAACTGCAATTCGGAGAAGTGTCTGCTTATTCTCGCCTGGTTGTGTTGCGTGTCCGATTTTCACGCCGCAGAGGACTTCAAATGTGGCTACTAGAGGTCGAGCGCTGTTGTTTTTTATTTGTTTAGTGGTGGGGGTCAACTTTGAGGATTGCACGATTGGGTCAACTCACTTTAAGGGTACTTTGGCTAGTGGAACCATGGCGATGAACATTATAATACACACGGATATGGCTTTCGGATAGGCATCTAGGCCGAGAATGTTGGCTGTGACTTCGTCGCGAACGCCGTCTCCGAACATCAGCCATCCGATGATAGCCATTGAACTATCAAGTGCGAACTGTTTCAATTATGTCAGTCATATGTATTTTTTTTTGGTACATATTGTAACTTCCTTACTGTAAATAGATAAGTAGCCCACAAGCTCTTCCCATACTTTCGGGGGTGACGCATATCTCGGTAGATATTGGGAAACACACCATGACCACCCCAGGGAGCTAAAAAGAGAATCATCAGCAATTGGTCTTCATCCTGAAGTCTGGAAACTTACACATAATCAAGCCAAAACTTAGTGGAACTGTAGCCCAGTTCTGCGGAAGTAGAGAAGTGCCGGCTGGTTCCCTAAGAGAGCCCGGAGAATCAGGCTTAATCAAACCATCGAAACAAATGAGAAGCACAACTGTACACGAAGTTAGTTTCAAGTTATTAAATCAATGATAAACAGAGTCGAGTCTGAAAGAATGCCGCTCCACTCACTTGATGTGCAAGATATGATTCCCAGAATACTAGTCACACTGAGGAATCGCAAAGGCAGAAAGTTAAGCGGGGTGATCACAAGTCCACACACAATCTTCCATTCCAGAGGACTCAAAGCAGGAATCAAAGCGTAAAGACTATCTGCGAAAAGTACCACGAGCGCCACACACGCGCCGAGCAACTCCAAGCAAAAAAGAAAGCTCGTCAACAGACGCGCATGCTGTCCAAAACTGATATACGCCAGATCGGCATACGTTACAAGAGTCCGATCAACATCCAGACACTTCGCCAGGATTTTCGCCGTATATGCTGTTATTACAGCCGAGTATAGTAAGAAGAGTAATCCCAGCAACCAGCCTGCTTGCTTCATCGCCAAGGGAAGACTCAAGAGCCCAATACCGATGAGTACATTGACGGAGTTGAAAATTGTCTGTGGAACAGTTGATTTGCCCACGACGAAATCCTCCTGCGTCCCATCCTCACGCTGAACGTGTTTCAGCAGCAGAGGTTCTCGATCCGGGTCACCGAGACCGTCGCCGATGTGCTGTTCGCGATGGAACTGGATTGCATTTCGTCGAGTCGACTCACTCACGCGCGATGAAATGGTTCCGTAAGAAGCAGCGATGCTCCGATCTATCGAAGAAGAAAGTAGTGCCGACGTGGGCATTGCGCCCCTCTGTCTAGGCGGTTCATCGTCTTGGCCATCGCCATCCGAATCTTCAGAGAGCAGAGGTCGCTCTGCATCCGAGTACCGAGAAACTTGGGACGAAAAGTCCCCGCCTGTTGCAATGGCGAACTCATCGTCAGATTCTAGATCTGCCTCGACGAAGGACGAGCGTCGGGGTAAAACCTCTGGGAAGCACGCGGCTCGTTGCCAAGAACGGGCGAAATTGTCGATGCTGTTCGGTCCGCCTGCCTGACGGAGCCGGGAGAAAGACGATGATCTAGAGGGGATATGTTAGAATCGAGGATTTCATGCGGCGAGCTTTTTCTTTTTTTCTTTTTGTTTCATATTTGCTTCTTTGGGCGGGAATTTCACCTTCGTCTGTTTCCGATCTCTGCGTCGGCGATGGGGGATCGCGTGAGATATCTCTGGTCGTATGAGCTTGGGATCCTCAGTGGACTATACGAGGTGTCATCTTGCTGTGTATTCCTAGGATCCATTCTTCCGGGAGTGAATCAAGGGTATAGTGGCCCTTGAAGGGGAGGGGAAGAGGAGAGAGAGGAGAAAACAGAGAGAGAGACAGACAGGTACGAGAAGCTTCCCTTCAAGGTTTCATGGGAGACCCCCAAGTGTGGGGGGGGAACCTTGGAAAAGGTTGATAAAGAGTGATAGCGATGATAAGCGTTACCCTTTAGAGAACTAGTTAAGTGTGCTAGTACAGAGTAGCCAATCTACCGTATCTTCCAGATAATACCTCTATTTGTGATGGCAATTATTTATATTATACTAGCAATGTTTCTATTTCTGTTTCTGTATAACCATGGCCATCTTTAATACTACTAGTACTCCATGCAGCCCAAAGCCGTTGCAATATACACAAGACCAGGCTGAAACCGGGCTGCACGTCAGTTCAGCCCGCAGTTCAGCCCACCATGCATCCTCGGGATATGATGTGTAAAATAAACTACCACTGAAGGTACCTATGACCTAGGAGCTGGGCACTCTACCCTATACTATATGATGCACATATATGTACATATTGTTGTGTCAGGACATGACAAGTACCAGGTACTTGGTTTACAGTGGTGATCCCCACTATGACATAAGTACCCGGTACAAGGGCAGTGGGCAGCTTACCTCAGCCCACGACCCCTCGACATTCCCCCACGGTGCCTGAGGATTTTTGCTGTCGGACTCTACAAGGTGCAAAGGTGTGTACACCCTCTATTACCCAACTCACCCTTCTCTTGTATTATCACTCCACTTGAAATCGCTCATTTTGATTCCACACACTAACCGTCTTTTTTCTCTACCGCTCCAGGTGAACCCCAAGACCATCAATCTTTGTCGTGGGTTCTGTCTTTTCGATTCCTCCGGGCCCAGGAAAAGCCGTTGATACACTTTCGATCGATTGCGGATCATCTGCGCTTCGCCCAAAATGAGCTCCCAGCAGCAACAGCAGCAGGGAGAGGCGGAGAAGAACATTGAGATCTGGAAGGTCAAGAAGCTGATCAAGCGTCTTGAATCCGCTCGTGGCAATGGAACTTCCATGATTTCCCTCATCATTCGTACGTCCCACGCACACCCACGAAACCTGCAAAAGAGAGTGAAAGAAACGGAGAGGATTCAAAAACACATCATCAATATCGTCAGACTCTCTTTGCCTCGTTCAACAAGACTAACTCGATCTAGCCCCCAAGTCCCAGGTCTCCCAAGCGGCGAGGATGTTGGCTGAAGAATACGTATGCTTGTGCCCCGCCATCCCCCTCGAGCCGTTGTGCCACTTGTGCCCTGCCCAAGAGTGGAGCGCTAATCCATGACTACAGGGTACTGCCTCTAACATTAAGTCTCGTGTCAACCGTCTTTCCGTCCTGTCGGCCATTACCTCTACCCAGCAGCGTCTCAAGTTATACAACAAGGTCCCTCCCAATGGATTGGTCGTGTACTGTGGTGAAATCATCACCTCTGAAGGAAAGGAGCGCAAGATTAACATCGATTTCGAGCCCTTCAAGCCCATCAACACCTCCCTCTACCTGTGTGACAACAAGTTCCACACCGAGGCCCTGAGCGAGTTGCTGGAGTCCGACCAGAAGTTCGGTTTCATCATCATGGACGGTAACGGTGCGCTGTTCGGTACTCTGAGTGGAAACACCCGTGAGATTCTTCAGCGTCTGCAAGTCGATCTGCCCAAGAAGCACGTAAGTTACATCGTTAAGAACACTCTTCCATCCCAAATACTCACGATTTCTTTTTTTTTCTCTTTCAGGGTCGTGGTGGTCAATCCGCGCTGCGTTTCGCCCGTCTTCGTGAGGAAAAGCGACACAACTATGTCCGTAAGATCGCCGAATTGGCTGTCCAGAACTACATCACCAACGACAAGGTCAACGTCGCCGGTCTCGTCCTGGCCGGTTCCGCCGACTTCAAGAACGACCTTAACCAGTCCGACATGTTCGACGGACGTCTGCAGGCCAAGGTTATCAAGGTTGTCGACGTTTCGTATGGTGGTGAGAACGGTTTCAACCAGGCCATCGAGCTGGCTGCCGAGACTCTCAGCAACGTCAAGTTCATCCAGGAGAAGAAGCTGATTGGTAGCTACTTCGAGGAGATCAGCCAGGATACCGGCAAGGTCTGCTACGGTGTTGAGGATACCCTCAAGGCTCTCGAGCTGGGTGCCGCCGAGATTCTCATTGTCTACGAGAACTTGGACATCACCCGCTGGGTGCTGAAGGATGCCGCGGGTACCGAGCACATCATCCACACCACCAAGCAGCAGGAGGCGAACCGCGAACTGTTCCAGGACAAGGAGACTGGTCTCGAGATGGAAACAGTTGACTCGGGCTCCTTCCTGGAGTGGTTAGCTGAGAACTATAAGGAATTCGGTGCTAACCTGGAGTTCGTCTCTGACCGTTCCAGTGAGGGTAACCAGTTCGTGAAGGGTTTCGGTGGTATCGGTGCTGTGCTCCGATACAAGGTCAACTTTGAACAGCTTGCTGATTATAGCGATGACGACGAGTTCTACGACGGTATGCACCCTACTCCCCTCTCCCTGATCTGTCCCCTATCATTGATTACATCAACTAATTTCTCCCACAGATTGACGGTTTAGCAGCCTCGCAGAGAGCGAGGATGAACGGCCAGAAGCTCCCGCGGCAAGTCTTCTGACGGCTCGCCGCGTCGGACATAAAGGCGGCTCCGAGAATGGAACCCAGGAATCCGTGAAGGATACCATTACCCGGCCTGTTCCAAACTCTGGCATGCTGCTCAGAGGTATGTTCAAACCTCCCATGAATCCCAATAAATACTTCGGACCAGCACTAACACCTTCTCCTTCTCTTATAGGGTCATCCAAGCTCTAAAACATACGCACGGAGATAATCTCTTGTGTCGATTAGATGAAGTTTGCTATTAAAAAGGTTGGATGCGATTCTCTCTGCAACATTTGTGTCCCCCTCACCTCCAAGCAACACCCCGCACCAGTCCCCATTTCCACGACCCGAAAAATAGAAAAAAGTACATATTCCCTATCCGTGATTCGATTGACTTCTTTCACGGACTTGGGAATTGGAATTGGAAATGGGTAGGCTCGGTGTTTGGGTATATGATGAAGAGGCGAGGGTTTGCTGTGGCTGTTTTCTCTTACGCTCTCAAAAACAATTTGCGGCCCCAGATTGGACGTGACTTGGTTTTTTTTTTTTTTTGTTTACCTCTTTCATTTTTTTTATGCCCTTGCGATTTTGTTTATGATGCCTTTGTGCGAGTTCCGAGTGTGGGTTGGGTTGGGATGGGAACTCTTTCTTGAGGTGTTCTCTTTTCTGGCTTTGCTTGCGCTGGATAGATAGGAATTAAATTCAGCCTTTTTGAAAATTTTGTTTTTGGTTTTCTTGTTGTTGTACTGGTGCTACTCGGTTAAAGTGAAATAGTATAAATAGTTGTGCAGTTACACTACGACCTCAGGACTCATATGTCTCAGGAACTGCCACCCAGCTGAGGTTGATTTACTATGGGATTGTCGTGATTCCGCCATTGGTTTACCTCGAAGCTATGTTAGTTACTAGTTACAGTTACTCGTAACTACCTAGGTACTAGTAGGCACTATCAATTCCATGATCTCACATCGTACGACCTCAGTACTACTACTTGTTCCATACTACGTACCTGAATCTGAAAATAACTACCAAAGAAACATAAATTTTGTAGATCCAATACTAGTATCTATATCAATCCGAGAGATAATAAGATATGCCCAAAAATCATGACCTTAATTCACCTTGAAGTCCAACATCAACATCAAGACTAGTCCTACTACTTGTAGCAGTACCTAGTGACATCAACTAGACCCTAACTGATCCCTCCAAGTCCCCAAATCCCTACAAGACTCCGTAACACCCCTCAAATCCCCCAAAACCTTCTGAACAGCCTCATCATTCTCCCCAGACGGCGTCCACCCACACTCCACAAAGAATATATACTGCCAAGCCCTCTTCAAACTAGGTCTCGTATTGATACTCGTCAAGTTCAACCCGTGAGCCTTGAATATCAGGAGCGCATTGGCTAGGGCTCCAGGGGAGGAGTGGTCGATTGAGAAGGAGATGAGGGTTTTGTGAGTTGAGGCGTGCTGGACGTCTCCGTTTCCGTTTCCATTTCCATTGGTATGGCCATTAGCAGCACCAACACCAGAACCAGTACCGTTGGCATTGACATCTCCATTCGTGGGGGCAGCAGCAGCAGCAGTAGCAAACCCACCAGGAACAGCCGTCCTCTCCGCCAAAATATTCCTCAAAATCAAGAACCGGGTCGTATTATCCGCTCGATCCTCGATATTCTCAGCGAGCGCATCAACGCCATGAAACTCCGCCGCGAATCGACTCGCAATCGCACCACCTCGTTCCTGCTCCTCCTCCCCATCTACCCCAGAGTGAGGATCTTCCTTAGAAACAATCTCCGCAGCCTTAGACGTAGAAGAAACATCCTGTCGCTCAACACCCTTAAAATACCTCGAGAGGAACTTATCACACTGCCCCCAAGCCTGCGGATGCGTATACAATTTATTAATTTTCCCATCATAGCTCGGAAGTCCACCGGGATATGAGCCCTTGTGAACGAGTAGGCAGTGGTGAACGGTTAGGTAGTATTCGCCGCAGACTTTCACGTCGGGATAGTTGTTGTTGCGGTCTGCGAGGAGGTCTAGGGTTTGGACTACGGAGCCGTTGGTGGAGTTTTCGCAGGGGATGACGGCGTAGTCTGCATTTTGGTTTTGGAGGGTGGTGAAGGCGTCGGCGAAGGTGTGGTGGGGGAGGAGGGTGGTGGGGGTTTTGGCGAAGGATTCGGCGGCGGCCTGGGGGGTTTAGTAGATGATTTGTTAGTTGTGGGTGTGTTTGATATAGATATGCATATGTATATGCATATACAGATGCAGATACTATGCGAGTATATATACTGAGCTAGTATATATCCCAGGGTAGTATTGTATACTCGGGTAATAAGCACTAGTAGTGTAATGTATGTGGTGGATTGGTTTATGCGGGGTGTGAAAAGCAAAAATAAAGCGATAAGAAGATTGGATGGGATCAATTTACCTGATGAGAGAATGATGCCTGCGGACCCAAAAAGGCCACTCTCAATTTTGAAGAAGACATAGTTGAATACAATGATCGGAGAAAGGGGGGAATACCTGGCATAAAATAAAGAGAGAGAAGAAAGCCAGGGTATATATCAGTGGAGAAGAGAGAGAACACAGAGTACTCAAGAACTCAAGGGTGTTTGGTGACTCCAATTTCCAACTCCGAGCGGTGTGGAGACTTCCGCATTGAAATCCGCGGAACAAAGCCAATGAAGCTCCAGATTGGCTTAGTTGCAACGTCACTCTGATTCGGAGTTCATGATCCCAACCTCCAATCTCCTCGTTTCCGAGATGAGATCTTTCTCTAGACCCTTGCTCTGGCGAGGAGTCCGAGCTCAAGCTCGACTTGGAACCAGAGCACAAAGACAAGCCCAACTCACATACTCAACTACAACTACAACTACGACGACTACAACTAGCCCGGTCTCCCTCGCAGAGAAACTACATCATGAACTCACGACTCGCAAGATCCCTCTATTCTACGACTACCTACACCCTCAACCCTCCCATCTACTAAATCTAACCCTCGCCAACCTCCTCCCGCAACCATCTTCCGAAACAACCAACCCTTTATCTCCATCTCAAACACAAACACCCCCAGCCCTCCCTTCAATACACAACCCCTCGCCGCTCCCACTCGCCCACCACCTAATTTACTTCCCGCCCCAAGTATCCCTGTCCCAACTCCTCCCAGACGGCACAGACACCCTCCACACCCCCGGCGACCCATTCAACAGACGGCTATGGGCAGGCGGTAATATCCGACTAAGCAACACCCAACAACAACCCCTCTTAGACGGCCACCGAGCCGTCTGCCTCGAATCAATCCGCAATGTAACCGTGAAAGGACTACAGGGCGAAGAAAAAGTAATCGTGACAATCGAACGCCGGATCGCAAACGTGAGCGAAAACGAAGACGAGGACACCATTCGCCGCCGTGTTTGGACGGAGGATCAGAGTTTACCCGGTGACTCGAGTCTTGTTGAGAATCGAGACTTGATCTTTATGCGGGCTAAGAGTGCGGAGCAGATTCGGAAGGATAAGGAGTTATTTGGTGTTGCTGGGCGGATTGTTAAATGTGAGTAGCTAGCCGCCACCATTCAACCCAACCCAAACCAACCCAAAAAAGCCATAAAGCAAGGGATTATATTGGGTTGGATTGGATTACGATGGAGGGAGTGTGTGATGGAGCTGAACAGGGCTGATTCAATTTCCTTGCAACAGCACCATCCGATGCAGTTTTCCGCCACAAAATCCTACCCACAAAGTCCCTCCTCTTCCGCTTTTCCGCACTAACCTTCAACGCGCACTCGATCCATCTCGATAAAAAGTACACGCAGAATGAAGAAGGGTATCGGAATTGTCTAGTTCACGGGCCCTTAACGCTTACGCTACTGCTTAGTGTTTTGCAGGGTCATCTTCGAACGGCGGGTCTTCAGGTTAGTCAGTTTGAGTATCGCAATTTGGCGCCGTTGTTTGTTGAGGAGGAGATGACGGTCTGCGGGAAGCCGAAGATGAATGCGAAGACGAAGGATCAGGGTGGGGTTTGGGATGTTTGGATTGAGGGTCCGGATGGGGGGTTGGCTGTAAGGGGGACGGCGAGGACTTGTGGGTTGGTGTAGTTTGTAAATTTGAGGATGTTGGCCGATGTTAGCCCAGTACATATATGGAGGACTTGGAGGGGTTTTTTTTTTTGAAGCCGCAGCATGTACTAGTACCTCTGTTTGTATGATATTGGATGCATTTTGGATTGTATTATTGTTGTATATAGTCTCATGAAACATTGGACATGCACTGGCAGTGATAACTGTATCATGTTCTCTCCTTGTGCAGTTGACATGTTCTACAAGCGACATTGAATCTAAGGTTCAGTGTGGTCATTTGTAGCATCAGGTCAAGTTTGATCTCAACAAGGGTCACACCTGGGCACTCTACCTAGGTAGCACCTGAGAAAAGGCAATATTTTCAAAGGTTTGAACCGTCATCAGTGGATGAATGTGAAGTCTGAAGAGGGCAAGTTCAAATGTTGCCCTGCTCGAACTTCTTGAAGGAACTTGAAGTATATCCATCCGAGTCTTGGATACACTGCTCACTAGTGGGTCCAGCATTGGCAGAACAACTTCTTACACTCCAGTGAAGTTCACTGGAGTTGCCCAACAGAAATGTTGATATTAATACCAGTATAGCTTTGGGCTTATTGGGTAGTGTAGTGAATATGAGGCTGCTCTAAAGAATATCATTCAATTGAATATCGTGTTGTTAAATTATACAAGAGTTCTGTCTTGCCGATGGGATACCAGTGCTACTGTCTATCTTATCGCAGAGGGTCATGCTCGGCACGGAGAAACTCACATCCGACGCACGTACTTATTTTTCTTTCCGCTTCCTTCAAGCTCTCTCTTCCTTTCTCTCCCACTCTCGTCTTCACCTTCAAGGCTCTGATTGTAATGACATGATCTGAATACTTTCTAACCCCTTCAGCTTCTCATTCATCTCTCAAGATGGATCAATTCTGGGCGGCACCGCCGGTGTCTCGGTATGTGGCATTGCCTTTGCTCATCCGCGCTTTGCAAAGACTTACGTGTCTTTTTCAAACTTCAGAACGATCACTGCCTTGACTTTCGTTCAGTCAATTCTGGTTCATGGCGGCATTCTGTCAGGATATTATGTTGTTTTCCTGCCACGTCTGCTCGTCCAGCTACCTCCACAAATCTGGCGATTGATCTCGCCATTCTTACTAACCGGCTCGGGCATTCAATTCATCTTTGATCTTTATTTCAGTATGATGCCTCGATACTATATCGGTGTTCAATGACCCGGACAAGAATGAAACTAACACAGCTGCTGCCAGTGTACTATTATGGCAGTGCCTTGGAAACCGGCTCACCCCGGTTTACCCAGCCAGAAGACTTTTTCGTCTACCTGGTCTTTGTAGCCTCTGTGATTTTGGTAAGTGACTCGCTTCACCTGAGAACCATCTCGGGAGAGTCTTGTCTTTCATTGCTTTTGCTTTTGCCTTTTGTCTTTTGTTTTCAAATCAAAAACACCTCGCATTATCTGCCCGCCCAGCCTTTAAAACTAGCTGAAGCGGTTCCTGGAAGTGAGGAAGATTACCCCTGCATCCCGTGCAGTACCGCATTCGCAAAATCCAAATGGTACTGCATGCGGTGTGGGATTGGTGGGATGACCTCTGAGATAGCCGTCGTGATTCTATAAATTCACGCCGGTGGTTAAGGTGCCCTACATTCTACATATTCATCTATCTATTATTCCATTCCCAATATCATTCTTATCATTTGAACTTGATTTTCTTTCTCCAATTTCCCTGCGGTAGCCCACTCCCACTTTAATATCACAGCCCGCTAACTTTCCCAGCTCACCTCAGGCTTCCTTATGGGCAACGTGCTCTTCACTTCCGGTATGCTTCGAAGCAGCAAAGCCCTTTCATTGTTCCCACGTTGTCCCCATTTTCTCCTCAAATGCTAAGATTAGGAATCTCCAGCTCTTACTCTCGCCATGGTCTGGACATATGCCCAGGATAACCGCGGCAAGAGAGCGACCTTCATCATCATTCCGATCCAAGTCGAGTTTCTTCCATACGCGATGCTTGCCTTTACTTTCGTCTTCGGTGGCTGGCAAGTCGCATTGGGTGAGAGTATGGGAATTGTGGCCGCCCATGCCCATGATTTCGTGACTCGCATCTATCCTACTTTCGGAGGCGGCCGCAACTGGCTCACTGCGCCAGAGTTTGTTCGCCGATACTTCCGTACAATCACCCCCACTACTACCAATCGCTCGTACGGGACTTCCTTCCGTCAACCACAAGCCCAGCCTCAATCGTCGTCGTCGAACAGTAGCTGGACTTCGGCGTTCCAGAGCCAGAACTCATGGGGTAACCGGGGTGCTGGACGACGACTTGGCGGTGATTAAGCTGGGTCTCTATGTGGTGCTATTGCTATTGAAGTGAGAGTCCCGGGAGGAAGTCGATGTTTGAAGTCTGTGGGAAAGTTAGGACATTGCATTCTTATGGCGTTCGACCTGGGATTCTCTTCTGGACCCATGCATCAGTACACACTCCATAGTGAAGTCGCGGCCACTCCGCATGTAAATTAGCCGGCTCCAAAGAGAGCCAATTGACCAAGTGGACCATAAATTATCCCATTTTATGCAACCATTTTAATCTAAGCTATCAATTGCAATCCCCTGGATTTAATTTTGATCTACAATAGTCTTATTTGCCACAATATTTTCTAGTCCTCTGTACAGTACAGTACTCGACTGAGTGTGGCTGTTGAAGTGGCTTGTCCATCTCACGTGACCATCCAACGCTAACCCGATTAGGCACTGGAGCTGGCGCACCGCAAAATTTGGTTTCTTCCCGAACATTTTTTTGGTCATTCAACGACAACCACCACCAACGATGGCCGCCGTCAATAACCAGGAGATGGACTACGCCATCAAGCCCGAGGCGGTTACTCCGTCCGTGTCTACGGAGGATTGGCCTCTTCTGCTGAAGAATTACGAGAAGCGTGAGTGCTCTTGAAAAAAATTCTGGTCTTCTCGGGGAAGAGTCGTGAGAACTGACATCTTCTCTCTGCGCAGTGCTCGTTCGCACCGGTCACTTCACCCCGATCCCCGCTGGTGCCTCTCCTCTTAAGCGTGACCTTAAGTCATACATCAGCTCCGGTGTCATCAACCTGGACAAGCCCTCCAACCCCTCCAGTCACGAAGTCGTGGCTTGGATGAAGCGGATCCTCAGGTAAAATCTCCACCCCCATTGAAAGATGATCATGCACTTTTCTCAAGGCCAAGCCAATTCTGACATTCTATCTTCCTACTCTCTAGATCCGAGAAGACTGGTCACTCTGGTACCCTTGATCCCAAGGTCACTGGCTGCCTGATCGTCTGCATTGACCGTGCCACCCGTCTGGTCAAGTCCCAGCAGGGTGCTGGTAAGGAGTACGTCTGTGTCGTCCGCTTCCACGACAAGGTCCCCGGTGGTGAGGCACAGTTCCGCCGCGCTCTGGAGACCCTCACTGGTGCTCTCTTCCAGCGTCCCCCTCTGATTTCTGCCGTCAAGCGTCAGCTGCGTATCCGTACCATCCACGAGAGCAACCTCTACGAGTTTGACAATGACCGCCACCTTGGTGTCTTCTGGGTCAGCTGTGAGGCTGGTACCTACATCCGTACTCTCTGTGTCCACCTGGGTCTTCTTCTGGGTGTTGGCGCTCACATGCAGGAGCTGCGTCGTGTTCGCTCCGGTGCCATGAACGAGGAGAGCGGCATGGTCACTCTGCACGATGTTATGGATGCCCAGTGGGTCTACGATAACCAGCGTGACGAGTCCTACCTGCGCCGTGTCATCAAGCCCCTGGAGAGTCTGCTCACCACCTACAAGCGTGTTGTCGTCAAGGACAGCGCTGTCAACGCTATCACCTACGGTGCTAAGCTGATGATTCCCGGTCTGCTCCGCTACGGTTAGTCTTACCCACTACCCCCAATTATACCTCTATCTCTCTCTCTCCATACAGGGCAAAATACTAACTTACTCTACAGAGGCCGGCATCGAGGTTGGCGAGGAGGTCGTCATGATGACCACCAAGGGTGAGGCCATCGCCATTGGTATCGCCCAGATGTCCACCGTCGAGCTCACCACCTGCGACCACGGTGTCGTCGCCAAGGTCAAGCGCTGCATCATGGAGCGTGACCTGTACCCCCGCCGCTGGGGACTGGGCCCCGTCGCTCTTGAGAAGAAGAAGCTCAAGTCCGCCGGCAAGCTCGACAAGTTCGGCCGTGCCAACGAGGAAACCCCCGCCAAGTGGAAGTCCGAGTACAAGGACTACAACGCTCCTCTTGAGGACGGCGAGCAGCCCACTCCCGCTCCTGCCGCCGCCGCCATCGAGACTCCCTCCAGCCCTGAGGAGTCTTCGCCTAAGGCTGAGGAGGTCGATGACAGCGATAAGAAGAAGCGCAAGCACGACGGCGAGACTGCTGAGGAGCGTGCTGAGCGTAAGAAGAAGAAGAAGGAGAAGAAGGAGAAGAAGGAGCGCCGAAAGTCCAAGCAGGCTGAGGACAGCGATGACAGCGACTAGAGAAGGCCAGGAAGACTGCGGTCCATTTCCTGTACCATATTTTGTGATTATTTCCGGAGTCTTTGGGTCAAAAGGGAAGTCGGTTTGAAGTTTTCTTTTTACTTAGTTGCTCAATCTATGTGTTCTATATACCGACCAGATGGACTTGGACTGCCGTAGTGTAGAGAGATTACTTGTACTGTACTCCGTACTCTGATTCGAACTTCTTGATGCTCCATCGGCTAGCTGTACTGGGCTTGACTTCTGAGGGTATCGTGGTAGACTGGATCCAAAGTGAACAACGTTGTGAATGAGTAGTACTAAGAACTAGTTGAAATACCCACCATATTGCACTGTAGAATAAACGGAGACGTCTAATAACCCTGGCTATGTTCTTATTCGACGAGTGATTCGAATTCAAGAATGATATATGACTCGAGAAGAGAGGGATACTCGCGCGGAGGCAGGAAGATGTACTCGACTCAGTATCTCCTCGGTGGTTTGTATGAAAATCCAAGAGCATTTATTTTGAACCTGAAGTCTCAAAATATCTTTCTTGATTTCACAACTGCCTCACTTCTAAATTACTAATATTATAGATCTTGCTCTTACTCAAACATGACGCTTATAGTTCCAGTTTGTCGAGACTAGTAGCGGCTATACCCATCAAGCCATTCAAAGAAAGCCCCCGTGATCAAAAGGATTATATGGGCATATATAAAGCCATTATTGTACAAGAACGAGACCATGAGCACATGACTTCGACCTCAAAACCAATCCATGATCAGAAAATTTCCAATTCTCACGATCCTCCGCGAGCAGTGAATACGACGTTGTAAACCATTGCATGACGATCTCGTGACCGGCTCCACTCTCCGCATTCCCCTCCGTCATCACCGCATCTTCTCCTCATACATCACAATCACGATTCACACCACCTGGCATATCGCACACAGAAAAAGCCACTCACAGCCAGAATGGCAGCAGAGCTAACATCCATCAAGCTCAACCCCGAGAGCCACATCATTCTCGTGAGCAACACACCCACTCTCCTCCCCAACCCCAAAGATCCCCAGAGCGAGCAATGAGCGAGAGAAGCAAGTGAAAGGCAAAAGCTAACCACCACCACCGTTCTCAAACACCAGGACCAACCCCTCCTCCGCCTCCCCAACGACCTAGCCCGCCGAAACTTCAAATCCGTTCAACGCTCCGTAGAGCGAGAAAAAGAATATGTCCTCCCAGCCCTAAAAGAAGCCGCAAACGCATCCCTATCCAACACGCAAACACCAGAACAAACACTCGCAGCACTAGACGCAATGCTTTCCCGCATGCAGGGACTAAAACGCAAAATGCAGACCCTGCAGGAAGAAGAGAAGAAAATACATGACCAGTCGCGTAAACGGATCCAGCACTTGGAAGAACTACATAATATCCCGAGCTTGGCGGATGTGAAGTATGATCAGTGGGCGCGGGTGCGGTTGGATCGGTTACTGGTTGATCATATGTTGCGGTCTGGATACACGGAGAGTGCGAAGGAATTAGCTAAGGAGAGGGATATTGAGGATTTGGTGGATTTGGGCGTTTTTATGCAGTGTCAGAAGGTTGTTGAGAGTTTGCGGAGGGGTCAGACGAAGGAGGCGTTGCAGTGGTGTGGGGAGAATAAGGCTGCGTTGAAGAAGAGTCAGGTAAGAAGAAACTACTACCATTCCCTCATTTTATTTCAATTCGAGTATATTATGATTGCTAATTCTGTGGGCCGTGCTAGCATAATCTTGAATTCGAACTGCGCTTGCAGCAGTACATCGAGCTGGTCCGATCTCGAGATCAAACAAAGAAGATCGAGGCCATAGCCCACGCAAAGAAGTTTTTGGTCACGAATCAGGAAACGCAGAATAAGGAGATTATGCGTGCGGCTGGAATGCTTGTTTTCACGCAGGATACTCGCGCGGAACCATACAAAGTAAGCAGGGCTTGATCTATCTACGCTGGGACTGAAATAGACAGCACCTTCTTAGGGAACCCCAGGGTGGTATACTTCCTTGTGCTTGAACAATGTTGACCTTTTTATAGACACTTTTCTCAACGGACCGGTGGAAATTCCTATCAGATCTCTTCATAAAGACTCACCATGAGCTGCTTTCTCTGCCATCGCAACCATTATTGCATATTGCACTGTCTGCCGGACTGTCTGCATTGAAAACTCCACTCTGCCATTCAGCTTACACCTCATCGAGCTCGAACTCAGCATCAACAGCCACGTCCGTCTGCCCGATTTGCTCGACGGAATTGAATGATCTTGCGCGTAAGATGCCATATGCTCATCATTCAAAGAGCTACGTTGAAAGCGACTCGATCGTGCTGCCGAATGGCCGCGTATATAGCAAATCTCGTTTATTGGATATCAGCAGACAAGTTGGTTCTGTTGAAGAAGGTCATGTCAAGGATCCTACGACTGGCGAGGTCTATCATGAAAGTGAGATGAAGAAGGTTTATATAATGTAAAAGAGAGATAGTTTAAATTGGTCACACTATCATGGACGCATCTCATTCGGCTGGATCCGGATTTCTTGACTCATGGCGTTTTTTACTCTTACAAACTTGAAGTTGATCTTAATCCAAGTATAATTGAACTTCAGCATAATTCTCTTGTATACAAATTATCATAATGAACTTGAAGTCAAATTCCACTAGTCGTACATGCCCATGTGGATTCCACTCCTTAGCATGCTTTTCGAAGTAATCGTAGTAGTATTAGTACTATCGAATAGCATAGTCTCGCCTCCTCACTCGCTATCACTATCATCATCTCTGCTCCTCTTATTTTTCTTCCCCTGCTTAACCTCCTTCTTCACTTCAAACACATACATCCTCGCCTCCCGATCTTCCCCCCTCCATCCACCCCTACCCCCATCCTTCCCTTCAACCTCCCCTAGAGTCCGCGCATGCGAATAACCCTCATACGAAGCCCAAGGAAACTTAAAACTAGTAACAACCTGCAACCCCGCATGCCTCGCAAGATCCCGAATATTCCACAACGTATACGGCTCAGCCTCAAAAAGCGAGACGAGAATCTGACCCGGTCCCGTGCGAGTCGCTTTACCAGTAATCGAAACATCGCCTGGCCCTGACGGCCCTTCTCCTTCTCCTTCTCCATCATCCTCGTCCCCAGACTCCGAGCTAAACCCAGATTCCGAATCCGACCCCGACCCCGAACCGGATTCCCATTCCATTTCTTCTTCATCATCTGAACCAACTGGTTCCGGCGCCTTCGAAAGAAGAGGAACGCATTTCTCGAAGAACGAAACTAGAAGTTCCTGATTCGCTCTCACTTGCCGATTAACATCCGTAGAGATACCGCCCACATGCGGGAAATTGAAACAAATCACATCCCATGGTCCTGAGACTGCAGGTGTCGCATTTGCTTTTTCTTCTTTTCCTTCCTTGTTCCTGAATTTTCTCTTGTTGCCCTTAGCAGCTGCAGCTGCTGCGGCAGCAGCAGCTTTCCTAGCAGCTTCTTCCTCTTCCTGTTGCTTTTGATGAAGTTTCCAAGCGGGGAGTTTCCGCTCACGACGTCGGAAACCCTTTTGAATCTCTTTACCGCCGCCACCCTGTGCGCCGAGTTTTCGCGCATCTATGGAGAAAAGGACCTTGGGGGCGGAGTTTGATGAAGAAGATGTGGAAGTAGAAGATTGGTTCTGGGTTGCTTCTTTTTCTTGGTGGGTGTCATTTTCATCTTCGCCTTCAGCTTCAGCTTCAGCCGTAGCCTGAGCTTTAGCCTTGGCTTTCGAACCCGATTCGAGGATTTCTTGAATATGACCCTCAGCTTGCGGGTACTTTCCGTAAAGAGTCTCTTTAGAATCGTAACATGTTGCGCATATTTTGCGGCATTTATATTGTTTAGCCAGCGAACGCGCGAACGAAAAGTCTCCTGTATCGAAGTTAGCAATGAATCCACAACTTCTCTTATTGCTTGCACATTTCATATATGGAATTTCTGATCTCCGCGCAACGAATTGAAAACGAAAGGGTTTCAAATGGAAGGGAAAAGGATAAAGGATAAAACTCACCCTCCCCAATCAACAGGATCCGATCACCCCTCAAAAACGGCACAATGGGCCTCTGATTTGTTTGTAATGGTTGTAACTTCTTAGGACCTTGTCCTTCTGCCCCCTTCGACGGAGCAGGGTTCTGTTTCTTTCCTTTTGATTGCGCAGGGGACGCGCCTTGCCCTGGTCCTTGACCTTGAGGTTTAGGACCGCCGGGCCGATTGGCGCGTGGAGGGGGACCCTTTTGCTTCTTGCGGGGCATGATGGTGTTCCTCAACTTCAAGTTTGAAGTTTTTCTTCTGAGGTTTGTGATGCTGTGTCGTATGTATTCTGTTGCTGTATGGGTTGATATAAAGCTGAGGTGTTTCACCGTTTTGCACTGATAGCCTGAGGTTCTACATTATATTTTCGAATCCTCCGTCGAATCACGCTAGCCTGTTATGGTTAGTCCGCACTTGACGCGGTTCTTGGCATCAAAGTATAGTACATCCAAGTTCAACCCTTAGTTCACGAGGAAAGTGGCAGGACATTATCAAGAAACAAATGTTCAAACGGGTTAAGTGGGATACAGAATGAAAAATTCATGCGCTTTCAACACACTTGCTCCCCTGCCAACATCCCTAACCCCTTTTCATGGCCTTTGCATACTGAGACTGGGATAGAACTACCATACATCGTCCTAATCACTGGGTATTGACGTCCACAGAATCCGCACCTCGCTCCAAGAGAATTTGCACAATATTCTGGCGTTCTCTTTCTGATGCTGCCTTGAGAGCATTGTCAAAATTTCCACCTTGCGCGTTAACGTCTGCACCTTGATCCAACAGCAGATTCACTATCGTTTCATGCCCCATAAATGACGCCGCCTGGAGAGCATTACCATAATCCCCACCTTGCGCGTAAAGATCTGCACCTTGATCTAACAGCAGCTTCACTATCGTTTCATGCCCTCTAAATGACGCCGCCTGGAGAGCATTATCATAATCCCCACCTTGCGCGTTGACGTCTGCGCTTTGATCTAACAGCAGCCTCACTATCATTTCATACCCTCCCCATGATGCCGCCTGGAGAGCATTTCCAAAGTGTCCACCTTGCGCGTTAACGTCTGCACCTTGATCCAACAGCAGATTCACTATCGTTTCATGCCCCTTAAATGACGCCGCCTGGAGAGCATTACCATAATCCCCACCTTGCGCGTAAAGATCTGCACCTTGATCTAACAGCAGCTTCACTATCGTTTCATGCCCTTCGTATGATGCAGCCTGGAGAGCATTGCCAAACCTTCCACCATGGGCGTTGACATCGGCATTTCGATCCAATATCATCTGCACTACCTTTTCATGGCCTACAAATGATGCAGCTTGTAGAGCATTGCCAAGCTTCCCCCTGCAAGCATTCAGCATTTCTAGTAAGCCCTTGTCTTTGGTACCCATAGGGAAGATAATGTCCAGGACGGATTCCAATCCTAGCAATCCGACATAGTATAGAGGCGATGCTATTTCAGCAGGAGGAAGAGGAATAAGGTCAACATTCCAAATTCGCCTACTGTTTGGATCATACAATTGTATGCAAGTCACAAAAGCGTTCGACTCAAGTTTGAAAAGATCCGACGCTAGCTTTTCGATTGTGGTCTTCCCTTCCGCCGCGGCCGAATGATGTCTAAACCAATACATGGCCGCATACAGAGCAAACGGAAACTCTAAAATCTTTGACTCATCCAATGTGCCCTCAGAAAGAGCTGGTTCTAGAAGGTAGACCAAGCATATCTGGGAAATTTCCGTATGTGCCGGCGCACTGTGCATAGCGAAACCTCTTGAGTTTTGTTGTAACATGCGATCTGACTGGAGGTATTCTTGAACCGAGAAATGCGCGATGCGGACTACCATGGTGGCTTGCCCATCATGGTGATTAATATAATCATCATGCATGACAGTGGAGGTAATTTCGATAAGCCCAAGACAGACGTCGACTATGTCATCTTGCTCATACGAGCGGCCACGATCAAGACTTGGCGGATCACTTAAATCAACCGCGTGTGCGTCGATCAGTTCATTAATTGTGAGCGGTCGCGTAGAGAAGCAAAGAAGAGTCAAAACACGCCGTACGTCATCAACGTATTCATCTTCGACATTGGATAGGATTCGCTCATACGTCTCATCCAGGTCACGGGGTAACGCGCGCAGGCATTGATCAAGCTGGTTCCGGTTTCTCACTAGCCGGAGAGCATTGAATTGACATTCGACATATCTGAACCTGTATGTTCCCTTAGTCAACACATTTGATCTCATGAACCCTAGTTCTTGTTGTTGTATACTTACACTCCTTGTGCTTTCGTTTCCAGTTTCGTCTGAATCTCATCATGGCGCGCTTTCCACTTCTGAAGCTTCACATCGTTCCCGAGCTGATAACAGATGAAATTTGCTATATCGTTACTGACTTCAGAATTTCTGAGAGGTATATCCTGCTCTGGCGAAGCAAGTAATGATTCCCGGATATCCAGCTCATTCCGACTCGTGACCAAAAGATGAAGTCCAGATATCGACCAACCGCGTATCACTTCTATCGCTCTCAAGACACTGTCCCTTTGGCAGCCTCGAGGACTCTCATCCAGCGCATCGAGCAGGATATAAGTATCGCGGAATTGTTCCAGCAAACTTCGAAGTGAATCAAGCAGCGTATGTACTGGCGGAGACCCAGATCTATGCAACTTATGCAGCTCTTCGAGGTTTCTTTCGCCGTTTTCTAGCTGCACTGATAACTGCAACAGTAACGTACGCAACATGCCGGCATCATCTTGTTTCTCCTTATCGCTGAAGGAAAAGTAGAAAAACGCAATCCCAACACCATCTTTATGTCCCGTTTCAAGAGCCGTATGCTGAATAGCAGTTGAGCAAAGAACCGACTTGCCACATCCCGCAAACCCATTCAGCCACAGGAAGGAATTGGATCCCTGTAACCAATCCCGATATTGCTGGCCATGGACAAACCAAAGACCCGTACTCGGATGACACTTCAAACACATCGCGTTATGATTAACAGACGCATCCGGTGCCATAAGCCAGCCACGAATCTCAACAGAGACCTGACTAGCATTCGTTCGTTCAACAATTGATCTGATATCGGATAGTCCACGCTGGATCTGATTTTGGCTCTTAAGCTGTAACACATCCAGTGCGAACGAGAGGTTCTCTCGTATATCACCAATATCTTCTTCAAGCTTTGCCAGAGTGCTTTTTCGAAACGGATAAGTCGCACGACGACCAGCAGCCTGAACACGATCTTTCAAAGCCGTGGTCTCGGAGGTACCCTTGCGGAATTTCTCACACTCGCCTTCCAACTCGTTGATGATTTCCTCGCATCTCTCTACTGCCTTTTTGACTTCTTGGAGTAGATCTCGTGCATCGGTCTGCCCCTGGCGTTCCTTTATAGCAAGATCCAGAGACCGAAAGATACTCAGGAGACCATCGAGATTCTGCGTGGTCTTTGCGAGATTTGCGTCTTGGTCTTTATATGTATTGTAAAAGTTGACCAAGGATTGGGTGACTTGGATACCAAAGCCAAGGATCCCGACAACACCTGATGCGATTGAGAGCGGATCAGCCATTCCGAGTATGATCGATGGCAGCTCCTGAATCTGATATTTGGGTTCGAATACAGGCTAATTAGTACTATCTCAGCCGTCACTGTCGATTGGAAGTACTAGATAGATGTTGTCTGTATTGTTCTCTCGAGTTCAGCTTTCAGCCTTGTTGAGCATAGCCACAGCTGCTTCGATGCCCGAAGCGGGGCAGCGCATTCAAGTTGGCTGCTGGCCTGCATATGTACGAGAAGCACAGTGATAGTAGTATGCACAGGCTTAAATAACCCCGAGGCTACTCTACGATGACTCGAATTACTTGAATTATGTTAAAAATATAGAGATATCAACAAAGATACTGGTATAAGTTGAAATAAACAATCCACTCCATTAATACTTAAAACACATCCCGAACTTGTCCAGGACTAAATAGTCTCAAAAAAGCACACTCTATTGCTTTGCACCAAGCATACCTATATACAAAACACTTCAGAAAAAAGGAAGAAAAAAAGAAAAAGAAATAAAGCCAGGCTATGCCCGCAACAACAACAAAGCAGAAAGCCAAAAAAACAAAAGAAGAAAGAAGAAAAAAAAAATTACTATATCATACTGCGAAAAACCAAGATGGCAAGCCAGCCCTTTTCCCTAGATGAAGGAAGACAAGAAAAGTCGAAAAGCCACCATACCAACACCATGAGCAGAGGGGGTAAAAAAAAAAGAAGACGGACAACAAATAGGGTTGGGGCGGGTATGGATTTCAATTCAAATCGACATCGCAGGTAGAGGGGGTAGGTAGGTAGGTAGCGCACCGATATGGGGGGCTGCAATGAAACGTGAGTCATACAAAATGCAAATAAATGCTTCCCTTTCCAACTGGCATCATGACAGATGTTGGGTGGGGGAAATGTGCTAAGAGGGAGAGGGAGAGAAGAGATGTGAATTGTAAGTTTTTTTTTGTCAATTCAGTCCAATCTCCCTTCCTGTACTTTTTAAAGAGCAAAAGCAAAGGCGATTCGATTCGCGACTTTAAGAACGCAGAGAGTCGCGCATGCTTTGGCTGCTGGCGCTGACCAGTGGGTTGGAGGTGGGAAGGACACCGGTCTTGGGCTTGGCGTTCTGCTTGATCTTGGCGACAGCGTAGACGAGACCGGAGACGAAACCGACGACGATGGCGGAGACACTGGGGAAGGTGACCGGGGCGTCGAAGAAGACGAGACCGGACACAGCGATGGGGAGCTTGTTCAATGCGCCAACCATGGAGTAGGTGGTGGACGAGGTGACACGAACGCACCAGGCGGAGGTGTAGGAGATGAAGACGGAAGAGAGACCGGACAGGACCATGGCGACCATGATTCCGTTACGGTTGTCGTCGGGGAAGTTGCGGGTCAAGTTGGCGGAGGACCAGTCCTCGAGAAGAAGAGTGGCGACAAGCAGGACAGGGATGGACAGCAGGTTGTTGTAGAACATGGCTGGGATGGGTTAGTGGGGTGGCCGGCGCGACACAAGAACAAAAAGTTGAATGAACATACTGTCGAAATCCTTGAAGTTGGTCAGCTTGATACGCTTGCGCATGCCCAGGACGTAGGACGAGGTGCACAGGCAGTTGATCAGCATCCAAAGATAACCGGCGTTGAGGGTGGAGACAGCGCTAGAAGTGTCACCGCTGCTCTCAACGGCGTGCTTGATATCAGCCCAGGCGGCAATCAGGGAGCTGAACACCATCAGGCCGAAGGAGAAGAGAGTCAGGGAGGTGACAGAGCCTCCGAACCAGAGGACCTCACCATAAGCGATAAGGATGATGGTCAGGTTCTTGAAGATGGTGTAGACGGGGATGGAGAGGAATTGAAGGGCCTTGGAACCGGTGTAGATCATGCCAATCAATAGAAGAGTAATGGGGAACCCTGTCAGGAGAAGCATACAAATTAGCATTTCGACCCCAATGGCTGCTCATCTGGATGGCAACGCTTACATTTCTTAGCCTCGTCGGAGCTGAAGTCACGGTAGGTGATGATGCCCATGGACTTGCATGTTTGAATGGCAGCAATGCAGACCAGAGACTAGAATAGGTCAGTGCCAAAGATCCCCCACATTTGATATCTTGTTACGCCACATACCTGAACCATAAGGAGAAGGAAGTTGAGGTTGAAGTCCAGACCCGACAAGACATACTTGTTCATGACGGTCATCATAATGGACGAACCACAGTAGGCCAGAACAGGCAGGGCGGGGTGACCGGCGATAGGGCTGAGAGGGGCAGCGCGAGGCTGAGGCGGCGGTGCCGCCTCGAATTCCTTGTTGCCCTGGTCGAGCTTGTCCATCTGGACGGTGTAATCGTCGGTCTTCTTATCATCGGCCATGGCGGAGGGTTCGGGAGGGGGGAAAGGAAGTGAAAGGGGAAGAAAGGGGACGAAAGTCACGAGTCAAGGTTGACAGGTGCAAATAAAGCGGTCAACAGAATCGAAGACAGCAGATGGAAAGACAGGTTGGCAAGTATCGAAATGTACACGACGCGCAGAAGGAGAAACGCCGCGACGAAATGAGAACTTTTGGAGATTATGTCAGCAGATAGGGGCGGTCACGTGCTAGCCCTATAATTAGCTGCAAATGAACAATAGAGTACCCTGACAAGGGCGAATTATATAGAATGTCCGATAGAGGACGCTAATAGATTAAAGAATTGCATAAATGTCATTTCTATTTCTAAAGTATCAATTGATTTTGTCAAGTTATTTCACTGTGAAAATGCCCATTACGGGAACTCTAATGGGATACTCTGTCGATCAGTGACCAACGGGCAGCGGCTGCTATCTGATATCCCGCACCGACAATTCCAACCCACCTCACCCCTCCACGACAACACCACAAACAGCCCAAGACTATACTGCTTCTCACGGCCAATGAATTCAACCAAGCCAATTGAATAATCCAAGAAACTTTCAACTGCCACAAAATACCTATCAATACCCCCTGAAGGGCACACATACACACACCACCACCTCCACCCACTGTGATCTCCCCCAAAATGTCCGCCCACGCAACCACAGAATCAGACGACGAAGCCCTCTTCGCCGCCCTCGAAAACGAAGAAGACACAAGCTACCGCGACCACCGCATCCAACAACTAAACGCCGAATTCGCCTCCCAAAAAACAAACCGCGACGCGAAAAATGCCTCCTCCTCAACCACAAACACAACAACCAGCTATCCCTCACTATCCGGCGACCAATCCGTGCTAGATTTCACAACACGCAGTACGCGGTGTATTGTGCATTTTGCACATGACGACTTTGCCCGCTGCAGCGTGATGGATGCGCGTTTATCGGAGCTTGCGGCGCGACACTATGAGGTTTCCTTTGCGCGGGTTGATGTGCGCAGCACGCCGTTCTTGACGGAGAAATTGGGGATTCGGGTGCTACCCTGTGTGATTGGGTTTAAGGATGGTGTTGGTGTTGCGCGGGTTGTTGGGTTTGAAGGGTTGGGTTTTAATGGTGGGGATGCTGGGGAAGGGTTTAGTGTGAAGGTTTTGGAGAAGCGCTTGCTGGGCAAGGATGTTTTGCTCCAGGCGAAGTTCTCGGATGATGATCATGATGACGATGATGAGGGGAGTGCGAGTGATGATGAAGGGGTTAGGAGGGGACCTAAGGTTAAGAAGAGTAAGGGGATTCGAAGTGGGAAGATTCGTGGGGATGATGATGACGATGATTGGGATTAAAGGGAGACTTTGCTGTGAATTTTTTGTTGCTTTCATGTACATGATTTTTATGGCCCATTTGCAAAGGCTCGGGGTATTGGATGGGATAAAAGTATTCGGAAAACAGGACTCGAGGAAATAGATGAGGGTATGCATATACATGGCTTATGGAGAGTTAGGACTGGTCATGACTTGTTTGGTTTGCATGAAATGATACCACGGCTAGGTGCATTATGATTTGCTATGAGCATGAGCAGAATGAATGTACAACAAGAGTTAAATGTGACTGAATAATTCTGAGCCTGGGAACATTACTAGTATCTATCATCGACCCTCGGGGAGTTTGCTCCCATCGAGGGAGATATCACATCTCGATAGAGCAGACGGGTTCAGATCTGACCAGCCAAAGCCTGCCTGTATTCTCCCAACAACCCGATCCAGTTTCGAAGAGCTCGTGTTTCACTTGAAAGCGGCTGCATTCACTCACGCTAGTGGCAGACATTTGCTTAGACAAAGTACTTGCAATAGGACACGATAAATGGTCAATGAAAAAAGGAAGAGCAGCCATAAGGTATGCGACTGTGTTAGAGAGACCTTGTGGTGTAGTCTCTACCGAGCTATATGAGAAGAGGAAGACACGCAAATACCAAATTGGTCTTTCACTCGAAAATGTTAACACATTCTTAACTCACAGCCATCAATATCAAAACGGCCACACGGCCATTCTGCATTTCCATTTCCCTTCAATAAAACCAGACGATTCGTCAGAGGCATATCCACCCCATGATACCAAAGTAAACAGGGCACGTTGACGACTCGGAGTTTCACGATAAACAATTCTAATATCTCCAGTCGTCACGAAATAGCCAAACCCAAAAGGGCATCACTGACAACAAGATCTCCTTTCAACGACTTATCCTGCGCCCTTTTAGATCTTCCCACGGACTTTAAGGTGTCTTGCCGAAGGAAGAGCGGACAAGGGCTTGAAAATGTGTCGCCCAGGGTAAAACGTCGCCAAATATCCTTCCAGAAATGAAGGCACGAGCAAGTATGACAGAAGTCGTACTGAGGCCAGTCACGGATGATTCTCCTTAAGAAACTCGTACGTGCGTGTTTTGCTCTTCCGCGATGTGAAGCGAGTGGGGTTCCTAGAAGGGACTCTTTGAAGGAGAATGAATAGAGGTACCGATTGCATAGTGCTAAGCAGGTAACATCAACCGGGGAGATAAATTCGGATATCAGGTAAATGAGCTCTGGTGGAAGGCTCATTAGTGGGAAGTATCGTTTTTCAACTTGGTTGCTGCGACTCGAAGTTGTCATCGTCATTTTGTTGGATCGAGTGAGGAGTAAGCTGAGTGCTGAAGTTGGGAAGATTTGGAGAAGTCATTGTTTTTGAGCTCAAGTAGAGGAATTAATTTGGTGAATATTCTCATGCAAGAGTGAAGAGTGAAGAGTCAGAACAGTACTAGTATGTGATTAAACTTGGGAAGGTTAAAGCAAGACTAGACCAAGTTGGTTCAAGTTCTTATGGATTCGGGAAGGTGCCAAGGAAACAAATTCACTACTTACCATGGTACTGGGATATGTATAATAAGTATAAAAAGGACATCACGATGAAGCAGTCACTCAGAGTTCACATGAGAAGGAAGAAAAGCGAGACAGGGAGTTATGCGAGGCGTCCGAGCAGTAAGAAGACCGATACCTAGGTACGAGAGGAAACGCTGAGCTTCCACAAGAATCGATTTCATGGCTAGGTTCAAGTTATAAGGTAAAGAAGAGAAGAGAAGAGAGCGAGGTAGGCTCAATCCAATTTTTTACGAACTGTCTGTATCAGAATGCAGAATGGTCATGTTAGCATCCCATCATGGATCCCCATCACATTCGAGTCCCTACTAGTAATGTGATATTCGAGAGAAAAAACCAAGCCAAGAACGAGTCTCTAGCCTCAAAGATAGCTTTCAGGATCTACTAGTAGTTCCTGACATCGCCGGAGTGGAGGCCGTGTTTGGTCCAAAGTGGTAGGGTACAATAATCATGAGTTCCCAGAATGCAACAGTTCGCGCTGGTGAGACGGATATTGTGATGAATGCCCATCGAAGATTCAGTTCAAGTATATGATTCACGATACTAAGGCTAGGCTTAGAAGAGAGGAGAAGGGGCGAGGAAGAGGTCTCGGGAGGTTAAGCCTCTCGAGAATAAGAAAGACACGCGCATGAGGAACGAGGCAAGTACTTAGGAAGGTGCTCAAGGACCGGTTCCCATCACAGGCATCCAATGACCACGTCTACCCTAATTATATAATTATAAGATTGAAAAGGCACAGTTTTATCAAGGAAGAATTGCATTAACAGCTTGAACTCTACTAGTACATCACAGGCTAGCAGAGGGAGTCTTGTCTTCACTCAGCCTCGAATCAAACCCCCACCATGCAGAACCAACAAGGCCAAAAACCAACAGCAACTTGGAATACTTAGAAGACCAACAACCTTCCTTTCTATCAAATACCACTGCACTGGTCTACACCTGCTCAGCCAGATCATCTACCCAGTATAAAACTAGTCCAGACCATCTACCAATATCCCGAAACTCTCGACCCATAAACCAAACTTCTAAAAAAAACCAGACGTAAAAACACAAAACACCAATGAATTGAGCCAAGAAACTAAAAACTGCATCATCATAGAATTACAGGATCAAAATAATAAAAATCACCGTAGCAAAAGAAAGAAGCTCCTAGAGATACAAACAAATGCCACGAAAAAAAAGGAGGAAAAGGAGGAAAACCAGAACAGGCCAAACACAGAAGAAGACAAGGTGGAATGGAATCCCCTCCCCCCTCCCAGTTGCAAAAGGGGGAAGGAAGATAGAGGGAAAAAAGGTGTGAAGGGTGTTAAAAAAATTCTATACACGGAAGCAGAAGTGAAGCAGAGCAGTTGTCACATAGATCCCAAGTCGTCGACGCCGAGTGTCCTGATGGTATGAGGTGGGTTAAAAGAGGGAGAGAGGATGGAGATGCGAAGAATCTCTCGTTTTGTTCTCTCTTCTCAGAGAGAGAGTGAGAGCGGAGAAATTTATCAGATGGCTACATTCTTCATTTCGCCAAGGACCTCTGATTCGACATTTGATGAACCGGCTTCATCGCTCTCTTTCTCCGACTTCTCTGCATCAGACTTGGTCTCGGCGGCTTTGCCGGGGAATCCCTCGTTTTCCTTGTTGGAAATTTGAGGCGTAGCCACCTCCATCAAATCCTCCGTTTGCGGCTGTGGCTCCTTTCCATTCTCCTTAGGGTCTTCTGAGATAGTAGGCGCGGCGGTAGCAATAGGGCTGGATGTTTCTTCTGTGACGCGAGCCAAGGGGCTGGACACACCGAATGGTGTCTTGGGGCTTTGCGCAGGTCCACGGTTGGGGAAGCGGTGCGGCGAACGGCCACGCTCTTCAGCGCGAGTTGGGCTACCGTAGGGTGAGTCCTTGGTGGCCGAGGCCTTGCCGGAGGCATTCACACCGAGGCCATTGGGTCCGCGACGGCGGGGCGGGCGACGGCCGTACTTCTGGTCGGTCCTCCAGCGCAGAATCTCTAGGTATGGGGGCTCGACGTTCTGCGACTTGAATTCCTTCAGTTTCAGCTCGTTGGTTTCCTCGTCGACCAAAGTCTTCCCGCTGCACAGGTCGTCGGCGAAAACGGCAAGGAACGCAGCCCAAGATCGGGCGACCACATATTTACAGTCGTAGTCACGGCCAAAAATAATGACTTGGCCCCATTTACCGGCGGGGCCGGGGGCAAGATCGATGGCGAGGTGGTTACCACCCCAGTCGCGGGCAAGGGGGATCCACGCTGGGTGAGCATAGGCCTTCTGCACGGCTCCGGGGGGTTGTGAGTCCTGGCGATCGAGCAGGTCATTCCGCCACATCGTTGGTGGCTGCTGGGAGGATGAGCTGGCGGCGGAACTTGACACGGGGGCATTGTTGACCATGGCGGAACTCAAAAACTCCTCGTTGACAGTCTTCCAGTTGTTGCGCTCCTGCACAATCTCCTCGCAATCCAGAAGCATGTGACTGAACAGGAGACCTGTGGGCAGACCGGGACGCTCTTGACCATCGTGGATCATGAGGGACTCGCGAACTTCTAACGGAAGACTGCAGTCGAGCTCATGTTCTAATTCGTTAATGTCGTTCTGAGTGCATCCCTCGCCAAGCTGATCCAGCAGTTCCTCAAAATTATGCTCGAGCCAACGCTCGATTTTTCTCCAGGAGTGGGCGACGGGCGGAGGCGGAGGTGCGCCATCGTGAAAGCTCTGCATTTGAATCTCGCCGGGGCCATCCTGATCATTCGATCTTCGTTGTTGTGATGCGATCGACCTCATACCTGGCGAGTAAGGGCGGGCCGGGGAGCCCATGTCGGTCGGGGAGCCGTTGAGCTCGGTAGATTGCACGGTTGTGATAGCCTTGGAAGGTTCATCATCGTAAGGGCTAGATAAATCCGGACGAGACTCGATCGCGCTGGTAGCAATGGATGTGAGAGGTTCATGGCGACTTTGACTGAGGGGAACGTGTTGACCGGTGCGGTAGGGGGAATCGTGGGAGGCATGACGGTCATAGGAGGTCATGGTATGCCAAAAGGAACGCCATGCCGAACCGAAACTGGAAAAAGTGAGCCAGATGATCAAAGAGATGTAAATTTAAGAGACGATGGGAGTCGACAGTAGAACTAGGGACGATGACGGTGAACTGGAACAGGGGAGACGTACGCATTCGCCATGGTTGAAGAGAAGTGTTAACAAGCAGAATCAAGGAGCATGACAGGGCCGAAGGTCAAGGAGGGGGCGAGTGTAACGAATGGGGTTTAAGAAGCGAAGTTGTAGCAAGAGAGTGTAGAGGTGAAGTTGGAGGTTTGAAGTTGGAGTTGGAAAGTGGAGAGGAAGGAGCCACGAAAATTATGAAGGTTCAACTTCCCCGTGATTTGGTGATTTCAAGTTTGCCTCCCCTCTCTTCCTGTCTTCCCCCCCCCTGGCCGCATCCAGTCGGGGCATGCAGATCATGACGGCGCGCATACCAGTACTCTGTGTCTACTGATTCTATATTCTACAGACATACAATCATATTCTCTGTTTTCGGGTGAGAGAGGAAGATTGTCTACGTGATTATGCTTGTGCAAGACAGAGTACCGTACTAACTCCATGGTGTACCTGGTCGTACCTGAACCTGTTTACACAACAGTCATGCAGCCACCAAATCACAGACCTATTACGCAATATATCTACTGGACAGCCCAGAACAAAACAGTCATGCAAGAGACATCAAACTTCTCAGCCACCAGCATCGTGGCGTACAGGCTGGACTGCCGAATTAAACTTCATCAAGACCGAGACAAGATCGACGAGGATCTCCGGGGAGAAGTCGGCAATAGCGAAAGATAGAGAAGACTCCCTCCCATATTGAGTATTAGACAAGCCTCGGGTATACGACAGTGCAACACAGGGCTATTCAGAAGTTGTACCTCTACTTCTCACCTCTACCTCCACTTCCACCTCTTTCTGCACATGCCGAGCCAGACAAGCATTACGGAGACAATGGAAGAAAATAAGAAAAATCAAAGCGAGTCCCAACTTCCCAGTTTCTGATTTCTCCGAATCCAGATAAAATTAGCCCAGCCCAGACGTGTAAAGTGGAGAATGTAAGTGGCGTCGCGACCAGATTAAGGGGTTGTTGTACTACAAGTTACCCGCGATTGGTACATATTAGTCTAGCATACGCAGCACTCGTACGTATTAATCTATAGATAGTTACAATTATATTCAAGTATCATATTATATTATAATCATTATGAATTGATAATTGTTGAGCAAGAGAGTTGTTACATTATTGACTACCAACCAGAACTCAACTCGGTACTTAGGTACCTAGGGCTTGGTATACTGGACATCAAGACCCTGTAATTAAGATCGACACACCAACTCTCCCCGGGCCCATCTGATTTCGGATTTTACATTTCGAGTCCGACCACCGTTAAGTGGCTAGTGCACAATTGACCAACCAGAAGACTCTATTCACACAAACTTTGATTCCGAACGGTGTGAACGGTGTGGCTGGCCTCGCTTGCATGCCTTGGCATATCCATCATAGTCCCTATGTACTACAACACTAGGTTATTACTAACTAGCTAACTAAAATAAGTCATAAAGAACATCCACTTTCCTTGTATCTAAATGAGCAGCTAATTTCCTTAGGGCAATGGATCAGGGTATTGGAAATTAGTCTCTTCTAGTCAATACCTAGGTATCTAGAGGATTATCTCAGAACTTTCCACCAGCTGCAAGCCATCTGTACCAGTAAACCTAGACATAGTTAACTATCGGACAATTACCTAGGTAAACCTTGAAGCTTATTAGTGGATCACATTTTACAATTTGACATCTATGGCTTTTTCTATCGTTTTTAGATTCAGAGGGACTCATCTGAGCTCATCTAGATATCTACGTAGAATCATGCGCACCAGCTGACAGCAAGGGCGGCATATACCTAGGTAATGAACCTAATCGTACTGGTGGCTATAGAATTATACTGAAATACTAGTAGTATATGCAATTCTAGCATGAGTTAAGGAGACTAGTATGTTAGGCGAGACCTGACATCAATTGATGAGAAGGTTGCATGTTTATGAGCTCAAGAGTAGACTGCCATATAATGCCTTTCAGACTGTCGTCAATTGCGATGATAAAAAGAACAAATAGTATAGGGCTAGATTCTTGTACCAATAACAGCCGACGGAGAATGTATCATAATAAATTCCGAGGTAAGAATCGAAATGGGGTTAGCATGACTGGACTCTGGAGAAGTACTTTGGTATAACTACAGTTCGTATGCCTAGCTACTAGGACTTGATGCGAACTAGACTTCAGTCCTTACTGAATGTTTGGAAACTAATGCACAAGGAAAGCCTTTTCGACATAGTTGGAAACGGGCTAGATTGAAATCACATAGCACCACAGTATCTCATGTAAAAAGAAATCCCATACTATCCCATACTATGTACTCACTCACCTGCCAACCACACGCATCAATCAACTCATCCCACATCTAGTTACACTCTCCACCTACAACTGCAACGGATAAACCGTCGACTCAATCTTCTCAGGATAAACCAACCCTCCAACCTTCCTAACCTCATCCATAACCCCCATAATAACCAAACTCTCCTCCAAAGGCATACTCTCACTCTCCTTCTTCCCATCCCTCAAACACCTCGCAACCTCATCCGCTTCCCAATACATCCCATGCCCCCCAGCCGGGAACTCCCCCTTCACATCCCGAATCTCGCCAAGTCCCTTCTTCCCCTTCTTAGGAATCACGCGGTAACCGGTCGGTCTGAACGGGTACCCAAATACCTGGATCTCGCCCTTGGTGCCCTGGATCCGGATATTCGCACCGCTGCTCCCTTGCTCGTCTGGGTCTCCGGAGACGCGGATGTTTGTCATTGCGACGCCGTGAGAGCGGCCGGGATGCGTGTCTTTGCCCGGTGTACTGGTTGGGAAGTTTAGTAGGATTGTTGTTGATTCGTCGGCGCCTGTTAGGTGGTATGGTGTGATTTGGGAGACGACTGTTGGTGGTTTTCTCTGCTCGCGTGGAAGAGTGTGGTATAGGGTTTGGAAGACCCAGGTGAGGGAGTAGATGCCCACTGGATGGAAGTTAGTACAAAGCACAGCATAGCAGAACATAGCAAAGCCCCCCGAAAAAGCAAAGCAAGCAAAAAAAAAAAAAAAAAAGAAAGCAAAAAAACTCACAATCCAAAAGCGCACCACCCGCAAGATCAGGATTAACCATCCGATGCTTCGTCCCCCACTTCTCCTCAACATCATCACCAAAGCTCGTATCCGCAATCGTCCTAAGAACCTCCCCAATTTCCCCACTGCGAATAATCTCCCGAATCTGCACTGAGAGCGGAAAATACCGCGTCCAAACCGCTTCCATCAGGAACAGATTCTTCTCCTTAGCCGTATCAACAAGGATCTTCGCCTGGGCCTGATTAACCGTAAACGCCTTCTCACAGAGGACGTTTTTACCGGCATTCAGGGCTAGCATGACATTTTGATAATGGTGGGAGTGGGGGGTTGCGACGTAGATGACGTCAATGTTGGGGTCTGCGACTAGCTCTTCGTAGTTTGAGTAGGCGGTGCAGGGGCTTGGGATGGAGAGGGATGAGATGAATTGGTTTGCTTTTTCTTGGGAGGAGGATGAGGCTACGGCGGTTACTTTGTGGTTGACGTCGCTGGCTGAGCGGGTGGTTGGGTCGAGGAGGAGATCGCGGACGAAAGCTAGATTCGGGTTTCAAGGGTTAGTTTGGATGATGTGTTGAGGGGGATATAAGTTGAGGGTGTTTTACTGGTTGCGATTCCGCCAGTCGCTGGGATGATGTTAGCTTTGTTTTGTTTGAGGTTAGAGAGGAAGAGAGGAGAGAGGTACATACCCATGATACCCCATCGAACGGTGTAAGCCATGATGTAAAGTTGCTAGTGGATTTGATGTTTCTGTGGTGTATGGTGTAGGTGTATGGAAAGACAGAAGAAGATCCCAGCGAGGACAGAGATATTTATGAAGAGGTACCCTAGGGTAAGCTGTGGTTGCAGAGGGACGAATGTGGGGGAGAAACAGAGAAAAGCGGAGATACGCCGAGCGGGGCAAAGCAACGTCATGATACTACAGCAATGTACAGATATTAGTAGAATATCAGTAGAAATGTTTTGATTGTTTTATATTATACAATTGATCTAACAATATTTAATCTTAATCACATATGATGCGTGCTTGATGCTGGATGCTTGTTGTTTTATGCTTGCTTCATGCAGGCTCCATTTTAACACGCACATGGTTACCCGGAGAGTCATTGCCCTCGGCCTTTCTCTTGCCCAGTACAGGATCAGGTGTACTTCGCGCTTGTGGTGTCGAACTGCGAGGTGCTGGGCCATCCATAGTCACTTCGGCATAGCAACTAGCATGGTAGACTCTGCTACCAACCTTGATAGCGTCCTGCCAGATCCAGTCCTGCACATCCTCGGACCAAGTCGAGGCAAACACTTCCTGGCAGATGGGACAAGGCGTATTCCGAAGCTTGGCATCATTTGGTGCACGAATCCAAGCTTTGGGCGGTCCTTGCTTTGAAGCATTGCCGTCGGCCCCTGCCTCTCCGTCTGCTGTAGTCTCAGCATCAGCTGGACCGGAATCGTCACCAGCTTCGCGAGATTTAACCCAATCCTAAAACCAGTAAGCATGAGTGAAACAAAAACGGAGATTATGCATGTATTTAAAAACGTACCCTTTCATCGACATACCAGCTGCGGTTCTGGGATCGCTTGGACGCGTCAACCATGCGCTGGTTAGTCTTGAAATGCCAATCCAGATGGCGTGCTTTCTTCTCCCGGCCTTCCTCTGTCGTGGGAAACCGGCGTCCACACGTTCCACATCGATTAGACTTTGCCTCATACAGGGAGACCACTAGTGCGAGTCGAGGACTAGACAAATCAGTGTAAGCTAAATCATGTACAACTGCTTGATGGTTCTTTTGGGTATGTTTACATTTTCATAGCAGCAGTATTCATAGGCACCATAGATGCAGCTCCTGCTTGGGGTGGTGTTGGGGCTGGAGGCGTCGAGTGTGACTGGCCAGGAATGGAGAACGGAAGAGAAGCTCCCATGGGCGGGGTGCCACTTGAAGACATGGCAGGTGGCGCAGAATGAGAGGGAAGAAGACCACGCGCACGAAGGGCTGCGATTAGTGGATTTTCAGCTGCAACTGGTGGTTGAGGTGTGCTGCTGACTGGAGGCATCTGAGGCATTAAAGGGAGAGAGTTGGGAATCTGGGGAGGTGGAGTGGGCTGCTGTCGATTTGCTGTTGCTTTGGAAATGAGGTCGGCGAGTGTTCCTGGGTTAAGAAGATTTTGCAGTTGCTGCGGTGCAGGTTGCGGTTGTACTGGTGGAGTCGACACTGGTGCTGGGACTGGCTGTGCTTGGATTGGAACCGGGCTATGGGTCGTAGGTACGACTGGTTGGGAAGGTGCCGAAGCAGAGACTTGGTCTCGAATAAGTCTCAGCTGCTCTGGGGTGAGCTGCTGATTCTGCAGAATGCCCTGCAGGTCAAGCAGTACTTTCAAACGTGTTTGCGAAGCAGGATCGAAAGGACTGTTGGCAAAATTGATCCTTGCCCCAGCTATTAGGGCTTCGAGATCTCGATTGAGAGACTCCAACGCTCTGTCCTGCTGATGTCCTTGGGGAGGCGTCTGTCAAAGTATCAAATGTGATTAGTCTTTATTCCAGTAGTTTGCCTGTATCGTTCACAGTATCATGTCACTTACCGGCGTAGGCACAGGGCGTCCATTACCACCATGCTGAGGCGGCGGTCGAGACATTCCTTGCGGTGGTGTCTGATTGTTGGATCGCCCTACAGGTGTTCCACCACCACGAGCACGATTGACTTGAGGTCGTTCTCTTTCAATAGCAGCAGTGCGGGCTCGGATGAGAGCGTTCTCAATGGTGCGAGTGATGTCGGAGGAAAAGACAGGGCGAGTGTCAAGGGAGCCTGGCACAGGCTCCTTCCACGTTTTGAGCATTTCATCAAGTTTGCGACGAGTGGTTTGGTCCACTGTCGCATACGCATTCATAAAAGTCTGATACATGTGTTGACCCAAGAATAAAGTGTAGGGAGTTCCAACGTTCTTCACGATGGAATCGACTACATAGAGGGCCGGCAATTTCTGCATCGGAGGTGTCTACAATGGACCGTCAGGAACTTGGCCTGCACTAGATAGTGAACGAAGGAAGATAGTAGAAAGGAACCTACCTGTGTGATATGATTCTCCAATACCCTCGAGATAGCCATGGCATGTTCGGTGTTCTCTCTCGCAATCACGGTCAGGTTGTTGATCTGGAACCGGTCATTGCTGGTGAGGTCCTCTAAAGAGAGCTTATAGTCCTCGACGAGGTCATCTGATGGGAGGCTGGACATGGTGGAGAGTGGAGAGTGGAGAATGTAGTTTCGATGTATTCAACTTCAAGTTGAGACGGGAGATAGTGAAGCTGTAAAGAGAAGAAGTGTGAGATCAATGTATCAAGTAGAAGATAATCGCCGTAGCCGCGAAGCCAATTCTATGCGGCCGATTACACACAGCGAGTATCCTCCTCCGGTTCCGCGAGCTTGATAGCTCTGTCTTTCTTTCTTCTTTTCTTTTCTTGTGTCTTTCTCTTGCTTTGGATATTTCTTTTCTTTTCTTTTCCTTTTTTTTCTTTGCTTTATCTTGTTCTTTTCCTGTTGTTCTGTGCAAGGGGTTTGATGTTTAGTCTGGATCAGATCTCGGCTGACTATCACCGAATGCTCGTTCTTAGTGCTTCTTCCCGAGGCAAAAAGCACACGCAACCAACACGAGATGGAGGGAAAAGTCGGAACTTGTAAATGCTTGCTAGCTATCTTGCACGAGACTTGGAGAAGATGAACAAAAGAAAGAGCAAAAACAACACGCGCCTGTCCTCCGACCCAAATCCAACACCTATCCAACTACCTTCCTCCCGGTCAATGATCCGCCGGAGATTGTGGAGAGAGCTGTAGCGCCGAGGTGGAAAGTGAGATTGTAGATTGTCAGATGCTGTCCGAAACCAGGAGCCCCCGTTAAAAGGACCGCGGTGGAAATGCAACGCTCGAAGAAAGGAGAAGGGGTGTTGTGTGATGTGTGATGTGAAGGGGGGAGAGCGTGAGGAGAAGACGTGAGGTTGAAAAGAGTCGCGAAGAGCAGGTGGTCACATGATCAGAACCCCCCCCCCGGGTGGCAATGACGATGAAACATCTGACTTCGTTGGACTTGCAACCTTCTCGATCTCACTTCATTTTCAAGCTCGCTTTGACTGAGACATCTACAAACGTGCAGACACAGAAGAGAATCTTTTAGTGAATTACTGATCATCATGAAGCTGCTCTTTGTTCTTCTGGGTCTCGTCTCGGTGGCCCTGGCCACTCAGCTCAAGTCCGTCATCATTACTTTCCCCAAGGGCACGCCTGCCCACGTTATGGAGGATGCGAAGAACGATATCAGGTCTTCTGTACGCCATCACATATACTAACCATTCTTGCTTCTCGTGGAAACTAACTCTTTATCTCCAGGGTGGCGTTATCACTCATGAATACCGTAAGTCCTCTTATCTATACCCCACGCTGGTCATCCCATGAACTAGTTACAGCCAAAACTAACACTTGTTCTCCATGGATATAGATCTCATCAAGTATGCCTTTGATATTATTGCAGCTCATTCATTCTATATATCAGATTCTAATTGCTCATCTAGTGGATTTTCCGCGGAGGCTCCGGCTAATGCCTTGAAGACGCTTTCGACTCAGTCTGCCGAGTATAACCCAACAATCGAAGAGGACCAGATTGTGTCTGCAAATGGAAAATAAACAGATGCACCAGCAGAACGATGACACTCTCACACCAACAGCGTACTCTGCATGGATAATACGCGGCAACTTCACAGCAGGTCTGGGAGTCGTATGACAAACGAAGGCTGGCTGGTTCCAACCATGATCCATGATAATCGAACCAGCTGGAGACGCTCTTTCTCAGCAGCTATTTAAGCAGTCGAATTTTTCTTTCTTTTGGTACTTTGGCGTATGCGGGGGCAATAATGTGTGTATGGGTTATGGTTTCAGTGATTGCAAAACACAATCTACTGGGACAGGAGAACTCTTTAGTGTACAACCTATGGAAATCATCTTTTTTATTATTATTTTGAGAATTTCTATATTATCCAACCTCAATTTCATATTGAATCTACTTGCTAGTCATCTATTTTGCCTAGACCAGACCCTACACCTAGTTCGGTTTCCCCGAGGCCCTTCGGACGATCCTCCCCGCTAGCCGACCCTCTTCTGGCCCCCGAACGCGCCGCGCGTGGATCCCGCAACTTTCCCAAGGCCACCTCTACCCCTACGCAGCCCTAGGAATGCTGCACTTCCATCCATTCCTTTCGAAATTCCACTGAGACACTTCCGTCATGGCGTCCGAACACGCCGTGACCCAGGCCTTATTGGAATGGATCAACAGCTTCTCTCTGGGGAAAACACTCCGCGCCACGGAGGATCTGACAGATGGTGTTATTCTTTGGGAGATCCTCCAGGACATTGACCCGCAGTATTTCCTCGACGAGATTCCTGAGCGTGAGCCCGGAGAGCACTGGGTGGCCAGGTGGCAGAACCTGAAGCACATCTACAAACTCCTGACCAACTATATTCGACACCAGAATAACGACGCCATTCCCCCCGGCCTTGACCCGTCGCCCGACCTCGAAGCCATTGCGGAGAAAGCGTCGACAAAGGAAACGAACAAACTCCTCAAATTACTTCTCATCGCCGCGATCTACTCGCCCAATGCCGGCACCTACGTCCAGACATTGCAGGAACTGAGTACCCCTACTCAGGAGGGTCTCAAGGAGATTATCCAGGAAGCGCAGGATGGCGAGCATGAGCCTCTGGATGGCGCTGATGAGCTCAAGGAGGAATTGTCCAAGGCTGATCACACTGGAGAACTGGAGCTGAAATTCGAGGAGCGTGTCGGAAAGGTGTTGGCGGAAAATGACCGTCTCACACACGATAAAAAGGAACTCCAGAAGGATCTCGGGGATATGCATAATCGGTTGGCCCGTTTGCAAGAGAACAATGACACCCTTCAGAACCGCTTGGCATCTACCGAAGACCGTCTCGTGACTCTGAAATCCGGCAAGGGGGATCTGGGCTTTAACGCAAAGGCACTGGAGAGCAAGACACGCCAACAAGATGATTTGATTGCATCTCAGGAGGCCAAGCTCTCAGCCGCACAGGATGAAATCGATAGTCTGTTGATGACTGTGGAATCATTGAAGGTTAAGAACCAACGCTATCAAAAGCTACAGGATGACTATGATGAGCTTCGCACCGATCGAGATCAGCTAGCTCGAAAGGCAAACGCGGCCGAGAAATACCGACAAAAGCTCCAGGCCAACCAAGAGTTTGAAAAGGAGAACTCAACGCTTAAAAATCAGATAAAAGATCTCCAGCAGCAGCTGAAAGAGTCTGACTCGCAACAAAGGTGGACGTCAGAGCGAGATGTGGAGCTGGAAGAATACCGCAAGCTGCTGCCGCGCATCGAACAGGAGTGCAATGAGATCCAAAATCTCAAGAAACAACTTGAATTCAACAACCACGCACTCACCGAACGTTTAGAGAGCGCAGATGAACAGCATGAAAGAGATGATGCGTTGATTAGCGAGCTTCGTGAGCGTCTTGGTGAGCTCGAGGGTCTACCCGGTACCCAGTCGCCTAGCTCCGAAACATCGAAGTTACAGGGAACACTCCACAAAGATTTTGAAGCAATTGGAATGCAAGAATCTCAACTGTATGTTCACCAACTTCGCATCGACATCGTGCAGATCACTGACTAGTACAGCAAATCCGATAATGATGAAATGAAACGGGAAGTGGAAGCATCAAAGCCTCCCTCCACTGCTGTAAGTGGTTTCGTTTTCTACCTGCCATACATCTTCGTCATTCTAACACTTCTCAGATTGGATCACAGTCAGAAGGATTCTCCGAAAGCTTTAATGCATCTGTCCAGCTTGCTCGCACCAATACCACTCAGACGTATGTCCCATTGGCGCCCAATTGCTTGATTCTTTTATTAATTTCTGTTGTAGCGACGACTATTGGAAGCTATATGAAACCTATACCGGCAACCTGAAGAGGATTGCTGAGATTCAGGACTCCCTGGATATCGCCAAGACGGAGCTGTCAGACGCTCAGACTCAAAGTAGGTTTATTTGTTTCCAACAGACCTTGACGAAGGAAAACTAATCAAGGTCCAGTTGGTCTTCTTGATCATGAGAAAGCCGAGATGCTCCATGAATTGGAGGAGCATAGTTCCGCTGAGCTGACCAAGCTTCGCGGTGAGTGGAGTGCTCTATCTCAGAATGTGCACCATCTTGAAGCCGAGGTCGATGCCAGCCAGACCCTGGTGCGAGAAGTTTGCGCCGAGCGAGAGGATCTCCGCAAGATGCTCGAGAACAAGCAGAATGAGATCAGTGCCGCAGACCAGGAGGTGATGACTGAAATGCAGATGCTCCTAGGAGAGTTCGAGACTCACAATAGCGAGGGCGGCGAGACGCCACAAAAGTCGAGCTATGAACTACTCAAACAGTGTGCTGTCGTGTTGGAGAAGAATATTGAGCGACTTGCTCAACGCGCAGAGGTGGGTAGCCTATATCTCCATCCTTATGAACGCTCTACTGACCATGAAACCTCAAAAACAGTATATTCAACAACAAAATGAGCTCATTAAGTCATTACGTGAACGCATGAAGAACTATGAAGAGAACCTTGACGATGGAATCCCCAAAGAACGTGAAGTAAGCCATCCTCGCCATTAAGCAGCCCTGGCCCTGCACACCTTTGTTTCAGCCAGTTTACTAACCATCCTCCCAGATTGAACTTCAAAGAACAATCGCCGACCAAGCTCGGGAACTCAGCCTCGTCAGCTCAGCCTGGTACCACCTGCAAAGTCGATGGCAAAATAACAACATGACCGTCTCTCGTTTCCGCCACGGCGCGAACACGGCAGACCTCCGCGGTTGGCTAGCCAAGCAAAGAAGTGTAGTCGCTGGCCAGTAACTCTCAAGTGCTGCAGGCAGACCACTTGAGTCATCTGCTTTTTAGTATTTTTTTGGTGTTATTTTTTTTCTTCCCTCGAGGTCCCTTTATATCCCTGCTAGATCTCTGATCCCCCATATACCTTCCAATTGTATGCTTGTGGCATATAGAATGCATGTCGTTTATTCGCTGTTCATATTTCCCTGGGGATTTTTACTATAGCTGTCAGCAATAGACTATACTGATACTGAATCAGTCGTACTTCATTTGAAGGTCTCCATAGCACATAGTAGTACTGCTCAGGTACTAGTAGGATCCAACTCAAGCACTGCCCAGAAGGCATAAATGGGATATCCGAGTCTTTTCAATGAACTCTTGGAAATTTGGCAATTTCATTGATTTTGGTATCTCAATCTGTCCGAGGCCTACCTACAAACGCAGAACAATCTTGCCAACCTGTTTACCCTGCCAAACGTATTCAACAGCCTCCTCAGCCTGCTCAAACGGAAAAACTTTATCAATCAGGTCCTCAAGCCGAGTCTGAGCAGCCGAAAGCGCCGCGCAAAAGTCCTCCATATCATACTTCGAACCAGCGTTGATGCCACGAAGCTGAATCCTTCGATCAATGATAGTCGGAATAAATTCTCGCAAGTCTGCAGGATCCTGCTTCGACAGATATCCAACTTGACTAACCACGCCACCTCGTCGTGTACACTTGAGACTCTTCACCAACGACCCTGTTCCTCCGTTTTCAACGACGATATCAACTCCCTCGCCGCCAGTAATACGCATGGCCTCTTGATCCCAGCCGGGATTCTTGGAATAATTGATGGTAAGGATTCCTGGATACAGACGCTGCATTTGCTTGAGCTTCTCATCACTTGATGAAGTCAAGATGATTCTCAGACCAGCAGCCTTTGCAAGTTTCAGCGCAAAAACACTCACGCCTCCAGTGCCTATTCACAGATCAGTACTTTGGTTTCCCCATCAACTCGTCCGTGTCTCACACACTAGGAAGTAAACACACCTTGAATCAAAACAGTCTGCCCAATACTCATCCCCTTCAACGCAGACCAAGCTGTAACACCAGCACAAGGAATAATAGCAGCCTCAATCCAACTCAAATAAAGCGGCAATTTACAAAGCACCCTCTCATCAAAAACAACATAATCCGCCATCACTCCATCTTCATCAGCAGCAAGCCAAGACCGATTAACCTCTCGACCAGAAATATTCTCAGTATCAGTAATAGGACCTGCCCGATCCCCGATACTCAATGTTTTCACTTTATCGCCGACGGCAATGACTTCGCCCGCGGCATCGTTGCACAAGATCCCATTCGGCGTAACGGGCCATGGATTACCGCCATTCGCGATATTTGCGTCGCGGTAGTTCAGAGCCACGGCGTGGACTTTGAGTAAGACAGATGTGGGACCGAGAGGGGGTAGTTGTTCTTCGATGAGCTTTAATTTCGGCGTGCCGGCTGTAAAGTCGTCTGTTCGTCGAAAGGCGCGGCGGACGGGAAGATTTGAGGCTGAGGCTGACATTGTATCGTCCACTGTTTTTGAAATACTCTTCTCGATTAAATACTAGATAAAACAAGGCTAAAATATCTCGTCAAAGTCTCAATATATACCTATTTTATACCCAATCAGTCAAGAGTTTGATATGTCATGCTTTGATTGCTAAGCTCGGCTGGACCCGACGCCACTTCTTACTTATCGCGGGGAAGATGAGCTTCGGGATTAATACCGATCTAGCTCCGCATTTGTCCCTGATAGTTCTCATTAGATTTACTCTTGAATAGTCTGCCCACAGAAGAACTAGTACTGGATGAGGAAATATTTTGAGAAACTTAATGCGTTGGACACAGCTTATCTTTCCTCTTTGATCAATAGAGTCATCTGTAGCTGCCCTTGACATCTCGGTACAACCGATGGACTAGGCAATTCCGAGATGCTTTGTGATTTTATTACACTGTAGTTGAGCAAAGAGATACTGACGGCATTTCATTTTCTCTTAGAGCGGCTGTAGCTCCGAATGAGACGCTGGGATGTCAGAGTTTCCACTGGCAGCCCTGTTGTTGCACATGCCCATGAATTTCCCAATTCCCTTTTGGCATCACCAACTAAGATGACATATAAAAGCCTGCCGATCCATGGAACGATTTCACCCACTGGCAATCAATATACCAACATCTTGATAGTTGCTACCTATCGATCCATGAAACTTGAAGAGGTCATACCACGAAACTATCACAATATCACGTCAGACTCCACCACATCTACAAACTTCAATCTCAAAATGACCGACCTCTTCATCACGAAAATCGACGTCTTTCAAGTCAACCTCCCTTACTCGGGAGGCATCTACAAACTATCAGGCGGGCGAGAATACCACTCATTCGACGCAACAATCGTCCGAATAACCACCCAAAACGGCCTAGAAGGCTGGGGCGAAAGTACACCATTCGGCTCAACATTCGTCGCAGCACACGCCCTAGGCGTTCGCGCTGGTATAGCCGAAATAGCACCCAAACTACTCGGCCTCGACCCTCGCCGAGTGGATCGCATAAATGAAGCAATGGACCAAGCACTTCTCGGCCACGAACACGCGAAGAGCGCCATTGACATCGCTTGTTGGGATGTCTTTGGGAAGTCGGTTGGAATGCCAGTTTGCGAATTACTGGGTGGAAGAACGGATATTAAATTGCCGATTATTTCTTCGATATATGTTGGTGAACCGGAAGAAATGCGTGTTCGCGTTGCTGAGCATCGCAGGATGGGGTATATTGGGCATTCGATTAAGATTTCTGGTGAGCCTGTTGCAGATGCTGCTCGGATCGCTGCTTCACTTGCGGATAGAGAAGATGGAGAGTTCTACTTGGTGGATGCTAATTGTGGACTTACTGTTGAAACTGCATTACGGATGTTGAGGCTTATTCCTGAGAAGCTGGGTCTTGATTTTGTACTTGAAGCTCCATGTCCGACTTGGAGGGAAAGTATGTCTTTGCGACGGCGGACGAATATTCCCGTCCATTTCGATGAGCTTATCATGACGGAGACTTCAGTCATTCAGGCTATTGCAGATGATGCTGTGGAAGGTATTGGGATGAAGATATCTAAAAGTGGTGGCCTCACGAAATGTCGACGGCAACGGGATATGTGCATTGCTGCTGGATACACGTTTAACGTGCAAGACACTGTTGGCTCGGATATCTCATTTGCTGCTATTGTTCATATGGGACAGACAGTCCCTGACAGAAATTTGCGCTGTATTCTAGAGCCTCGCGATATGGTGACTGTCAAGACGGCTGATGGCCCATTTGAAGTTGTTGATGGAAGAGTTACGGCGCCCAATTTGCCTGGTTTGGGGATATCGCCTCGTTTAGATGTACTTGGAGACCCTATTGCGAGCTATCACTGAAATAATTTAGGTTCAGGTATTATATTGATGCAAATATCGAGGCTATTATCAAGTTCTAGCGATACAGGTATGGGGGACTAATTAGCTACGAATTGCTTGATCACTTGTAAATAGGAAGGCGATTTAGCACAGGCAGTATAGCAAGAAAATAAATATATTAGCTAGCATTAGATTCAGAAGAAAAGGACATACTACTCGACACCGGAACACAATTTTAAAATGCCAACCTCACTTCCCCTCTTATATCGGCTCAGCTTCCGAGAAATGTGGAGGCGGCTCGGGACTGCCGATACCAGTGCTGGGGCCATCAGGACATGCTCCTTGACATCAAAGTAGTATGTAATTGAGCACGAACACATTGGAAGACAGCTGGCTGGGGCAGTACAATTAAACTCATACACACATTCCATTCATGTTGAGTTCTTACCATAATTATGAACTAAAAGACCCAACTAGCAACTATCAAGTCAAACCCGATGGCCCGATGCTGCTTAAGGCGAGTGGGATTGATGACCCGAACGGGAGGGAAATAGAATTGACCGGTGCGGGGGTCTCCAATTAATACAGAGATGCTCTTCGATTGCAGTTCTTCTTGTCCATAACCGCACAACTCCATGGCTGTTCATTATGCAGTCTGCGCAGCGATCGGAGACTCTTGGCGCAAATAGGAAACAAAGGAGAGCTGCTATTGCGTGAGTCCAGACGGATATTGCCGAAAAGTCAAGCTGAATTCATGTTGACAAGTTGGAAAATGATACCAGCTGTACGGCATGCCGACAAAGCAAGATAAAATGCTCTGGGGATGACCCGTGTTTCAATTGTCGACGGAAATCCCTTAGTTGTCGGTTTGCCGAGGGAAATAACAGGATTCTGGTCTCTGAACGGTTGGTTTTGAAGCTTGATTGGGTTTCATTCCTACAGACAGATCTAATATCAGTGTTTTTTATCGCAGCTATCTTCGAAATTTGCAGAAGCAAGCCTATAACTGGCAGCGTGCAACTGGTGTCAAACGTCCACAAGAACGATCCTCCCATGATAAGCCTGACGGTGTTGACAAAGGACAAGCAATAGACGAGATTGGAACCGGGGAGGAATTTCTAGGACATAGGCCTGGTAAACCCTTTGAGTCGCCCGGTATCGAATCCTCTTGTCATATATGGACAAGCCCATTTACGCTCCCTACAACAATCTTCATAGGCACGAATCATCAACAGCGACACTGGAGTAAGTGACGAATCCTACAATTTCCAGCTACAGCACTGAATTAGGTTTGCTATAGTTTGGCTAGCACCAGCATCACCATGGTCTCTCACAAACCGACTCATCGTGATGATGACCGAGAAGTTCGACCTAAGCTCTGCTCAAAATCCGCCTCAATTCTATCTGGATGGAGATATTTACCCTTTATCGTGGAATAAGAGCTCCGCCGTCTCCAGCCCTCAGAACATAGAGTTTACTGACCTGCCTTCACTTGACTACGTCCTTTATCTTTTCAAAATCGTTCAATTTCGTCTCGGTCGTGCTTATAGATTCCTCGATGAAACCACGTTCATAGGTTACCTTCACCGAATCTATGAAACCCGCACATATCCCACGGCAACGGACCCTCTCTTCTGCTTCGTTCAGTTTCTCATGATCCTAGCCCTCGGCAGTGCCTTCACATCAAGGAATCGAAACTTGAAAGAGCCCCCAGGATCAAGGTATTTTTTGAGGGCCATGAACATCATGCCTACCCATATATCGACGGGAAAAGACAGTCTATTTGCAATCGAAGCTCTTGCACTCGTCGGGTCATACCTCTACGCGATTGACCACAGAGAAGCCGCCCATGTACATGTGAGTATTGGCCTTCCATTCCTACTATACTCTATGACCTGACTAAAATGCGTAATAAGATTGGCCATGCAATACGCATAGCCCAGCTGGAGGGAATGCATACCCAGTTACCCGAAGAAGACCTTGGAGCTGCAACAGTGGCCCGGTGCCGGAATCTTTGGTGGTCATTATACATGATGGACTCGCATTTTTCTCCATCTTTAGGTCTTCCAATGACGCTACAAGACAGTGATATAACTACAATGATGAACTCTCCTACGTCTAGCCCACAGAATCTAGCCTTCAGTCTCCAAGTGAGGCTCACCCGAATGAGCTCATTTATCATTAGTAGTAAGTCGTACTCCTTTTCTCTGCTCACTGCTATGGCTGATACTATAGCGCAAAGCCATATATAAGACAGAAAAGACCCAACTGTCGACATTTCTGGACATAACACGCAGCATTCTGGAAGCCATGGCGAAATATGCTGAAGAAATCGAGGACATGTTCAACATAAATTTCCACGGCTCTGGAGACAATGTACCTGAGGAAATCCGCCACACGATACTCTTGTACCACCAGGCAAGTCTTTACATCGTCAGAGACGGCTCCATTACTGACAAGTTTTTCGATCTGTCCAGTGCATCATCGTTGCTACAAGGCCCCTCCTCCTCTCCATTCTCAAAGAAAGGCTCGAAAAATTAGGTCGTGAAGAAGAAGACTGGCAGAAATTTCTGACACTTCCCAAATCTCTGATATCAATCGGAATAAAATCCGCCGAGAAAACTCTACAAATAATAGGCAGTGAAAATGGCATTATCGGTACGCATAAAAATGACAAATAAAGGCCCCTAGCTGGAAATTTTTCTACCCCAGCCTAGTACTCTAATTGATTCAACTCCAGAAACCTTCCTCCCATTCGACCACGAAATGACATACTCCGCCGCCGTCCACCTAACAATGGCAAAAGCACTTTTCCCCTCCAGTACCCAAGATCGACTCTACAGCACAAACGCCCATGCAATTCTGGACGAACTAATTCTCTGGGGAAATCGGGTCGCTACAGCTCGCAAGCAAGAGCTCAGTCGCATAGAAGAATTATTCCAAAAACTCGCAGAAAGAGTTGAGCAGGAGGGTCTTCAATTACTAAACTTAGCTGATGATTCATTCGCCGATAATAACCTCGCGACCATCTCCAGTGGAATTCCAGCAGATCCAATGCCTGGTGCTTCTGTGCAAGATACAAGGCCTATTTCCTTTGCGTCTTTCCAGGGTCAAAACGTCATGCCAACACTGACGGACTCATCGGCACCTGGTAGTCTTGATTTCCTTGAAAATATCGGCATCTGTTCGTATGAGTTCCATTCCATTATCAACCAGATTAATCACCCTGAGTTTCCTTGTGGGGATTTGGATGTGAGAGCAGATTGGCTGTCTCAAGGAGAAGATGCATATTCATTCAGTTAGACTGTTTGGGCATTGATGACTTTAGCACGACATAGATATGATTTGATGGCAACCCTTGGAAGATAAAAATATGAGATCATTCCAATGCGAACTGTCGTGGACTATCCTTAGTTCAATTTGTGAAAGCATATGGTCAATATAAACTAGAATAAACCAGTTTCTTATTGCTTTTGGATGTCATTACAACGATAGCATCATTGGTGCTGGGGAGTAGACTTCTCGAAAAAGCAACCAAATAATCCAAATGATTGACCCCGCAATCACAGAGATTCAACGTTTGTTTGCAAGTAATAATCGAAGTTCAAACTTTGAAACACCTTGGTCTCTCTTGCATCCTAAAAATCCTACATTTGATGTGCTTTTATTTCGAACTTTGCTACCCAAGTAACACTAAATCGGGCCCCTTAACGAGACTTTCAAGCTCGAGTAGTCAATGAAATTGTAGCTGCAGAATATTGATCATCGTGAAGCTCCATGAAAAGAACGTGTGTACTCCGTACAAATGTTTCCTTCATAACCGAAGTAACACAATGCAATGCAATGACGGCTCAATCACATCTACCCCACCTCAGCTAGCCACGGCGCAAGCTGTAACTCACCACGATGCGGGGATGACAGGGGTCCCTGCATGCAATTTTACTTCCACTAAAGGGACGGCCCGTGGGCTACGGAATGTTAGTACAGGTACTAGTGTAGCTTTATCTTGAAAGCTACAATTGTAATAGGTAGAGGTTACAATTCGTTCGTTTCATATATACCTACTAGGTAGTAGATCAGTATACATCCCAGGTTCCGAATACTCCTGAAGCTTCTCGGTCTATCAAATTCTTTCCAAATCATTCATATTTTGATCGAACCCAGCCCCTAGAAGTCGAGGATACGACTTTTGTGCTTTGATGTTGTCATAAGATGCATGATTGACTGTCCAAGTGCAGACACGCTGTATGCTGCAAGCAGGATAGATCCCTGAATACATAATGTGTAGAGTCATTGCGTAATTCATCACGCAAGAATGAAGCTCATGGGGTAATCCAGTGCAATTGTGGAGCAATTAAGCGACACATGTACTTCCATTTCATGTGAGTCTTTGATGGCATACTATTGATTCCAAGGTTGATGTTTCAGATGTACTGCCTCGCCATGCACCTGTGATAGATTTGGACATCGCCCAGCTACTAGATACTGATACCACTGTATCTAAATATCAAGTCATCAAAGTATGTAATTAATAAAATTTAATCTCATAGACAAATCATCACTTCTCGTGCTTATACCTAGGTAGCGGTATTAGATAGGCTTAGCTTCCATTCAATCTTGTTTTCACTACCGAATCCCGGTTGTTAATGTTCAGTCACCGGGCAATAATGAACCAGATTCAAGAGGCGAACAAAGGCAAAAGCACCTAGATCAAATTGCCACTTGTTTTCGAGTCTGCATCAGTACGAGCGGGCAATGCAGTATTGATGCATCCCCAGTGCAGTAATTTGAAAATCCACGCCATCTTTGCAACATTTGCCCTAGCCATGACATCGAAATGTACTACGAGTAGAAAGGTATATGTCAGGTTTTTACGTGATGATGAACTGGAATGGGAATATACACACGATCATCACACGATTGAAGGTATCTTTGGCGACATAATGCAGCCACAGACCGTTGACCAGCTAGACATGACAGTCTAGGCCATGACAGCCATGTTGCACAACATGCTAAGAACGACTTCATCGGAATAGCTGCATGTATCTTGAATAATTCATTTTACACAGACATACTATGACTCTTGACCAGAAGACTAACTTGGCCAAAAGTCTATAAATACAGCCATCTCCAGCCTACTGAACAACATCTCTCCAGAATATCAAGAGTATCATCTCTACCAACTAATAAGTCACCAACTTCAAGTTCAATATCAATCAACTCCTGTCTTAAATCCACCAAAATGGTCGACGCAGCAATCGTTCACCCTGAAAACGACCAGGGCTACTTCTTCTCCGGAAGACGCTACGCCCGCGTCAAATGGACCTCCTACGGCAACGCCGAAGAAATCGTTTTCGGCCCCAAACCAATCAAAGACTACTGGCCCGCAAGCACGAAAGCTGGATTCGGGCGTATCGACGGCGCAGTCGGTATCGAAGGTACAAAGGACGAATTCTACCTCTTCTTCGACGCCCGGGTGATTCGCATAAAGTTCAGTCCCGGAGGCGAAGACACAGTCCTGGAAGGACCATTGAAGATAACCGAGAAATGGAAGAGTCTTGTCTCTACGCCCTTCGACACAATCGATGCTGCAATTAATGTGCCCGGGAACCCGACAGAGACATACCTATTCTCCGGCGTGAACTCGGTCCGGGTTGATTTGACGAAGGATAAGATTATTTATGGGCCTTATACGATTAAGGAGCAGTGGCCTGGTCTTACTAGTGCTGGGTTTGATACCGTTGATGCGGCTATTCCTGTTCCTGGTGCTACGGTTGCTGGGGAGCATTATGTTTTCAAGGGTGCGCAGTATGTTAGGACTCAGGTTATTGCTGGTGCTGCGGATAAGATTACCTGGGGTCCGAAGCCGATTGCTGATTATTGGAAGTCCCTTGACTGGTCTTGAAGATTTTCAATGCTCGAGGTGCAGTAGAAATGGTGTAACTCTGATGGCTAGTCATTCTTTATTTATTAAGTCGCTTTCGAATAAGTATGAAATTGATGTGGATATTATCCCTATAATCGGATTCTAGTTGTACTGAACAGATGACAGATGTTAGTGTCCTAGTCTATGGGTGTAGTCAATAAAAGCAGATGTGCAAGATACTAAAAGGCTACTTCAATGCATTGTGTGTACAAGAGTAATAATTGTATAGAATGAGACTTTTGTCTGGGGAAAACAACGAGGTACCTCAGTTACGGGCGGATTTCAACTTGAACCCCATTGAAGAATTCTTTGCCGAACTAAAGGCCTATATCAGGAAAGCATGCTTGATATTCGAAGACAAACCTGGCTAAGGGCTTTCTGCCTTCCTTCGATATACGGAGGTAGCGGTAGAGAAGATATGAGGGGCCGCCATCTATCACAGAGAAAAGACTTGAAAGAGTCAGTGCTAGTTTTCCATCTGCCCTGAAGTATAAGTATTCAAACCCCATGGATACTAGTATTAGACCCTTCTAATATCCATGGGTATACCGTCTCAATTGATACTACGGAGTAGTACATAGACTAACTAGACTATGACACGTGCCCGGGTTATTGGGGTGATCTACATCTTGAAATTCCGAGGGTGTTCAATAGTCCGAGTCATGTACGGTTACACAGACTCTACCTAGGTATCATAGATCTATGTATAGTAGACTGCACTACTCCGTATAAAATTTTCAATACATAGTCTATTCAAGTTATACAACACCCCCGAGAATCTTCCTTGATTTACCTGCAGGTACAATACTCCGTATACCTCTCATAGGTCAGTACATCCATGGATATTCTTGAATCGAACACTCAATTATGTACTCCGTACTATGTACTCAAAAGCAATTCAACTCGTGACGAGTGATGTCATTTTGGGTTTGATCGACGATATTATTGAAATATCTGAAGATCACTTAGGCAAGTGTGCATTCAAGTTTGATTTGACCCCACTGTCTACACTGGAGACATGAGATTTAACTTTGACATAGTAGTCATTGGGTACGGAGTACCCCGTACATCACACACGCAAAACCCTGCAGCTGTGGCTTACAGCCCCCTGGAGTGCCACCAAGATTAATTTTCAGAAGCTAAAATTGAACACGTCTTTGTAGGTTGTTACACGGCATAAGTGGATTCATAATATTGACCATTCATGTGCATGTGCAGCGCCTGGGCACTGTTCCTGAGGATCACATTGTCCACTGAGACCAGATACCATGCTTCAATATACCCAGTACTAGTATATAATGATTTCAATTCATACCTGCATAGTACAGAGTACATTCTGCCATATCCTATAGGGCTATAAGAGGTCAATCCCTCGGAGTTCAGTTTCTGTTGAAACAACATCATCATCTTCTTCTTCCTATTCTTCTCAATAACCATTTCACAATGCATTTCTCTATCATCCTCGCCGTTTCTATGCTCGCCATAGGCTCTAGTGCTTCAAAATCTTGTGAAAACTTTCCCCACCAAGACGCTTCTTGCTGTGAAGAAGCCTACATCAGGGCTATAGGGCGCTTTGGATTCGGCCTGAATTATACGTTCCTCAGACACTTAACATCTTCAAATTGTTCAAGCTCGGAGATTCGAATTGTTTGATCCGACTATTACTATTACTAAACAGTATATTAAATATAACAGGCACCGTCGAAGAAGATCGAACTAATTTCGAATGTACCGGTAACCAAGTAGCCATCTGCTCGATTGTCCAGGTATGTGAATGCGACTTATTGGAACGTAACAAGTTTCCAAGAGAACTACTACTATACTTTTACCGTTTTGAACCACTATCTCACATATTTGGTTTATTTGAACCTTTCAGGGCACCAACACTTTCAACACACTGAATGTTGTTGGCACTATTGTTGGAAATCAGGACAGCAGTTATGACCCGGAAGATGACAGCACAGGCCTGCTGGGATCATGATCTTGATGGTGATGTTTTCAATGTTTCGCCTATCCCATTGAATATGAATCAATCCAATTTTTCTGCAGATAAGAACCTTGGAAGACGTCCTCACCACTTTCTACCCTTAAATATAAAAAGCAGGGACTCAAGATAGAATGCCACTTCAAATCCAGCCGGGTTACTAGTAGAGGCACTGCGGTGTACAAGAGCGATAACGGTAGTAGAGGATGAGACTCGGATCTTCATTTGGGGACAATTATGAGAGGGTTACCATGATCAAATAATGATGTATGTTGGTAGGCTAATATTGTAGTAACAGGTCCAGTCCGGGTCCAGTTTAGTTGTTCAGAGGCCAATACTACTAGTAGGACCATTCATATGCATTGATGGTAATCGCGACAGTGTAGTATTGGTAACAATATATAGATAATGTACATGAAATATCAAAAACCATATTTCTTTTCACATAAGGTACAGATAGTACAGCGTGAGAAATGCAACCCCGATTCAGAGAAATTGCATCTCACCAGTAGAGAGAGTACAAGGCAAACAGGACTATGCCCATTGACGAGGATGCTTGAGCACATCCATAAGCTCCTTTTCGCTCGTCTTATCCTCAGCAAGCTCATCCTCATCAACCACCATGTTCTCAGTCCTCGTGCCCGAAACAGGGTCCATATAGGCCCAGCTTGCAGTACGGGGGAGACTCATAAGGATACTCTCGATACGAGCATTGGGCGTACGCAAGCCGAAGCTAGTGCCACGATCGTAGACAAGGTTGAACTCGACGTAGCGACCACGGCGAAGTTGTTGCCATTGCTTCTGCTCTGGGGTGTAGGACATATCCTTTCTCCTTTCGATGATGGGAACATATGAGGGCAGGAACGAGGTCAGGCCGTCAGAGACGAAGGAAAAGAGGGTTTCTTGAGGGTTGGAAGAGGAGCTGCTGGAGGCCTGGAGGAAACTGGCGTCAAGATCGTCGAAGAAGATACCGCCGACACCTCGGCATTCGCCACGGTGGGGAATGTAGAAGTACTTGTCACACCAAGCCTTGAACTTGGGGTAATATGTCGCATCGTGTCGATCACAGGTATCCTTGATAGTCTTGTGGAAGTGCTGGGCATCTTCCGGGAAAAGGTAAGTGGGAGTGAGATCTGTGCCACCGCCGAACCACCAGTTCTTATCGCCATTTATGGGGTCCTTGGGGTCGGAGGTTTCGAAGTATCGATAGTTCAAGTGCACGGTTGGGGCCATGGGGTTGTGTGGGTGTAGGACCAACGAGAGACCGGCGGCAAAGAAGCTCAATGAGTCCACATCGGAGCCGACGAAGGACTTGTGATCAGCACGCATCTTCTCGATTGCTGGACGCGGCAGTTCGCCATACACTACGGAGACATTGACGCCGGCTTTCTCGAAGACGTTGCCGTCTTGCAGAACGCAGGAGATGCCACCGCCACCATTGGGACGCGACCAGGTATCCGTCTTGAACTCCTTGCCGTCTATCCTAGCCAATTCTTCAATGATTTTCTGCTGGTTCTCCTTGATGAGCTTTTCCATTCGCAGGCGCATAGGTGAGGACTCGGTAATGGCGGAGGATTTCTTGATGGCGTCGTCCAGTTCGACAATGGAAGGCGAGTCGAGTTCGGTGATTTCCCCGGTAGCCTATTACAGAGGTCAGCATGTGTATGTTATAGTAATAGCTGCAGGGAATCATGCTCACCATAGAGTAAATGAGGGCGCTAATGAAGGGAATACCAATGGCAAGTCGGAGATAAGGTCTCCAAACGGTAAACTGTTGCTTCTTTTGGCGCGAACCCTGCTCCGTCGCATACCGACGGAGAGAATTGCCTGTATATCGGCCAGTCAAGTGCGTGTTTCGCGCAGACAACTGAGCCAATGGCCTCCGAAGAGGCATGAACGAGCGTGAGGCCATTTTCGCGGAGATCGAGAGTTTCGCGCGGCAAAAGTGCCAGAGATGCCCAGGCAGAGACTTGCTCGATATACTTGGATATCGAGATATGTGCAATTGAGCACTGAAGATGTAACTTAAGAGTCAAGTTAAAGGGACCCAAAAAGAACACCCCCCGTCGTACGATGTCTATCAGGCAATGCGACATTCTGGAGGAAGTGGACTGTACGTGGTTCTGTTTGTCTTGTTTGTACTGCTTATGTCAGTAGATCTCAGGCCTGAGGCAGCAATGAATTCCCTCCCCAGTGAGGACCCTGAGTATTCACTAGACATGTACTCATCGGGATTCTCTGTATTCTGCTAGTGTTTGCTCTAGTATAGAATATCATGTCTAGTGACTCATTGTATGTCCATATAGTCCGTACAGACCAAATTACAGCTGTTTGGCTGACTGAATGGGGCTCCGGTATATTCCTACTGTGGGGCACACTTGGAGTACCAGGCAGTAGCTGCGGGAGGTTCATATCTGGATCTGTACAGATATGTCCTGATAGTGATAATATAGAGAAATACTATTACCATCTCCATGATTCTATACTAGAATACTCCCTCCTGTACCCTGCCCCCTTTGATAATACCGTATTGTACAGGCAAGTGACCAACTCAGGTGACGACTGCGCCTGACTCACCGCCTCCCCCTCCCATTTGATGGTATTCTTACGGTAACGTCAGCGGGGGTTGCCTTTTTGTCATCGAGAGGAATTCCCCTCTCTTCCAATCTTCTTTCGATCATCCATCCATCTTCCTAAACAACTATCCCGGCTCTTTCACCAACCTCCACGCTTACTCTCCCAAGCTTCCAATACTCCCTCTACTCCCATTTCATCTCCACCCGACCCGCTTTTACTATCGCCTTATCAGCCATGCGATCCAAGTTCAAGGACGAGCACCCCTTCGAGAAGCGCAAGGCCGAGGCCGAGCGAATCCGCCAGAAGTACGCCGACCGCATTCCAGTAAGTCTACTCTCCCCAAGACACTTCAGGACTTCATTTGAGAAGACTCAGATGGCTTTGGAAAATCACGGCGCATCTTCTTCTCTTCGCTCTGGCCCTCCCCTCACCCCCTCACCGCTTGTTCGGCAGCTAACGGATCGCGATACAGGTCATTTGTGAGAAGGTCGAGAAATCAGACATCGCCACTATCGACAAGAAGAAGTACCTGGTTCCCGCAGATCTCACAGTCGGACAGTTCGTCTATGTGATTCGCAAGCGCATCAAGCTCTCTCCCGAGAAGGCGATCTTCATCTTCGTCGATGAGGTTCTGCCGCCAACCGCCGCACTGATGAGCAGCATCTACGAGGAGCACAAGGACGAAGATGGCTTCCTGTACATCACGTATGCTATCACCTCTCTTTCTCTCCATATTCTGCGTTCCGATATCTCTGAGCTTCGGCACCCAAGAAAAGGACGTTAGTCAAAGAAGATAGGCTAACATGATAATTTCCACAGGTACTCCGGCGAGAACACTTTCGGTGATTTGTAAAGGTTGAGGCTTTCTATTTTGTTCTCATTTGCAACGAATACCCTCACCGACGGCCCTTTCGTATTCACGATGGGTACTATCAAGTTCCCGCTAGCTTCGGTGATGGCAGATGAGACTTGCAACCTTTCGAAACGATATCTGTTCTCATGGTTATGCGGCGTTTAATCGGAGTTGTGCACACATCTTGAGTTTTGATTTATCTAGCTGAATAAGGCTACCTGCCTTTGCTAAGAAATGAAATGAGATTCGATCTCTGATGAAATTTCTTTCTTTATGAAAATTTTAGCAGTTCTACTTCCTGAGTAAAGTAGATTCGTATTTATTGGCACGGTACCCGACATCGTACGATCGCTCCAAGCGGGTAGTAGGAAATGAGTGACTCGGCGGCTATTCAATAAAGGATGGAATTAGACTGCAACCTCTTGAAAATCACCTCGTATTTTCAGACTTTCCTTTTTTATTTACTGATTAATTTAATTACCCTTTCTTTTTCATCTCACTTGCTGAGATCTTGTAGATACTCTAATGTACTCTGTACTCTGCTCTTGTTATCCACTTTATACTCCTCAGGCACCTCCGACTCCGGCTCCCCAAACGGGACTAGCTCCGACCCACTCCGCCCTCAAAAAATCCCAAGACGCGGACGATGCAGCACTTCCATCTTCTCCTGTGCTCGTGCTCAATCAACCCTCAAGATGTCTCCCGCTGCCGGTGCCGCCTCTAACGATGTCAAGAAGGAGTCTGCCACTGCTCGTCTCCTCGGTTCCGGTTCGTCTATACCCAATACTCAAAACCTCTGATGTCCGCACCGCAAGAATCCCATCGCTAATACGCTTCTGACTCTAGGCTCTGCTGGTATCGCCGAGTTGATGGTCTTCCACCCCGTACGAAAAACCTCCCAATTGGCCCATTACACCAATTGTCATCATTGTCTAACTTCTCCGGTCTTGCTTAGGTCGACACCACAGCAAAGCGGTTGATGAGCAACCAGTCCCGGGTGAGTTCGGAGCCGATTGCGAAAACATGCGCCGCAATTGTTGCTAATCAAATTCTCAGATCACCGGTTCCGCCGACTTCAAGAAGGTCGTCTTCAAGGAGTACGCTGATGCCTCCGTCGGCCGCAAGTTCACCTCCCTGTTCCCCGGTCTGGGCTACGCCGCCGGTTACAAGGTTCGTCCGATAATTCACGCCCACACCCACGCCCACGCCCACACACATGGACATGGACATGGACATTCCTACGGAATGCAGAGCAATCGACTAATAACCTCCTTTTACTATAACACAGGTTCTCCAGCGTATCTACAAGTACGGTGGTCAGCCCTTCGCCCGTGACTACCTTGCTCAGCACCACGGTGCCGATTTCGACAATGCCTTCGGAAAGGGTACCGGCAAGGCCATCATGCACGCCACTGCTGGCAGGTATGCAATACATGACCCCCATTTTTACAACCTCCAGAACACTTCAAAACTAACATAACCCAGTGTGATCGGTATTGGTGAGATCGTCCTGCTCCCCCTGGACGTCCTGAAGATCAAGCGTCAGACCAACCCCGAGGCCTTCCGCGGCCGTGGTCTGTTCAAGATCATCTCCGATGAGGGTATGGGTCTGTACCGTGGTGCCGGATGGACCGCAGCCCGCAATGCCCCCGGTTCCTTCGCCGTAAGTCCGACCCACTCAGACATGTGAAATCACGCACTGACGCAACTCTCTTCTTACCAGCTCTTCGGTGGATCTGCTTTCGCCAAGGAGTACATCTACAGCCTCAAGGACTACAACAAGGCCTCCTGGAGCCAGAACTTCGTCGCCTCCGTCGTCGGTGCCAGTGCCTCTCTGATCGTCTCCGCCCCTCTGGACGTCATCAAGACCCGTATCCAGAACCGCAACTTCGAGAACCCCGAGTCCGGTTTCCGCATCGTCTCCAACATGCTGAAGAACGAGGGCCCCACCTCTTTCTTCAAGGGTCTTACCCCCAAGCTGCTCATGACTGGCCCCAAGCTGGTCTTCAGCTTCTGGCTGGCTCAGACTTTGATTCCTGCTTTTGGCCAGGTTGTATAAAGAACTCACCCCCACCCTGAAGGAACCATTTGGGTTTGGGTTTTGGGTTCGGTACATGAAATAATTCTTTTATAGCCGCGGCGTTTTTAGACACTCTCCCCCTTTCTCTTCTTTACTCTTTTTTCTTTTTTATAACTATTCGGGTCTTTTGTGGGCTTTGCAAGCTTGTTATAGGGACCTTTGTGTATTTTCCCTTATAGACATGGTTTATTCTTGTTTGATGGGGTTTAGTCTAGCCAAAATTAAGTCTTCCAAAAAATAATTCACCTTCTCTCTGTATTTGTCTAAACCAGAAAAGAAAATCCAATCAAATATTCACCTTGGAGTTCGGGTATTCACTAAATCCCACCCAGGTCCAATAATGGTCACATCAAGACACAGTCACGTGCTCACTTATCTCTGGAGCACCTCCGCGGCGCAACTACAATCCAACAACAGCTCCAAATCAAAACCAAACCATACTCACGATGACTGCCTACCTCCTCTCCCGGTACGTCCAGCTAACAGACCCCTCAAAAGACACCTTCCATATACGAAACCCCACATGCCACATATATCTTATATTCCACCCATCCCATCCATCCACCTTGATCAACCGCCCAGCTATGAGCCAACCAAATCTAACTAACGACTCGAAACAAACAGAATAGGCGACCCAATCTTCGCCCTAACAATGGGCATGACAGCTGCCGCGACGCGTATCCGCCGCGACCAGATCGAAAAGACGCCCGAGAAAGCGGCTGAGATCGGGTACGGGACTATTCTGGCACTCGGCCAGAAGCGGGTTCAGCGGTGGTGGAATGGGGAGTTCAAGGACCTTTAAGAGGTCATGGTGTGGTGATGCACAAGATCAGTACCAGTACGGATACTGGGAGGGGGAGGGGGAATATTTGAAGGGATGAAAATCCCATGAGAAGAGGAGGGAAGCGAGGGTGCTGCCAGTGGTGGGGGTTTATTGTACAATATGTTATGGGAATTGCGGACTTGTTGTTTTTGGAGTTTGAAATGGATACTGATGTTGCCCACGGGCCTGACCTTTTACCTTTTACTACCTTTTATTGCTTTTGAAGTGTCAGTGTAAGCAGATCTTGCTTGTAACACTAGTACTAAGTGGTTCGGTCCTAAACAACAACTTGGTCCTATAGTACTACTTACAGCATGCGGTGGATTTCGATATGCCAAGTATAACTTGTACACATCCTGTTTACCTGGGGATTCTGAATGCTCTATTTGCATGTTTACATAGCAAGGAGAATCTCTCTTATACTATTTGACATTTCACAAGAATTCGTTTGAATCATTGTAACACTGAATAGGGAACCTCAAGCTCAGCCGTTAGGCAACAGGTGTATAGCAGATTCACTGTCAAAATAGTGGATAAAACAGATGCTAGAATTCTGTTATTGATTTAGCTAGGTACTGATGTGGTAGTAGTAGCTTTTAGTATCAATTGACGAGTCTATACTACTACTTACAACCAACCACCAAGACAAGTTTCAACCCAAATCTCTATAGTTCAACTCGGCGTTGCTACTATCATCAAATTGATATCAAGTCATTAATTAAGCAGAAATACTAATCAACCCTGAGTCTTCAGTACAAAACGCTTTATCATAAATAGCCGTTCATCACCAAACCTCAGTAACACAGCTATACTAGCCTAGTACCTCGGCATCTAGTACTCATGCAGCTAAAACATCATTCAAAACACGAACAACAATCCCATAAGCCTCATCCCTAGCCCTAACATCACCACAATCAACCCCCTTATCGAATCCATGCCCACACCCCTCCATCCGTTTCACAATAACTCTCCCATCCCGTTCCCCACTGGCACTACCAATAGCATCTCCAACCCTCCCCGCAAACTCCTCCGCCTCCCTCGCCGACTCATCCAACTCCCCCGTAAAAAGCACCAAAGAAGGCTCGAACCCCCTTAACTCTCTCACCCCCGCAAACGAAGGACTAATCCTCGGATCCCGAGCATCATTGTCCCCGATATACCCCTCCCTAAGAATCCTAGTCACGAATGCAGGGCGTTTTTTCGCGCCATGACTCTTACTAAATGGTACTCTTTCGCTTGGATCCCGGTATAGATCCGTAGCAGGATAGAATGTAATCACAGACTTGAACCCAGTAGCTTCGCCCAAGCCATCACCAGCACCACTGGAACTTGAATTTCCAAAGCCAGCTTCACCAGCAATAACAAGACCAAGCGCAATACTCCCCCCAGCCGAAAACCCACAAACAGAAACCTGATCAGCCCGGTACAACTCCGGGCACGACCGTACATACCGCACCACATCAACGACATCATGCATTGCGGCTGGGAAGGGATACTCCGGTGCAAGACGGTACGATACGTCTAGGACTGTGTAGGGTGTGTGCTTTGTGATGTGGTGGCAGAATAGATCGTCTGTGCCGTGGAGGGGGAAGGAGAGGGATGAGCCGTGGAGGGATATTAGGACTGGTGTTGGTTGACAGGACTCGGACTCGGACTTTTGCTGGGATCTAGTAGTAGTAGTGGTGGTGGTACTAGTACTGGTGTTTTGATATTGAGGAGTCGTAGTAGCTGTAGTATCTGCAGGGCTGGAATTTGGCAGCTCCTGGTTCTGCTTGGGTTTGGGTTTGTATAGGTGAACTTTGATAGATCGATTCGCAGCTCGAGATGGGATGTATAAGACCGAGTCGGGCGTTGGAGGTGGCGTCTTATTTAAGGCGTGAAGGAGTAGACGGAGGATTGTTACGAGGGTTTTTAGATAGAGGTAGCGGAGGGAGGAGAGGATGGTCATTATCAAATACTAGTATAGATGATTGAAAAAGTTCAAGTTCAGCCAGCTTGTGGTGCAGTTCACGGGCGATTAGCAGGAGAGTGTAACTTGAAGTCAAGGTGTTTACAAGAGCAACGTCGGGAAAACATACTATATTTATCAAGAAATATCCATGATCCATGGATATAATAAGATTTATTAAGTTAATGCGGGGAAGCTTGTTTTGAGTTTTTGTGGTTATTTTTGGATTATTGGCTTGCTTGACTTGGTCTGTACGAGGTTGATACGAGGGGAATGATGGTGGGTTGAGTGAGTCAGATTATCATGACATGTTAATGGCTTAACTCGTATTGGTGAAGTTGCCTTGCAATTAAGTTGCATTATTGTGGAAAGGAGAATAATGATCGTAAGAGACAGAGTAGATAAATAGTCTACGGTATGGTTTACATCTACAACAGTCTACGTGAATACCAATTGAAGTTGAATTAAGAAATTTTGAATTCGCTAGGACTTTTTTCCGTAGCAAGAGATAACCTCGGATCTATGCAATCATCGCAAAAGGAAAACTTCGATATCCCATAAGTTCGTAAAACAAAACGTTAAAAGAAAAGGGCTACGCTGAGCCACATCATGAAACCAGACAAAGAAAAAGTAAAACGGCGAAAAAAGGTGGAATCAATAGAAGAAAAGAAGTCTTGAAAAAACAGGAAAAGGATCAATCGCTAGAGCGATCCATTTAGTCAAGCTCCTCCTCATCCTTCTTCTCCTCGGTCTCACCGTCAGCGCGCTGCTGAGGGGGAGCACCACCGGCAGCACCGTAAGCGGCCTGCATGATGGGGTTGGCAATAGCCTCGAGCTCCTTCTGCTGGGACTCGTACTCGTCCTTCTCAGCAGTCTGGTTGTTGTCGAGCCAAGAGATGACCTCGGAGATCTTGTCCTCGATCTTCTTCTTGTCATCATCGGACATCTGGAGCTTGCCCTCGGTGATGGTGTTCTTGAGGGAGTAAGCGTAGGACTCAAGGCCGTTCTTGGCCTGGATACGGGAAGCCTCGGCCTCATCCTCAGCCTTGTACTTCTCGGCCTCAGCAAGCATGCGCTCGATCTCCTCCTTGGACAGACGACCCTTGTCGTTGGTGATGGTGATCTTGTTGGACTTGCCGGTACCCTTCTCGGAAGCAGAGACGTTCATGATTCCGTTGGCGTCAAGGTCGAAGGTGACCTCAATCTGGGGAACACCACGGGGGGCAGGGGGGATGCCAGTGAGCTCGAACTTTCCGAGCAGGTTGTTGTCCTTGGTGCGAGCACGCTCACCCTCGAAGACCTGGATCAGGACACCGGGCTGGTTGTCGGAGTAGGTGGAGAAGGTCTCAGACTTCTTGGTGGGGATAGTGGTGTTACGCTTGATCAGAGGAGTCATGACACCACCAGCGGTCTCGATACCGAGAGACAGAGGGGCAACATCGAGAAGCAGGATCTCGTTGGTGGACTTGGAAGAAGTGTCACCGGACAGAATGGCGGCCTGGACGGCAGCACCGTAGGCGACGGCCTCATCGGGGTTGATGGACTTGTTGGCGTCCTTGTTGAAGAAGTCGGAGACGAGCTTCTGAATCTTGGGGATACGGGTGGAACCACCGACCAGGACGATCTCGTGGACAGAGGACTTGTCGATCTTGGCGTCACGGAGGACACGCTCGACGGGCTCCATGGTGCCGCGGAAGAGGTCCTGGCAGAGCTCCTCGAAGCGGGCACGGGTGATGGAGGTGTAGAAGTCGATACCCTCGAACAGGGAGTCGATCTCGATGGATGTCTGAGCAGCAGAGGACAGGGTACGCTTAGCACGCTCGCAAGCAGTGCGGAGACGACGGAGAGCACGAGCGTTGGTGGTGAGGTCCTTCTTGTGCTTGCGCTTGAACTCGTTGACGAAGTGGTTGACCAGACGGTTGTCGAAGTCCTCACCACCCAGGTGAGTGTCACCAGCAGTGGACTTGACCTCGAAGATACCCTCCTCGATGGTCAGCAGGGACACATCGAAGGTACCACCACCCAGATCGAAGATCAGGACGTTACGCTCACCCTCGGTCTTCTTGTCAAGACCGTAGGCGATGGCAGCGGCGGTAGGCTCGTTGATGATACGGAGGACGTTCAGACCAGCGATGAGACCGGCATCCTTGGTAGCCTGACGCTGGGAGTCGTTGAAGTAGGCGGGGACAGTGATAACAGCGTTGTTGACGGTACCACCGAGGTAAGCCTCAGCAGTCTCGCGCATCTTGACGAGGATCATGGCAGAAACCTCCTCGGGGGTGAACTGCTTAGCCTCACCCTTGAACTCAACCTCGATGACGGGCTTGGTGGCCTTCTCGATGATCTTGAAGGGCCAGTGCTTCATGTCGGACTGGACCTCAGCGTCACCAAAACGACGACCGATCAGACGCTTAGCGTCGAAGACAGTGTTGTGGGGGTTCATGGCGACCTGGTTCTTGGCGGCATCACCGATGAGACGCTCGGTGTCGGTGAAGGCAACGAACGAGGGGGTAGTACGGTTACCCTGGTCGTTGGCGATGATCTCAATGCGGTCATCACGGAACACACCCACACAGGAGTAGGTGGTACCCAGATCGATACCGACAGCGGGGGCCATTGTGAATGTGTGTGTGTTGATGTGTGTTATGGGAGAAAGAGGTCGTTAACTGAGGGAGGATATGAAAAGGAAATTCGTGAAGGTAGTGTACAGGAGTGAAGTTAACGGGAAAAGTAAGAGAGAGAAGAAAAAAGGAGGAAGTGTGGGCAGCGAAATCCTGCTATATAGTGAGCGGTGTATTGCTCAGAAGCTTCTAGCAGGCGAAGCTTCCATGGACATCCATCGGATTCCACGGCCTTCGATGCCCCAGCAACAGCACTGTTTCCCTCTTCTTTCAGCTCCTCAAGGGTTCTAGATGGGTCTAGTGTATTCAAGCATGGTCTGTAAAGTACATAGTAATTCTAGTATTCACTAGCAGTATCTCTAAGCTATTCACTTTTATTCAATTCCTCTATATTGATTTCTTCTACTCTTTTTTTTTCTGCCGTGCTGATATTTTTTTTTGGCGGGGCAATGTATGATGTAATCGGCGGGATGATTCATTTTTGACCGTACAATACCATACGTCACTGCCCGATCGAGAACCTTCGATGAACACTCTCGGAGTGTCCGTCGGTATGGTATTTGTGTATGGAGACAGTACCACTCATGACCTCACAATGAATTCATCAATTTCCTTCTTTTTCATCAGTCACGTGCTTACCCACCATCCAATCCAATCTTCTTTATACTCTTCAACTACGATATCCTAGGGCATCCCTACAGGTATAGAGTCAATGTGTGTACATCTGCGAGCTCTTTGATGGCTGTGACTTTACAATGCCATGAAAGAATACTGCTTCCAACACTTTCCATCAAACAAGCCCAATTAGGCCTCAATGGATGCCCATGTATACGCCAATGCCTAGTCACCCTACTCTACTGCACCCTACTCTATCTGTGACCCAAGCTGAGCCTAACCGGTCTAGACAACTTCTAGCCAATGACAGAAGAATGAGCAATCAGGGCGAGCCTCAATTGGATGATTCACAAGGAATTGTACTGAGCTGCGGTCTTCACTTCTCATCTTGACCAGGTGCCATGGTACCGCTGAACGTGATGACTCTACCAGCACCTTACTATTAACTCTATATCTAGTACTGACTGGTACATATCAATGATCCGAACGAATAGAATATCATAATACAATTGTAATAATCAAAACAGATCTAAAATCCAATTGAATTTTCAATGACAACCTTCTAGCACAATGCACTATCCCCTTAAGCTCTATCCACCCTCAAAAATCCCATATCCCGCTGAACCTCCTGAATACTCTCCAACTTCGACTCCCAATGATCACAAATAGTCCTAACCTCTAAAAAAGCCCGATCCTGCTCCCCCTTTCCATCTCCATGTTCACCCTCCGGCCACTCCGGCGCCGTATAAAAGCTATCTTCTGAACTCACAGACTCGGGATACTCCGGTGCCGTATGGAAGGATTCAACACTAGATACCTTCGAGATGGACGAACTAGAACTAGATCGACTCGTTCGAGATCCAGTTCTAGATCTAGATATATCGGGACTAACAGTAGCAGAACTTTTGCAAGAGCCAGCATGAAGACTGCTGGTACTAGCACCAGTACCAACCTTCCCCTTCTCACTGGCACTAAGTTTTCGTGCTGTTTCTTGCTTCATATCAATGCGAGGTTGATGTGTCCCCTTTTCAACCCTCCACGCCTCATCACGCCGTCTCAATTCTTCATCAAATAGTGCTTTGTCTTTGTCTTTGTTTTTCTCTTTCTCTTTCCCTCCTCCTAGCTCCCCACTTTGCATTTCTTGAATGCTAGATAACCTCTTCTTACCAGTACCAGGGCCAGGGCCATTCCGATCACCATCCCCTTTCCGCAAAAATCCCCGAGACTCAACTCCCTTCCCCTTTTGTTCCTCCCCCTGCTGCCGGATAGATTCCCTCCGAGAAAAATATTCTCTCCGCACATTCTCACGACTTAACGCAGGCGTTGATGTTGATGTTGATTCCCCCTCCTCACCACGTCCCAAACTAACCGATTCCCGCCTCACAGAACCAAGATGAACAGATCCTTGCACTTTCGTTAATGGTCTGTTCCATGGTGGACGATCCGTTGTGGATGCCGTACTCGTACTTGTACTCGTAGATTTAATTGTGAGTGCTGAACTCGGACGAGAAGTTTGTATCGTTCGGGTGGTATGTGTTATTTTGGATTGGTTTCTGCTGGTATTAGTACTAGTGCTAGTACCAGTTCTTTTGTTAGCTTTGGCAGTGGTTCCAGTGTTAATATAGTTGGCATTTGGTGTGCTACTAGTATTGTCAGTGCTGGCACTGGCAGTGGATGCCATATTTCTGGAAACCCCCTGTCTAGCCCGCGAAGCGGCAGTCCCGCGCGCAAAACTAGGGCTTTTAGTATTATTCGTCATTGCAGTAGTAGAAGTTGGTGGTTACCAGTTTATTCGGGGGGGGTTAGTATAGTATAAAGTAAAGCTCTGGAGCCCTGGATGTGAAATTAGTTTTTCAAATATGAATTCGCGCTACTGAGCCTGAGATCAGTAATAGACTGGAAAAAGTTCTTCTTGGTGCTATTATACTTCAAAGCCGTGGCAGATGATATTGAAATGGATAGTTTCCAAATTGTAAGCCTCAGAAACCGTGACTCCAACGGTTGGCCTGAGTCACGTCTGACCAGGGACAGTCGAGTCTTCTTATACTCAGTACTAGTAGTACCAGACTACCTAGGACAAGACAATGTCTGACTCGCGTAGTTAGGGGTAAGCAGAGGTTTCATAATCTCAATGCTCATGCCTACAGATCAACTTGAAGTTGTAAAACCAGGGCCTTTGTCTTTTTTTTCTTTATTCAATGGGTTTGTCTTTTACATTGTTTCTGGTTTTAATATCTGTTAGCTTTGAACTTGTACTAAAAGTGACTCGTTCAGCTTCCAATGATTTTCGAAAGGGCATTGTTTGGGGTTCTTTGATACTGGCATACAATGGACCAGGACAAGAGGTGTCGCCTTGTTGTTCCATTGTAATAACTTCAAGAATTGAATGGGATAATTATGGGATTCTTTTGAGCTGGTAACAGGTACATCAATTAATATTCAATCAGAGTGATGATACTAACATAACCTTGGGCTTGCTATAGGTGCCCATGGAGTTTGGAAGAGGGCACAAGACTCAAGGTGCGGACTCGGAGGTTAGGGCTAACTACGAATACCTAAATTCAAATTGTGATCTACTAAGTAACTGACCTCAATCAACAATTACCTGATATTAAAAGAGCAATAAAACTCGAATATGATGTAAATGTATTGAATGTAATCCAAGTAGAAAAGGGAGTATATACAACGACAAAAAAGAAGCACACGCTCAACACCAGCGAAGAACCACGACGAAGCATGAAAAAAAAAAGCCATAAGACACAGACGCAAACATTGAGTATAATGAACATTGAAAACCGAAAACTGCGTCAAGATCAACTTCAGAATTCCCTCCGAGTCCAATCCCCAGACACATTGGATGTATCAGTGGGTGATGTGATGGGCAGGAAGGAAGAAAAGAAAAATGCCATCCCCAAACTTTTCACTTTTCACTTTTCACGCCGCGAAAATGGAAAGGGAAAAATAACAGAACAGAACAGGAAGGAAATATCATCAACATGAACATGAACATGAACATGAACAACATCATCAGTCCATACAACAATCGAACATTCTACTAACCAGCGATGGCCAGCCACATCACATCAAGACCTTCCCTTCAAGCAACAACCTGCGTCTCAATAGCCTGAGGCACAGAATCAATAGCCGGTCTGCGCACAATACCACCCGTAACAGGCAACTGAGAAGAAACACCACTCAGATAAGCATCAACCTCTCTAGCCGCCTGTCTTCCCTCATTAATACCCCAAACAATAAGACTCTGACCACGACGACAATCCCCCGCCGCAAAAACACCCGCGAGATTAGTCGAATAATGACCCGGCGAAGTCTTCACATTCTTACGGGGATCGCGCTCGATTTCATCGCCCAGAAGTCTATCCTCGGGACCCAGGAATCCCATAGACAACAGGACCAAGTCGGCGGGGAAAAACTGCTCACTGCCTTCAACGGTCTTCATGTCCCAGCCTCCAGTTGCGGATTTGGTCCATTCCACTCGGACCGTGTTGATTCCTTTTACTTTCCCGCTGCCGTCGTCGACGAATTCGGTGGACATGACGCAGTATTCGCGTGGATCACGGCCCATGTGCGTCTTAACCTCCGAGTGACCGTAATCAACCCGATAAATGCGTGGCCATTGGGGCCAGGGATTATCACGGGCACGCTCGGGTGGTGGTTGAGGAAGGAGTTCGAAGTTCGTCACTGATTTAGCGCCGTGGCGGACAGAGGTACCAATGCAATCGTTACCAGTATCACCGCCACCAATAACGACGACGTGTTTATCCTTTGCGGAGATGTATTCTCCATCCGAGAGACCAGAGTCAAGGAGAGACTTGGTATTCTTATGCAGGAATTGCATGGCGAAGTGGACGCCGTCGAGTTCGCGGCCTGTGACTTTCAGATCGCGCGCGACTGTTGCGCCTGTGGCGAGGATGACGGCGTCATTGGTGCTGCGCAGCGATTGGAGGGTAACGTCGCTGTCAGGGCCGACGGCTGTGCTGGTGACGAATTTGATGCCCTCGGCGGCCATTAGGTCGACGCGACGTTGGACGACCTTCTTGTCGAGTTTCATGTTGGGGATACCGTACATGAGCAGGCCGCCGATGCGGTCAGCTCGTTCGTAGACGGTTACTGAGTGGCCGGCACGGTTGAGTTGATCGGCTGCTGCCATACCAGCGGGACCGGATCCGATGACTGCGATGTTCTTGCCGGTGCGGACCTTGGGTGGTTTGGGGATCATCCAGCCCATCTCGAAACCGCGGTCAATGATGGCGCACTCGATAGACTTGATGCCGACGGGGTCTTCGTTGATACCCAGAACACAGGCACCCTCGCAAGGGGCGGGACAGACACGGCCGGTGAACTCGGGGAAGTTGTTGGTCATCAGAAGACGGTTAAGGGCATCTTGCCATTGGTTCTGGAAGACCAGCTCGTTCCACTTGGGGATGATGTTGGAGATAGGGCAACCGGTGTCCGATTGGCAGAATGGAACACCGCAATCCATGCAACGAGCGGACTGGTACTTGAGCTCATCCTCGCTGAGGCGGTTCGACAGTTCAGCCCAATCGCGAGTACGAGTAGTCGGGTTGCGGTATTTCTCGGAGCGACGGCTGTACTTCATGAAACCGCGAGTCTTGTCTAGGATCAGCGCCGAGCGCTTCTTCTCGGCCTTGGAATCGCTGATGCTGTCTTCAATGTCCAACAAATCAGCCTTCTTTTCCTCGGCATGGGGCTTGGGCTTCTCCACGGGCTTGCTAGGAAGCTGGGGAAGAGAGAACTCAGCCTTCTTCGCCGCAGCAGCCTTAGCGGCTTCCTCGTCCATGACACGCTTGTAGTCGATGGGAAGCACCTTGACGAAGCGAGGAAGGGCACGGTTGAAGTCGAGAAGAATACGAGCAGCCAGCTCGGAGCCGGTGTAATGGTGGTGATCCTCAATCAGGCCACGGACGTAGGCGATCTCATTGGGGTCTTCAATGCCTGAAACAGCAACCATCTCCAGGTTAACCTTGGAGTGGAAGTCCTGGTTCATGTCCAGAATATAGGCAATACCACCGGACATACCGGCGGCAAAGTTCCGTCCAGTAGATCCCAGAATCAGCACACGACCACCAGTCATGTACTCGCAACCGTGGTCACCAACACCCTCAACCACAGCTGTGGCTCCGGAGTTGCGAACGGCAAAACGCTCAGCAGCCATACCGCGGAAGTAAACAGTACCACGAGTAGCACCATAAAGACAGGTGTTTCCAACAATGACGTTCTCCTCGGCCTTGAAAGCAGCACCGCGGGGAGGATAGACGATCAGACGACCACCAGACAGACCCTTGCCAACGTAATCATTGGCATCACCCTCAAGCTCGAGAGTAACACCAGGGGCGAGGTAAGCACCGAAGGATTGACCAGCGGAACCCTTGATGTTGGCATGGATAGTATCCTGAGGCAGACCAGCTTCGCCATAGCGTCTGCTGATCTGGTAAGACAAAGTCGCACCCATAGCACGATCAGTGTTAACAACGTCACATTCAATTCTGCAAGGCAATCCCTTCTCCAGAGCAAGCTCAGATTCAGCAATGAGCTTGTTGTCCAGGCGAGTGTGGAGGCGGTGATCCTGCTTGCGGACATTGTATGTAGCCACACCGGGACGAAGAGAGTGTGCAGGAGTGAGAATCAGAGAGAGGTCAACACGCTCCTGTTTGGCGTGGCGGATGTCATCGCGGACCTTGAGCAGCTCAGCGCGTCCAACCATTTCATTGACAGTGCGAACACCGAGCTTGGCCATGATAGCACGCATCTCATTGGCGACGTAGTAGAAGAAGTTGATGACATTCTCCGGGGTACCGTTGAACTTCTTCCGTAGCTCAGGATCTTGGGTGGCGATACCGACAGGGCAGGTGTTGAGATGGCACTGTGATAATGTTAGCAAAGAATTCCCAACAGTAGTGGATATTATAAATTCAATATATTGCCGCTTCTTACCTTTCGCATCATAATACACCCCATAGCAATCAAAGGAGTTGTGGCAAAGCCGAACTCTTCAGCTCCAAGCAAACAGGCCATTGCCAGATCACGTCCAGTACGGATTTGACCATCAGTCTGAACGACAACACGACCACGAAGATCATTCAGAACGAGAGTCTGATGAGTCTCAGCAAGACCCAACTCCCAAGGAAGACCAGCATACTTGATACCAGTCCAGCGCGAGGCACCAGTACCACCATCATGACCGGAGATGAGGATATGGTCAGCCTTAGCCTTAGCGACACCTGAAGCGACGATACCAACGCCAACCTCAGATACCAGCTTGACGGAGACACGAGAGCGAGGGTTCGAGCACTTGAGATCGTAGATGAGTTGCTTAAGATCCTCAATGGAGTAGATGTCGTGGTGAGGAGGTGGAGAAATCAGACCGACACCCGGGGTAGAGTGACGAGTGTGAGCGATGGGACCAACGACCTTGTGACCGGGCAATTCACCACCTTCACCAGGCTTCGCACCTTGCGCCATCTTGATTTGCAGCTCATCGGCATCAGCCAGATAGTGCGAAGTCACACCGAAACGGCCAGAGGCAATTTGCTTAATAGCAGAGCGCATAGTATCGCCGTTCTCCATTCTCTTGCTGCGCTCGGGATCTTCACCACCCTCGCCAGTGTTAGACTTGCCACCAAGACGGTTCATAGCAATGGCCAGAGTCGAGTGCGATTCCATCGAGATGGAACCGTAAGACATAGCACCCGTCACGAAGCGACGCACGATCTCAGTCCAAGGCTCGACCTGGTCGATAGGGATAGGCGAGCGTTGCTCAAAGTCAAACTCAAGCATACCACGAAGAGTGCAGTTTTTGATCTGCTCGTGCTCTGCCTTGGCATAAGCCTCGTAAGACTTGTCGTTCTTGCTTCGCACGGCATCTTGCATGTTAGCAATGCTAACTGGGTCATTGATGTGTGCCTCGCCACCATCACGCCAGTGGTATTCGCCAGATTCGGGGAGACCGGGGATCTCGACAATGTTTCGGGAGGGGAATCCACGCTCGTGGAAGGCAAAGGCATCCTGAGCGATCAGGTCGAAAGTGATACCGCGGATACGGCTAGCGGTACCGGCAAAGCAGCGGTCGATGACACTGTCGTCAATACCAAGTGCTTCGAAAATCTGGGCACCCTTGTAAGATTGCAGAGTAGAGATACCCATCTTACTCATGACTTTGAGGATACCACCATCACAAGAAGCCTTGTAGTTCTCAATGACCTTGTCGTCGGAAATGTCCTTGCGGATCAAGTTCTCTCGGTTCATCTTCAGAATGCACTCCAGAGCAAGGTAAGGGTTGATGGCATCAGCACCATAGCCCAAAAGTACACAGTGGTGGTGCACTTCACGAGCCTCGGCGGTCTCGACAACAAGGGCAGCTAGAGAACGCCACTTGTTGCGAACCAGGTGGTGGTGGACCAAACCGGTAGCCAGTAAAGCGGAGATAGGAACACGGTCCGCAGAGGTAGCACGGTCAGAGAGAACAATGATCTTGTCGCCACTCTGGATAGCTTCGGTGGTTGCATCACAGATAGCATCCAGAGCTTCCAAATATCCATGGGTACCCTTCTTCTTATCAAAAGTGATGTCGATCGTGCGAACGGTCCAATCGCTGTGGGCACGGCTGATATTCTTCAGGGCATTGAACTCCGGGATGCTCAGAATAGGAGATGGGAGCAATAGACGGTTGCATTGGGAGGGGTCCATCTCTAGCAGGTTGCCCTGAGGACCGACGTAGCACTCCAGAGACATAACGACGGCCTCACGGATGGGATCAATGGGCGGGTTGGTGACCTGTGCAAACAGCTGGCGGAAATATTCGTAGAGCAAACGAGGCTGCTGAGCAATACAAGCCAAGGGAGCATCGTTACCCATGGAGCCAAGGGCTTCCTTGGAGTCAGCACCCATGGGACCAAGAATCAGACTGACTTGCTCGAAGGAGTAGCCAAAGGCCCGGAGACGAGGGTCGTTTTGCACCGTGTTGTCATCGAGGCTGAAGGAAAGATCCACGTTGCTATCCAGTAGCAGCTTGTTAATGGCAGGCAACTTCAGGAGCTCCTTATCCAGCCAGCTGGCGAAGTCCTGACGGCTCGAGACGGTTCGCTTGAGCTCAGCATCATCAATGATTCGCCCAGCTAAGGTATCGACCAGCAACATCTTTCCGGGCTGGAGACGACCCTTTTGGACCACGCGCTCGGGGTCGATATCGATGGCACCGACTTCCGAAGCGCACACGATACGATCATCGTCCATGACGTAGAAACGGCACGGGCGCAGACCGTTGCGGTCAAGGTTGGCACCGCAGTAGCGGCCATCGGAGAATGTGAACAAAGCTGGGCCATCCCACGGCTCCATTTGGCAAGCCGCCCACTCATAAAAGGCAGACTTGGCCGGGTCCATGGCCGGGTTGTCCTGCCAGGCCTCGGGAATCATAATCATGACCGCCTCAGGGAGAGACAGAACACCGTTAATCATCAGTAGTTCAAGGACGTTATCGAATGCTGCGGAATCCGAACCACCTTCTTCAATAATAGGGTAAAGCTGGTTCAGCTCCTCGCCGAAAACCTCCGATCGAAGGACACCCTCACGGGCGCGCATCCAGTTCTTATTTCCTCGCAGGGTGTTAATTTCACCATTGTGAGCGGCCCAGCGCAACGGTTGAGCACGATCCCATGAAGGGAAAGTGTTTGTGGAGAAACGGGAGTGAACCAAGGCGAAATGACCCTCATAATCGACATTGACCAGGTCGTGGTAGTATTGGTAGACCTGTACCGGCGATAATTGACCCTTATAAATGATATTGCGGTTGCTCAGCGAGCAAAGATAGAACCAGTTCCCCAGTCCGATCACATGGGTGGCGCGCTTTCGCAGGACATAGAGCTGCAATTCGAAAGTGCGCTCGTCGAATTTATCGGTATCAGTAATTTCAGGCTTGGAACCTTCACCGTAGGCCGACTTCAGGACGACAAATGGTTGCATAATAATTGGCTCCCGGGACAGGGCAGCCGGGCCCAGAATTGTGGAATCGCGGGGGACCTCGCGCCATCCCAGAACGCGCAGGCCAAGTGAGGTGGCCAATTCCTCGAAGCTGGCGATTGATTGCTTGAGAGCTTCCTCGTCGGGCTTGAAGAACAGGTTTCCGACGGCATATTGGCCAAGCGGGGGCAAATCCACACCGACCTCTCGAGCGAAGTTCTTGATAAAGAATTTGTGGGGGATACTGGTCATTACACCAGCACCATCACCGTCTCGAGCATCTGAGCCAACGGCTCCACGGTGGGTCATGTTGCACAACAGGTTGCGCGCTAGAAAGAAAGCCCATGTCAGCAGGTCCGGTCAAGTTTCGATTTCGATTTCTCCCAGGAGTCTCGAGTCGAGTGGAGTCGATTCGAATTGAATTGGACGGAGGTGTCCTGTAACTTACCATCACTCACGATTTTGTGGCTTGCCTTGCCCTTGATATGGCTGCGATTGGCAAAAGACAATTAGTTCCACCATTTGCAGGAAATGGATTTTCGAGAGAGGACTTACGCGGCGAAACCGACACCACAGGCATCCTTTTCATATTCGGGGTCGTAGAGACCCTGCTTCTCAGGCAGAGCATTCGCCCAGCCAAAGCCTTGTTTGGCGTGGTACTCCGAATATTCGTGTGGAGGCTGGTCTTCTAGATCTTTGCCATAGAGTTCCTCCAGGTTAAGACCCATCCTTTGGGGACGAGGAGGGGATCAGATCAGGAGGGTATGGAGGGGCGAAATGGGAGAATCCGGAATGGATTTGGAGGAGTGGGAGGATTGTGAGGTTCCAACTTCCAAGTGCGGGATCCAGTTGCGATAGGAGCGATGTCGTCACAGGCGCAGCGCGGGTTGAGGGAGAGATTGTGAGATACCCAGCGTCTGCGGAGGTGAATATTGAAAGGGAAGAGGTAGAGAAAAAGGGAGAGAGAGGAAGAAAGAAGGAGGGGAAGAAGAAAAAGATTCACAAAAAATAAAATAAAATAAAGTAAAATAAAGGAGGGGAAAAACGAATTGGGAAAGGGAAAAAAAAAAAAAAAGAGAGAGAGAGAGAGAGAGAGAGAGGAGATCACAGCGATTACGGCCGGGGGGGATTGGAGAGCGTTCCGAAGCAGGAAGTGTTCAGTACAACAGGGAATATCCCGTAGACCCGATAGGAATAGTATAGTACTGCCTAGACTAGACAATTGCTAGAGTTGAGTGGTAGAGTAGAGTAGAACAAAAGAATCCCTGTTTCATTGATTCTTTTTCTTTTTCTCTTCAACTGCTCTTCTTCTCTTCTCCAGTAATTACTACATAGGATACCCCAGACCCGTACTCCGTACTCCGTACCCAAGGGTATCGACGGAAGCGGAGTGGAAGCATTCCTGATATCCTCGGATTGGCAGCTCCAAGCAATGACGGGGCGAGTAATGATAATCGTAATGATTGCAAATCCCCAGAGATAAGCATTCAACCAATCAGAGTGGCTGCTTTGCAACCGCTGAGCCAAAACGATTAGGTTTCCACTACGTCAAGATTGAGTGGAGACAGCCATAACAGTATACATACATACTGTAGTATACTCCGTACTATAGGTAGTATTATAGCACACTTGTTATACTAGCAACTTGAATAATACAGAATATACTGCAGTATATTAATAATCCCCATTTTATGGTAAGATCTCAAATGCACTGCACTGCACTGCACTGCAGCAGACGTGTAAACCAACCAGACTCTCCTCTTGAGGCTCTGGAATGCACGAAAACGATTCCGATGGTCTGGGCGTCGAGTGGGGCGGTGCAAGGATGCAGTGCTTAATCAACTATTTTCATTTTTCCAGTCTTTCTGTGTACACCAGTCCATACACACTACTGTGGACTACAGAAGAACGCTTACCCGATTGTCCTAACAAACCAATTGGTTGACACTGAACAGACCACTTTCTCTCCTCCGCTGCACCGAAATCGGGGATGCCCAATGCCCCCAGCCGCCCCCTGGCATTCCTCTCTGTTTTTGGATTGGCCCCTCCCCTCCTCCTCTCCCATCCAATCCATTCCCTCCATTTCATCATGATCATCGTGGTGGGCATCCTACCCCCCCCATGGAGCCAGTGGTATCCCATCGGAGAAAGACCACGAAGACCATGTTGTGTATGATCTTCACCCCAGACACCACGTTCCCCGGTTATCCCCCAGGGAAAAGTAAAAGTCTCTTGAATTCACCCAGCTCAACCAATGGCACTCAATGTTTTTGCTCACTCCGAATTAAACATTCGGAGGAATGGCCTCCGGAAGATCCTCGCAGTCCTCATCACTGACACGTGAAACAGGCTGATAAGGTCAACTTGATAATAAGAATACATAAACCCTTACCCTTACCCTTAACTCCGTGAGAATAGTGCTACCCTAGTATTGCCAGCAAAAGAAATACTAGGGTCCTCACGCCTCCACACTGCCAGTGTGTGCTTGTGCTGCACCAGGATCGCTTCTCCTAATCTCGCCTAGCACAAAGTACCAGCCAACACACTACAAAACAATACCCAAAGTACTTTCCTATCATCCGTACGGAGTACAGAGTATCTACAGAGTATTCCGTACTTCTTTTTCCTTTCCTTTCCTACCCAAGCTGCAGTGACCCACCAGATCCACACTGCATTGTACAGTATGGAGTACACTACGCTATTCACAGTCCGTAAATCCTCGCCTTCTGTAGTCTCTACCAATAAGACGAACCCCAATCATAAGGCATCCTGGGGTTAATTGGGTTAGGATTGAAAGAACCTCGGTCGCTCTCCCGATCAACTTGGACCTTGAACATGAACTTCCTCCGACTCTGATCTTGATCATCCCATTCACTCCCCGATTTCCCCCGACCTCTTCTCGTCCGCAACCTGGTCCGCATTAGGTTCACCGGGAAACACTCGCTCTCGTACTCTGTCTCATTGCATTAACCACTTACTACTCCTCCGTTACTGGTATTTAATATGTATTTAGTACCGTGCATATGTCAACTTCAATGCCGATGCTCTGCTCTGTCCTGCTCTGCCCTAACTGGATTCTCTCGGAAGATCCCGGGTCGTCTCGACCTGCGTCATATCCCTGCCCGCACCGCACCGCACCGCACTGCACCGCGTAACTGCATACATCCTGTACGGAGTACGGAGTACTGTATGCACATGTACATGCACACGCACATGCTCTCTGCATTTTCCTCTTCTCTGTCCTTCTTCCTCTGCACGGGGTAATGCAATTATTCATTCACAACTGCCCTACACTTAACTACATGCGGAGTACAGTACAAGCCAAGTAAAGCCAAGCCAACTTACCGCCAAGAACCTTACGTTCGAGACTGTCCTCCCTTAGGATTCATTCCATCCCGCCCATTCCTCCTTCCTAGCAACTCATACTCCCGCTCTTCTTGTGCGACTCGTAGGGCTCGGCGGGGCTATTGCCAATGCCAATGTCAATGCCATTGATGACCGCCATGGGACGGAGGGGACGTACAGGCTTGGCGGGATCGACGAGACTGCCAATGTTCTGGGGGTTTGCTTCAAGTTGAGAGGGGGGCCTCCTGTACATGGGGTTCCGGATTATTGAAATGGCAATGTTTCGTAGTTCACCGCTATCTCTGGGCGTAGTTCCAGTGCTGCTATTGTATGCTAGTGATTCCCAATTCTTGAATCTTTCCTGAGATGAATCAAGGGTGGGTTTATTGGATGTTGCAATTGAGTCGTGTAGAGCATCCGGGCATATCTCGGTGTGGTTCAAATCTAGGGTTTTTCAAATCTCTAAGGTTGATTGATATTGGGTCGGTGTAGGATCTAGTCAATTCTACTATTTTCGAGTGTATCAGCGTCAACGAACGCCCCCAGAATGCAATTAGTAGCTTGCTTCCAATCGAAATTCTATGACTTGAAAATATTCGAAGCTCCATGCTGGGGCACAAGGAGGCCATGTATCGGTGAGCAATCTGCATCACTCATACATCTTTTACTACTGCGTATATCCATGCCAATTGCAGTGTGGATGCCAATCGATAATCGAAAGGTCACTGGCTATTTACATACGACTGAGTAACCTTCATCGACGCAGCATATAAGCTCATTTCCACCCTACTTTTTGAACGCATTTGAAGATCTACTAGTATATAGTACATACATACTGTACTTAGGATCAGACGCCACCGCAATGCCTCGACAATGGTTGGTGGTCGGAGCAAGCACCAAGACACTCGATGCTCCCTTCTCTCAACCCACCATGACTTAGCCAACGGTGCATACATAGGAATTACAAAGATCCAAAAATGAGCTGTCCCCTCTTGAGTGTGAGCATATCATGTCTCCGGATCTTGCTTCCACCAAAAACTCCGGCACAGGTGGACCCATTGACCCAACCCAACCAACCCACAACGGCTCAATCCAAAAAAAAAAAAAAACGAACAGCCCATCACGGTCATTAGATTACCCACCCACACAACCATCCAACAGCAATTGAAGCGACTCGAAACGAAAAAAATGGGGCCAGCCGGGATCGAACCGGCGATCTCTCGATTGCTCACAACCCGAAGGCTGATTGCTGATTGAAGTGTACTTCAGTCGAACGCGTTCCCAACTACGCCATGTCCCCAATTGTTGAAGACAGCTGCGTTATTTGCATACATGATTCGCTGGCGGTGTCTGGGTGTGGATTACTGGTTTTTGGTGTGTGCATTTTGTATTGGGTGTAAGTACCGTACGCTAGGGTAAATTATTACTCTACACTCCTGCACTTTGTTCTACAATTCTCCGGACAGATAGCAGAATGGCGTTAGGGCTGAGGTAGCTACCTATATCTGAAGTAGACTGGAAAAAAAAAATTTATGCCAGTAGCTAATACATAAATTGCGTGCTCTTCATAACTAAGGATTCAGACGCTGGAAAAACAAAAAATGGGGCCAGCCGGGATCGAACCGGCGATCTCTCGATTGCTCTTAACCGTGATGGTTGAAGCTGATTGAAGTTGACTTCAGTCGAACGCGTTCCCAACTACGCCATGTCCCCAATTGTTGACGTCATACTCGGAGCTTGGACATATGGCTCGCTGGTATTGATTCCTGCAGGGATAGCGATCTCTCATGTGCGTTTTGTATGGTGCGGGGTGCATGCATGCAAGTTTGCCCTAAATATTCTATGACTTCTAAGTATGCTTTACTCTCATTGAATACATAGGGAAATAGAACTCAATTATATCAATCTATAGCAGGACTTTAAAAAAAAAACCCATATCTTATTCCTACGCAAGCAGCTGTAGCAAAAATTTACATATTCCATATGATTCGAGTTCCAAGGGACGCAGAAAAAATATACAAAAAATGGGGCCAGCCGGGATCGAACCGGCGATCTCTCGATTGCTCACAACCCGAAGGCTGATGTGCTGATTGAAGTGTACTTCAGTCGAACGCGTTCCCAACTACGCCATGTCCCCAATTGTTGAAGGATGGCCGGAAATTTGGATACATGACCCACCACACTGAAATGTATTGCTAAGGAAGTATCCGCCCAATCTCGGCATGCATGGCCGGACTGGAGGTTAGTTACAGCTTTAGACATACAGTGTACTGCCAGTAATTTCACTAGATTATTTGTGAATAGTAGGCATCCAAGGATTATATATATTAACTTGAAGAGTCCGCACGGAGTCTGAGTTCAAATCTTCAAGTTCATTTAACCAACTTCAACTTCAGTTGCATGGTTGAACCATCCATGGATACTAACGCCGGGTGGATATATACAATAACACCTGGGCAGCAGTGTAGCAACGCCCTGTTGGAACTATTTGGTTCAAACGGAATTAGCACTAGGTAGAGGTACTAACTTAAATTGAATAATTCTATTATCTTAAATATTCCTCCAATTCTCCCTAGATAGTACTAGTAAAAATTACCAGCAGCTAGTAGGATAAATTCCGCTACTACAAAAACGATGACTGCACGATCTCCGCCGCCCCGCAGCCAACTTGAATGTTTGGCGGTCCCCGACATTTTTCTCCGCCCTAGCTCCGAGCTTCACTACACCACACTCCATTGTCCTCTGCCAATTCCACCATACCATACACCCACACGACTGCATCACTCAGACTACTAGTTGCAATTGACAACAGTCACCCTTCACACCCAATCAAACAACAACTCAACTTCCAAGGGCACTGGCAGTGCCATGAGCCCGTGAGCTCTTGAACCAGAGCACCTCTCATCCTAACCAACCTCATTGCCTTGGAAGCACCACAAAACAACTTGAACACAACACCACCCAACCAAACCGTCAAAATGCTCTCTCTACCATTCATAACCCCCCGCGACGTGAGTCTACCCGAGTCCTCCTTTACCACTGCCCCCTCCCCATCTTCCCATCCATCTCAAATGCTAACCATCAACTTGAATATCGTTGCAGTCCCACGAGCTCTGGTTCGGCTCACACCAACCACGCCAATCCACAACCCCAAACCAACAAACCACCGACCAACCCCAATCCCGCCGAAATGCACCCCCAACATCCCACCGCGCCTTCCTCCCATCCCGCTCACCCTCAAACAGCCTCGCATCACTCCTAAGCGAAGAACGCGCCCTCCGCGCGCGCAAACAAAACATCGCTTCCTTCGGGTATAGCTGGATCAAGCCCGCGGGCTGCGCAAAGACAATGCTAGGCATGAAAGAAGAAGAAGCAGAGCGCGAAGAAGCGCTCGCGGCCGCGCAAAATGAGATCGGCGCTATTGACGGGGAGGGGATTATGGAAGATGATCTTGGCATGACACAGCAGGGCGAAGATGGTGAGGAAATTGGCGATGGAGGAGAAGGGATGATGGAGGAGAGGGATTTGGACGATGATATTCCCGAAGCGGAGGATGGGGAAGGGTTAATTGAAGAAGGGGAGGATTTATCTGGGGCTGATCTTGGGGATGATGAGGAAGGGTATATGGAGCGGGATCTGGATGATGAGATTCCTGAGGGGATGTATGGTGATGATGGTGAAGAAGGGTATGATGATTCGGGACTCTATGAGGAAGAGGTTGATGAGGATTTTGATAATCAGCCTGATTTGGATGCGGATGTTCCGTCGGGCTCTGTGGATGGGGGATTTGCTTATTCTGATAGTGAGGGTGATGTTGGTGGTGGTGAGCGGGATTTGGATGATGAGATTCCTGATGCGGCGGAGGATGGATCTGAGCAGGAGGGGGAGTGGCAGCATACGGATACCGAAGAGGAGGAGGATAGTGAGGATGAACAGGTACAGGCACAGGTTCAGGGCAACTCGTTACGGCCTCGATTCAATGAGCATTTTAGGACAAGTACCCCGAATAGTCGGGGTGGATTGCCGCCGCCGTTGATGCGTCGTCAAAGGGAGACAGAAGCTCAGAGTCGATTTATTAATCGGTGGAGTGGAGGTGGGGATGCTTTGGATTCGAGCAGTATGTTTGAAGAAGATGATCTCGGCGCTTCGATTACGAGTCAGAGTAGTCATCGCAGTGGGTTTGGACGGAGGTTTCCTCGCCATGTTGGCGGTCCTCGTGATAGTCTTAACTAGGAGCTTCAGGGTGACCCTGTTCATGAGGGTGGTTATTAAATGACTTAATGAGTCTGGTGCATTCTGGAGTGAGGGTTGTTAGGGGCGTTTGAAGACCTTCAATTGTATGATAATGAGATGATTTTACTGAATACTCATTCAGCACCGGCAAACGAGTCCTCGGGATGTAGAAATTAAGCCAAATTGTCAGTCCTGTACATAGTAAACCTGTAGTATCGTCTCATTATTTGCCTGAAGTGAGATATCTGGTCGAATCTACTACTATAACTCTCCAGCTTCATCAAAACAACGCAACCGAAGCCAACCTGAACCACCAACAAACAACAGAAATAAAAGCAGTGGCATATGTATGATAGCATTGAAAGTAACCAGTCATGTAAAGATACAAAAAAATCTAACAAACTCCAGCACCGAACATGCTAAAAGAACCAAACAAATATATGTATGAGCAATCCCCCCCAAAAGTCCAACCAAGCCCATTCAGACTCGCGCTGCACCTTCACGGAGAAGAAAAAAAATTATTAAATATGGCATAGAATGAGAGAACAACCGGGCCGGGCAATATAAAACAAAGCCCCCCTTCTCCTCTCTTCTTCTCCTCTCTTCTTCCCCCGTATTTCTCGGGCACGCATTGAGCTCTCAAAAGATCCAAACATAGAAGAAGATCAAGAAGACAGCGAAGAAAAATCCAAGCCAAACCTTCCACCCGACACCAGTTCGCTCCGCCATACGAAGCATGCGTTTCATATTGCCCCGCAATCGAACCCGAGTTCCCTCGAACGAATTCTCCAGATCCGTCATGTGCGCCGTATCTCTGATTTCGTCGCCGATAGCAATAGTAAGCTGTAATCATTTCCGTTAGCAATGCCCAAAACCAAACAGACAATGAAAGGGAAATCCAAAACCACCCCAAGAAAACCACTCGGGAAAACAGAGCAGCGTATAGAGCAGAGTTGAGCAGAGGGAAACACCTACATCTTTAAGCATTTTCACCTTCGACGAAATCCCCTCAACCTCAGCATCATTCTGAGATTCTAAAGACGACAACACCGCATCGGAATAATGACCCCTGATCACAAAAGAAAGAAAAAAAATGTCAGAATTCAGACCAGACTTTCCTCATAAGAAGCGATTTGCGCAGCGCTGCGCAACTCGTGGCGCAAAATATCTGTCTCAAAACTCACTTCTTATCTGGCGTCGCACCGCGGAATAATGACGGATCCCCATTTCCATTCCCATTCCCATTGCTATTTCCGTATCCGTATCCACTGCCCGCCGGACTGGCGTAGCCTCCGTATCCATATCCACCGCTCGGCGCGGGTGACCTGCTAGCAGGTCTAGACTCGCCACCGTATGAGTCGAAGAGGTTATTGGAGGGGCGTTGGCGGGGGAATCTGCGCGGGGATATTCAGGTTAGTATGAGTTGAAAGACAAGGGAATTGTTTCTGGCGTGGTTCTTCCTCTTCTGTGCGGGGGTTTTGCAGAGTAGGGTAGGGTAGAGCGTAGTTGCGTAGAAGGAGTAGTGTCTTTGCGTACCGTGAAGACATGGCGGTCTCTCTGTTTATTTTTCTGGTTCGTCACGAACCGGGCTTTTGTTGAGGGTACCAGGTCTGGGGGGCGTTTGTGTGGATGTAGGTAGATTAGAGGTGAGTTGAGGACATGGCGTGTGTTCAGAGGGTTTATTTGGTGTGAAGGTTGAGTTGTCGATGCTTGCGGACAAAAACAGGTGGCCAATGCGTGTTGGTCCTGGGTTGCACGTGATGACGTTCTTTGTTGTTTTGGTGGATAACGGGGTGATTTCTTGTTTATTTACTTTGAAATAGAGATAAAAGGGGGAGGCCTGGTATAGTTTAGTATTGTATGTTGATTTTATTGTGTTTCTGGCTGGTTTGTAGTGGCTGGCATTTGCGGGCGCTTATACTGCATAGGGTAGATGGATGGGCAAGTGTATGAGTCCGCGGGACAGCCTCGGTTTATAACTACAGGCCGATTCGAGATGAGTATTACAGCAAACAATACTAATACGGAATCATCACTCTATAGCTGTGACGTATAGCCGTATTTCAGAACTGCCTTTCGAGCAGGATACTACAGTGTCTAGCAGTACGAAAATAGGGGCAGCAGCGAGCTTAGTTTCATTGAATTCATAGTCCGACCATCAACGGCCAGACTTCTCATGGATGAGATGCTAGCCTGAAAGGCGCAAAAGAGAGCCTCCTTGAGAATCCGTAGCGCCAGTCCTCCAATCCAAGTTCCATGTCATTTGAGAGTCATCGTTCAGATTAGATCAGACGCAGACGCTTAGTCGCGCATCTCATCGTCCTCGTCGTTGTTGGCGCCGTGGTAGTCCTCGTCCTCATCGGAGTCCTCCATCTCATCGGGATTCTTCTCAGCCTCAGCGGCGTAGTCGATGATCTTACCGCGTGTGCGGCGACCACCCTGGATGATGTTGTCGGAGGAGATGGGCTCGAGGTTGTTGTCATCTTCTTCCTCGTCTGTGATGCGCTTGTGTTAGTACTGATCGATTGCAGAAAGTGAATTGCATCATATTCAATGCAGGGCTATGTGTTGAATCATAGGTAGGGTTCGGAGGTGGGCAGGAAGGGGTTGCGAAAATATGGCAAATGCGATTTGGGAAGAGGGGTGGAGGGGTTGTCGCGTACCAACCTGGATAAGTTGTCTGGTTAGCAAATCACACTTCTCGGGGATATTTCTGACAGCATCAATTCGGGGGAAGAATCACTCACCATCTCGGGCTCCTGGTCGCTCTCGTCATCGCTGGAGTCCTCTGCGATCTGATCCTGGACGTCCTTGCCCTTGCCCTTCTCCTCGAAGGTGGCGTTGGAGGGGTTGGTAGCGGCGTGGTCACCCATTGTGTGGAGATATGATGATATGATAGGATATAGTAGGGGGGTTATAGATGGAGGCGGAGTGGTGAAGGAGTTGTCAAACAGGTAGGTGACTGGGAAGGGATTTAAAGAGACGGTCTGCAAAGTAAGGTGTAGCTCGACCAAAACAACCCGCAACAGTAAGGGAGGCCCCTCGCCGTGTGATTCGCTCTTCGCTGTGGGGGCTCGGACTCAGACCCCGTGACGGTGCCAGCCCTGAGAAAGGAAAATAAACATGACTTTGTATTGTCCTGGACTGGAGATTAGGATGTTTTGGAGTACAGTGAATAAGTAAATGTGAGTTGCCTTAGCCAGCAAGAACTATAGCCGGAGAAGTGTACTATCATCGATGACCAGAAGTGGATTAGGCTGCCTCTAAACCACGAACCATGCATTCATGGATGAATGTCTATAAACCACTGCCATTATGTCTGGGCCCATCAACCGACTCACTATAGTTTAATGTGAATCCGGGTTTTTATTTACCATCCGAAAAAAATCACTGCTATGCCAAGGGGAAGTTAAACTCCACTTCAATCAGAAAATGTATTCGTTTCCAAAGTAGAGAGTTAATCGACTCTTTTCAATTCTTGCTATAGTACAAATTCACACCAGTGATGTATTTAACTACCCCCCAATTCATGATAAAGCCAGGCCTCCAATCAGCCCGAAAAGAAAATGACGGCATTTATCCCCCCTTAGGCCTTCGCCTTTTGTGCAGCTTCCTCCTCCGCCTTAATCTCCTTCTCCAGGGCAGCAAAGTCTCCCTGGAAAGCGTTTCGAGCCGGCTCGAGACGAACATCCCAAATGTCCTCACTGCTGGGACCAGTCTTATATTTGATCGCCTTCTTGCGATTGTGATCCCGAATAGTCTTCCTCCGCAACTCATCCGACCACCCCCGAGTCCTCATGCACAACCAGAAATTATCCCAGTGCTCACTGCAAGAGCGCATTTCACCGTACCGATAAACATTGACGAACTGGCCACCGAAAGACTGACAGAAAAAGGCGTAGTCGAAGGATTGACGACAGGACATGGAATCTTGATATAAGGAGTCAGGCGCAATGGCCGAGGAGGGTTGTTGTTGCTGTTGTTGCGATTCCCCGCCGGCATTATTTGAGTCGGATTTTTGTTGCTGCAAGTTCTTGGCGAATGTGTCTTCCTCTTCTCGTAGACTAGCGAGGATCTGGCTGAATTCCAGCTCTGCTTGTTGATCCGGCGTCAACTGTTTCGGAGGCTGCGCATTTTGTGGAGGAGCCTCAGGTGGATTTATGGAGGGTATTTCGTTATTGCTGTCCTTCTCAGGACTTGATCGTGACCACCAGCCCATCTTTGCGGAGAATATTGGAGGGGAAATTGAATTGTTCTGGAATTTCGCGATGTTCAACGTTCACCCGGACGACGCGGTTTTCCAAATGGCCGCAGTCACGTGGATTGGACTTTCCCGATAAGAACAAGATAAGCCGCCCCGATCCGCGACGTCATTACCCCGAGGCAGTTGCGAAGGCAGGGAATTGGCGTGGGATTTCAGTGATCAATTGAAACCTTGACTTCTTCCCCCCCTCTTAAGCTTTATTGTCGAGTTCCTCAGTATGCGCAAATACTAGGATGAGCTCAGTAGTGCTTGCAAAGATGCCTCTAGCTGTACGAAGTCCATACATGCGGCCCAGAGTTGGCTTTCAGTTATCTCGACTGGGGTGGGGAGCGGCTCCACGCGCAGTTGGTGCTCTGCGCTTTGTGTCCTCGATCCAGTCTGGACATATCAAGCTTGCCGATGATGAAGGCATTATCTATGTCAACAGTGAGTTTCTCGCTACCAGCGACCGGCTTGAAGGGTGTGCAGTCTCACTAAACCAATACAGGTATCTTTCCGCATCGTCTACAATTCTTACTGCGGGGCCCCCTCAGCCATATCCAGCCCTTTGAAGGAATTCTAAAGCGAATCAATCATCCCGATCTAGCTGCAGCAGATCCCAGACAGATAGTCAACCGCGCATTTCCCCAGTCTCTAAATCTCGAGATCAAAGAAGTCATAACAAGATACAAAGAAGGAGGCGCTTTCGTCAAGTATGCGCGCAAACCTGGTGTCCAGGATGAGGAAATCCAAGAAGCAATCAAAGAGCATCTGCGCAAATCACCCATTCGACCATGGTTCAATCCGTTCCAAAAGGTAGACGCAGACCTGGTTCAAGGACGGCCGTGGATCGAGGATCTATACCGAGTTCCTAGCGCAACCTTGAGAATCGAGTTTCTTCCGAGTACAAGTGATGCTTCGACGACGGAGTTGACACAGGAAGCACTTTACACTCTTTTCCGACCATACGGAAAACTACTCGATATTCAACACCAGCCATCTGATTCGAAAATTGAGCCTCGGTATGCGATACTGCGGTTCGATCGGCCCCGGTTTGCAGTCATGGCAAGGAATTGTCTGCATGGTTACATAGTGTCTGAGGAAGAGGGCGGAGGCAAAGCTGGTACAAAGTTCAAGATCAACTACGAGCGCAAGATCAAGTTGTCCATGATCAAAGATTGGATTTACAACCATCCCCGAATCGTGATTCCTGCTTTGGCAGCCTTAGTTGCAGCGATCACGGTCATCATCTTTGATCCCATTCGGACGTTCTTCATCAAAATGAAGATCAAGGCTACGCTTCATGCTGAGGAGAATGCAGTCCTGCGCTGGATCCGACAACAAGCTAGCAAGGCCAACATCACCTACTTCGGACAACGCAAGACAGATCCACGGGGTCTAACTGCTATCTGGGAAGACCGACAAAAAGACATCACGCAGTTGGAAGCCTGGCTGACCGAGACCGCGGAGACCTTCATTGTCGTTCATGGGCCCCGAGGCTCAGGCAAACGAGAATTGGTACTGGACCAGGCGTTGAAGAACCACAAGTACAAGGTAGTCATCGACTGCAAGCAGATACAAGATGCCCGAGGAGACACCGCCAAGATTTCCCGCGCAGCAGCTCAAGTTGGCTATCGGCCAATCTTCTCCTGGATGAACAGTATTAGCAGTTTCATCGATCTGGCAGCGCAAGGAATGATCGGTACCAAAGCTGGGTTCTCGGAGACCTTGGACGCCCAACTGAGTAAGATCTGGCAAAACACCGCGGTTGCCATGAAGCGAGTCGCACTCGAAGGAAGACGGAAAGATGACAAGGACGCCGGCATGGGTGATGACGAGTACCTCGAAGCTCACCCCGAGAAACGTCCCGTTGTGGTCATCGACAACTTCCTCTATGATGCCGAGGACAGCGTTGTCCTTGACAAGCTCACCGAATGGGCGGCCGGACTCACAACTGCGAACATCGCCCATGTCATCTTCTTGACCACGGACTCATCTTTCGCAAAACCACTTAGCAAGGCCCTCCCCAACCAAGTTTACCGCACTGTCAGTCTGGGCGACTGTTCCCCCGAGGTAGGCCGCCGTTTCGTGCTGAGCCACCTGGACACCGAAACCTCCGACGAAAAAGGCGAAGCGAAACCAAAACAAACCAAAAACCTCACTGGTCTGGACGATTGCATCAGAGTCCTGGGTGGCCGAGTCACAGATCTCGAATTCATGGCCCACCGAATCGAAGTCGGAGAAACACCCCAAGGTAAATTTCCCATCTGCCCCATGTATGTTGAAAGACAAACAAAGACCAACTAACCAACTCCTCTCAGCCGCCGTCAACCGCATAATCGAACAATCCGCCTCTGAAATCCTCAAAATCTTCATCCTGGGCACAGACACCTCGACAGTATCCCCCCAATGGAGCCGCGAACAAGCATGGCACATAATAAAATCCCTCGCACACTCCAAAGAAGGCGCCCTCCTCTACAACAGAATCCTGCTCTCAGACCTCTTCAAAGAAAACGGCGAAGCAACACTCCGAGCCCTAGAACAAGCAGAACTAATTTCAGTCGGAGCCGAGAAAGGGTTTCCACGATGGATCAAGCCCGGTAAACCCGTCTACCATGCTGCATTCCAGCGTCTTATTGAGAACAAGACACTTGAGAGTCGACTTGATCTGATGATTCTGGGCGAACTGATTAGTAGTGAGAATAAGGGGATTGGGAAGTATGAGCAGGAGTTGCAATTGCTTGGATCTTTGCCGAAACATCCTTGGGAACTTACTTCGCGGATTGAGTGGTTGTTGAGGAAGATTCAGGGATCTCAGGCGAAGGTTTTGAAGTATGAGCGGGATAGTGCTGTGTTGCAGAAGTTGTTGCAGGGGGAGAAGTAAGAAAGTAAGTTGCGGGGGCCTTTTGGGTGGATGTAAATATGATTGGTAGTTTATGTACTCTACTCTTTTACAATATTCAGGTTATTCCGCTCAATTTTTGTCGGTCGGAGCTTGTTGAATTGTTCGATTGGTAGAGGGAGCTGTAGGAAGACATGTTGAGGTGCTTGAAGTATGACTTGAGCATTGCAATGTCTGGAGGTTTACTGGGAGACTTGCGAGGAGTCAAGATCATGGAGGAGATGCTTCAAGTTGCTGTGCCAATGTGAGCTTGTCTGATTACCTGGAAGATACCCAGGTAGTTGTAGAGATGTCGGAAGACCTGTCGGCACATGTAGAGGTGTTGACAGTAAGTCATGAATGTTACAATGTCAGGAGGGATGTTGCAGGGCGAACAATACTTTGGGAGGTTCGTGGCAGCTGGCAGGTGTTTGTACTTTACTCTCTTACAAGACCCAAGCATCCCGCTTCATTTTGTGTCAGTCGGAGCTTGGTCGATTACCCGGAGGAATACCAAGGCATGTAGAGTTGTAAGCAACGTTGTAGGAGCATGCGAAGGTATTTACAGCATGACATGGATGCTACAAGGCAAGAGATTGATCAGGACACTCTCCAGGTGTCAATTTCATGCAGGGGACACAGCTAAATGGTAGAGGGGATCAAAGCCGTTCAGAAAAAGATATCTTGGTGATTTAGATGTAAAGGAGATATTTGGAGAGAATAAATGTAATTTATGTGAGTTGCTTTACGATTGGAAGCTACATAAAGAAGGACTTGGAGAAGAAGGACTTGGAGAAGAAGGACTTGGAGAAGAAGGACTTGGAGAAGAAGGACTTGGAGAAGAAGGACTTGGAGAAGAAGGACTTGGAGAAAGGTTTGATAGAAGTAACATCTATTTACATGATTGTGTAAAGTATATTGAAGTTCCAGTGACCGAGAAGAGTGAAGACCATCAAGAGGAGGAGACCATCAGAGGAGAAGACCATCAGAGGAGAAGACCATCAAAGAAGAGAGATTGAGAGTGACTGAAAGATGAATTGAAAAAGGAGGTTGGATAGATGGTTGAGTTGGATGGTTGAGTTGGATGGTTGAGTTGGATGGTTGAGTTGGATGGTGTGTTGGATGGTGTGTTGGATGGATGGTGTGTTGGATGGATGGTGTGTTGGATGGATGGTGTGTTGGATGGATGGTGTGTTGGATGGATGGTGTGTTGGATGG
>AOTG01000027.1:0-39568 GCA_000347475.1 Penicillium paxilli ATCC 26601
TCAGAGAGGAGGTGATAGCCAAGGAGGATCATGCATATTTGCTTTTTGCTAGGGGGCAAACTTGGATATCTGATTGGTTTCTGCAGCGGGGATGAGGCTGCCCTGCGGCTCTACCACGTCAAGTGAGGCTGAGGGGGTGAAGAACAGAATCCACTCATTCCCACTCCCCTTTTTTTTTCCCACTTTTTTTTTTTCATCTCGCTCTTCTTCATCCCGTCCAGAAATATACACAGTACGGAGTTCTGTTCCGTACTGATACATACTGTAGGTAAGTAAGTAAGTAGAATGGTGGGAAGCTAGTCCAGGCCAATCTAGGACAGTCTCACTTTTAGTCCCCCGTCGACTCCTAGATATGATCCATGTTTTGCTTTTCATTCCTCCCCCCTCTTTTCCCATGTTATCTCAAGGTACTCTCTTCCTTTTGGGATAGTCCGTAAATTCAGCCTGGTCTCTGTACAGTAGACTCCTGAAACGCACTGTTGCGTTGTCAATCCTTCCGCGGACGAGGCGAGGCGAAGGAACAGGCATTCGTCCAGGATGACCACGGGGGGGCAAGCAAGTCCACTTGGTGGAGCGAGTCGTGCAGGTTCCCTTCCCGGGTTTAAGCCCCGGTGGAGCGGGGATGATACCACTCGTCCATTCTCTCACCCCGGTTGATGACTCCGGAGAGAAATTTATTAAACGGTGGAGCCTGTGGACTGTGCGACCGCCAAATCCTCTGAGTTGAAATCCAAGTTGGCAGGGGGATTTAGCGAGGGGGTAAAGAAGGTAGAGAAGAGAAACAATGTGATAATCGACTATCAATCTGGGGGGGAGTGTCCTGGGGAGTGCCCTAGAGGAGTAGAAGTGAAAGTGGAAGTGGAAGTAGATAAAGAGAGAGAGAGAGAGAGAGGGATTGGTGTATTCTCGTCAGGAAAGGAAGTTGCGGGGAATTCCATTGCCAAAAGTCAACTTTGAATACTGTCAATACCGTATGGTACTGTAATTATACACTCTCTCCTAGCAATGTTGTAGTATTTCCCACCCAATTGTTTGCTGTTCCGCCGTTTCTCTGCCGTTTCCAAGAATTGATTCTGTTTCTTCGTTGGAGCCTCGGATCAAAGGCCCACTTTCTCTGAGAGCCTCATTTCTCTGTTTTTTTTTGGTTCTTTTTTCCTCTTCTGTTTCTTCTATTCGCTTACTCTTTTTTTTATTTATTATTATAACAGTAAATAATAGGTACTCCGTAATAATATTTTCTATTATTTTTTTAAATGATAATATTGTAAATATTAATTATTACAATAATTTGACTTTCTATGCTCTGCAGCAAGCAGCAGTTAGATCGTCCCGTGGTCTTAGTCTCTCCTCACTGTTTCTCCAGTCTCGGGGTTCCTCTCTCTCTCCCTCTCTCTTTCTGCATTGTTATGAGGAGCCGCGCTTAGCTCAGATCCCCCTCCTTGCCAACTTGAGATCTTCAATTCTCACCTTTTTCCCCCTCCCCCTCGAGACCCCCAAAATTAAATCGAGACCCCCAAAATTAAATCGAGACCCCCAAAATTAAATCGAAACCCCCCTCTCTAAAACCCCGGTGATATCATTCGAGGGTATGGCGTGGAATACCCGCTGTTGAGCCTCATCCTCCATTTTCTGGTTCTTTACCTTTTCCATACCACCACTACTACTACCACCCCCTCCTCCTCCTCTTTCTCTCCCCCTTCCCCCCGGTAAGTTAGCGGCTCCCTTGGTATTAGTTAGTTCCAGTCCGTTCCCTCGCCCAAATGAAGGCTTAATCTCCTTCTCTTTCCACCTCTTCTTCTCATTCACTTCTCTTTCCTCCGAGCTGGACTCGAGTGCGACCTGCTGGACACCTCCAGCCGGGGTTGGATAGATCCCATGTCTGATCTGCCACTCATAACGGCGCAAAATAGTACCCTTTGAGGTCTGGAGTATGAGTGAGCGGGGTGATAAAAATGGGACCATTCTGACCACTTCAGCCGCTAACCTCGACGCAATAGAATCCTCCTGTGACATACCAAGAACTCCTTCATCCTATTTTATCAGCCTCACCTTCCCCACCCTCCGCCTGCTCCTCCTCCACACCTCCTCCTCTTTGAGTCTTGGATCAGAGATCGTGCTATGCTGTGCGGTCAAGGCTCACGTACATCGGTGTCCACAACGCATCTCCTCCCTGTTAGGCGCTGTATGCGCCCGGTCCTGCCTTCATGACCGACCTATACGATTCGGACGATGCCATGAACCGGTCACCTCCCTTGGTGCCGGTACGCCCCAAGTATGAACTTGACAGCGCCCGGGCCCCATTCGTCCCTCAGTCAGACGACAATGTCCCCGAGAAGAGCGACAAGGGAACGCCGGAACGTTCCCGTAAGCCGCACCAACCGGAGACCCAGACTCACACCCGTTTCGGCGACTCGGTGCTGATCAACTTTCTAGCTCCAGGCCGTCCTGATATCGCGGCCTATGAGCGCGAGAATTCCTTGACAGAATGTTTCAGGCCCAATCGGAGTCCTGTCGAGAAAAAGCCATTGGAGAAGCCGTTGGATAGTGATCCTCGAACATTGGATAAGCTGTTGGATAAGCCGTCGAATGGGCCATCACCGGGGAAGTTGATTGGGAAGGCCACTCCCATTGAACCGCCCAAACCCATAGCTGCGACATCACCCATGCCTCCCAAGGATGAGGGTTCCCCAAGAGATGACCTGCCTATCAAAACCCAAGAGCCTTCGCTATCCCCGCGGGACAAGCTTCCCACCACATTACCTCGGCTGGCTCCGTCGGTTGATATCAATACTCCACGCCCTTTCGATTATCAGTCTCCCGCACAGCGTCCGCATCGTCTAAGTGTTTCTACCCTCACACATCCCGAACGGAAGCTCTCAATTGATCAGCTTCCGCCTCCTAAGCAATCCCCCGATCTCAAAAATCGCATCTCTCTTCCTTCCTTGCCGTCTTTACAATCACTTTCGCCTCCATCCTCTTGTGCTGCAACATCTCCAGAAAACGCCAATAGCAATGGCAGTGGAAACACTCAGGTTCTACCCTCCATTCATTCAGCTCTGAGCGGACTCTCTCCCAGCGAATTTCCACAATCGCGACTCAATGGCATGTCGCCATACTCCTACCCGCCATCCTCAAGCTCTCAAAACGACTCACCTCATGATCGTCCATTGCCAAGACATTTTTTTCCTTCACAGATACCACCTAGTCCTTTTTCGCATTTTTCTCCAATTAGTAACAAGGATATCTCAAATAATCCGTCTCCATCACAATCATATTGGCGACCCCCAATACCTGCGGTACCACCACCGCCGCTGCCGCCAGCTTCACAGCCTGCGGAAACCCCACTCAATGCGCCCACTCCATATGAGATGTCGCCAATGACTACCAAGAGCCCGGTGGCTTGCTACCCGACACCGACTGAGCAGGTCGCTCCGACTCCCTCGGCTAGTGAGCAAGGTATCTTTAATGCCGCGTCACAAGCCAATGGAGTCACTGCGCCGGGCAGCTATAAATGTACGCACCCTGGTTGCACGGCGGCGCCGTTCCAGACGCAATATCTCCTCAAGTAAGTGATTAGGCCCTGAGAGATATGCGATTGAGTACTCAGTCCTAACAATTTGAGCTTAGTTCTCATGCCAATGTTCACTCTCAAGATCGACCGCATTTCTGCCCTGTGGATGGCTGTCCTCGTGCCTTGGGAGGAAAAGGTTTCAAGCGCAAAAATGAGATGATGCGACATGGCCTAGTGCATAACTCTCCGGGCTACGTTTGTCCATTCTGTCCTGATCAACAACATAAATATCCCCGTCCAGACAATCTTCAACGGTGAGACCTTCGTCCAAGATGTTCGGTTTTAATATACCCGCGACTAACAGCAAGCTAGACATGTCCGTGTCCACCACGTCGATAAAAACAAAGACGACCCAATACTCCGACAAGTTCTCGCGCAGCGTCCAATTGGTAGTGCACGAGGACGACGGCGGAGAATGAATTCAGGATGATCCAGCAACACAAACGCCTACTGTCTGCGCTTCATATCTACACGTAGTGTAGTAATATTTTGGTCTGCAGTACATCATGGCTATAACCATGGTGGGTGGCAATCTACTAACTAGCATACGGCAATTTTCTTTTCCAACTTTTTCTCCAAAGTTACGCGTGACGAATTTCCATCTGTGATACCTTTCTTCCAGTTCCAGTTCCAGCTCTATTCTCTCGATGATACCATACCACATGTCACTCTGTTAGAAGCATGATGATACACGGGCCATTCGTTTTTTGTGTTTCGAATTTTTTGAGTATCTCGACAGCGTCCTTCTCTAAAATGGTCCATTCGTTTGTGTGTTTTATAACTTATTTGGTCTTTCTTTTTTTTTTCCTTCTTCTTTCTTTTCTTTTTTTGTCTTGATTTTGATCTTTTATTCTTTGGATTCGGTGTTTATAACTTATGGCATTGGCTAGTACCAATGAGGAGTTCTGATTGGGGATTTTCTCAAAGTTTCATCCGACGGTTTTCTAGACACTTCCCATCATTCTAGACCACAAGTACCGGAACTAGTAGTAACTGAAGTCTAGTCCCACGGAGGCAACTTTTGCGTGAGTCGAAAGGAGGGGATCATAACGACTGCCAGTGTTCGAATGAGATGGGTATACTCGTTCACGATTCAGTTACTATGCTTGGTTGGTTAAGCAAGTTCTACCTAGTACTATGTGATAACTACTGTTATGTTTCTGGAACACAACACATACTAGTAGTATACCACACCCCGCCAATCAAAATCAAATGATTCAAGTTCCATAGATCATCCTCCACGCGTACCCCCAAGGTCACATTACTATTTTACTAATAGTACATCCCGGGATGTGCACTGCAGAGCATGAATTCTGCCTTGTCATCGGACCGCAACAAATACCCACAAATGAACATAGCATCAGACTCCAGTCTGAGTCGGATGTGAAGGAATTCACTGCCAGTGAGCTTAAAATAGCCATCCATCCCGATCCACACAGCCACCATAGTGTCCCTTGAAATGCATAACTTTGATATCCATTCTCACTCAGACCTCGTTGCAATACCTGTAGAACTACTAAGAAGATCGACCTGGGTGTATCCTGGCCGATCAACCGATCACCGCCCATCACTGGCAGTCGCAGTCCGGTCACTGGATCCAAGTGTAACGCAAAGTAAGAAAAGATGTCGTAGCGAGCGTGATCGATGCAGGCAACGATCGAAGGAGTCACGGTCCTGGAGTGACTAAGAAAGATCCAACGCATACTACTATATGTACACTACAATTGTACCTAGTATCTACCAGTAACTAGCAGTAGCAGCAGTAGCCCTGGAGTACATGTAGTACTAGTACTAATCCTGGTCAGCGATCAATGCCACATGGCCTTCGACCATGTGGCCCAAATGCACATGTGGGAGTCCAACCAAGCGGAACTTGAGCCCCAACATCTTGGAACCTGACAACAGCACCGTATAAAATTAGGCATAGGGGGGTAACACAATGGGATAGTACTCCATCACATAGATGAGAAACCACTAGGCGCGCATAAGCGATGCATGTCCCTTCCAAGTTCTTCAAATTGTTTCGGATATGAGCTTGGGGCCAAATACCAAGCCTGGGCCCAACACATGTGCACTGCCAGTGCGCTCTGCACATGTGCCCACTGGCAGGTGGGTTCAGGTTCAGGTTTCTGCAAGGTCAAATTTCGAGCCCCAAAATTGCCAAGTCTACGCAAGTATGGGTGAGTAGGATAAGCTCCCGACAAGTCCTTGCGTCGAGACCGAGATCTGCACAGATATAGACGAAACAAGGCACTGGTTAGAAAGAGACATAGAAACGAGACCAGAGTGGATAATCAGTCAAGATTGGTCAGTTATACGATTCCAGTCTGCCGGGACAGAACAGCACATAACTAAGGGTTAGTACGGTGTACTAGTGTGCTAGTGTAGTCCCCTACCAGCACTGGCAGGACAAGTTTATGGCCCCCACAGATAAAGTTGTTCAGACCCAGGAAAGACATCCACTTTTCACACTGCCATCCACAAGACTAAACCAAACAGAGTTTAGAAGCACGAGCAAAGATGCTGAGTGTTCATCTTGCTGACATGGAAACTTGAACATAAGAAGCTATAATCTGACCCCTGCCTACTCGGGAACAAGCGGCCGACGATCCATGAAGCTCTTTAAATCAGCCCCCAAACTTGCCTCCCCGACCCCCCCCCACTTCTCCCTACGTATGGGACTTGATGACCATATAACCCGATCCGGTAAGGTTTTAAGACATCGGTTGGAAAATCCTAATAAAAAAATAAGATTATATGTAGAAGCAACTAGAAAATAGAAATAGAATAAGAATAAAAGAAAAAAGAAAAGAAAATAATACTAATAGTAAGACATCGTCAGATCTGCCGGGGGGGGGGGCTATCTGGAATGTACGCCTCACATTCCCCGAAACAAATGACCATTCTAGGAAGAAAACCAATACCAGCTCTAGCATTACATAGTACTCTGTAGTAATTCAAAGAGAAAACAAAAAAGAGGCAATGAGTTAGTTGCACAGCTATGCACATAAAGTTTGTGGGATACGACTCAAAGGCGCAGCCCAACGCCTGTGAATGGGTTTACCGACTTTCTTGCTTAATTGGGCGTTACTTGGCGAGGCTCGGCGTCGATCATCGACTGTGGAGAATGGCTTGGTTGGTCCAGCACGGCTCGGCAGTAGATTGGTGTCAGTGGCATTGACGTTTTTGATTCAGATGTCACTGGCACTAGACATTGTCACGGAGAGATGTCGGAAAACCCGCTGATGCTCCCCTCTTTACGACTTGAAAGAATCCTGAATTTGGGTTGATTTCTTGAAGTTCATTTCAAGTTGTCCCATCAACCACTTACTTGGTAACCTTTCGTCACTGGATTTTCGGCCCGCGACCTACCTAGGTAGGGAGGTGGATAACTAATTCAAGTTCAAGGATCTATTCTAGACTGTAAGTATTTTTATTTTTATCTTTATTTATAACTGTTGCTTTTGCTTTTGCTTTTAAAATCACTAGTTCTAGTAATTGTTGTACACGTAGAGCAAGCGGTGTCAATGCATCTTTACGATATGATTCATTCGAAATCGGTCGTCGATCTGGGAATCTCTGGTTAGGATTAGAGTACTAGTACATGCATACAGATGACAGGTTCAATCCTGGTATTGGCACTGGCACTGGCACTGGCACTGGCACTGGCATCCATGGATCCGAGTCAATGCTGGGGAAAGACATGATATACACTATTTCTATTTTTAAGCTGTTGTCCACGAAATTGTAACGTATGGGGGGTAAGGCTGACTCCAGGGCTTGTTCCGGGTGCCTTGATCCCGAGGCATTATTCGCATAAGGCGTGGTAGTAGTATACTGCTGTATGTACTACACTGCGCTATGTACTACACTGCGCTATTCCTTAAATATCATTGGTTTATCATGATGTTATTTCATTGATCCACGTATCTTGAACGTTAAAATAATTGTGCATGATGCAAAATCCCAATCTTGTATTCCTTTTCCATGGGTCTGGAAAATCGTGTGTTTCCAAAGTCTAATCCAAATCCGAGTCCATATTCGCCTGTTCTCCATATCCTGCTATTCAACCCGTAGTTATACATTTCAAAATCTCCAATAAAAAAAGAAATAACCCAAAAAGAAGCATAGAAAAGTAGTGTGCTGAAAACCAAAAAAAAAAAAGAAAGCATATAGCGCAACCAACAATGTAGAAAAGTCTTGTTAAATCATATCAATCGTATAGCATCAACATCCATCCATTGTATCAGATGCTGGCAGTAATCAACGGCTTGCGCCTCGTCGGTGAATTCTGCGCACATGATCTTTCATATTGTCCACTCGACTAAAGACACGTCCACAACCATCCCATTCGCAGACGATGCCGGGGTTATGTTTGGCCTCATGTCGAGCACGGTCTTTCTTGCTTGAGAATCCGCCTTGCTTGGATTGAGGACATCCCTCATGTCGGCAGAAAAGATGCTTGCGGTGGCGATTGAAATGCTTACGCAGATCACATCCTCGTCGAAACAGTGCTTGTGATGTGCAACCCGGGTGGGCGCAGCGCCATACTCCCTCACCGGCTGGAATGCCATATCGCGTCAGATCGGCAGGGTTGAATGGGGGCGATGAAGCCTTGGATTCAAAGTCGGAGAGCGTGGGGGCTGGAGATGTACTGATGGCGGAAGAGGAGTCGATTGAGACGGCGGTGGCGGATGGAGAGAGGAAACCGTTGTCCTGGGCTGGAACGGGGATAGGAATGGCATTGCTGTGGGGTGATGGGGGTCCAGCAAATGCTGGCATGGGGAACCATTGTTCTGCGGCAGTGCTCATGCTGTCGTTGATTGTTGGGTAGACATTTGCCGGTAGCTCTGATGGAGGGAATGCCAGTGGGCTCATAGCTGGGTAGGTGGTGGTGGGTTGATAGAAGTTGCCGGTAGGATCACTCTCCATACACCATTTGTTGATCTGTTGTGGGGTGTATCCATTGGAGTCTGGCACATCTGGGTGCACTGACTGAGTCGAGGGTCCAAAATTGTAGAAAGATTGCATGAAGGGCGAATTTGAGGTTGAGCACACAACAGAGTCAGCGGATGAGGTGGGTTTTAATTCTTCTGTGTTGGAAGCACTGGACCAGCTGTAAAGAGAGCCTATAGGTTCATTTGCAGATTCCCGCTGGTCTGATAAATAACTTTCGGGGCTTAAGAAGGTTACAGATTCTGAGTGCGTGGGAGCATAGCCCGCATGTGGGTTGACGCAAGTCGAATGAAGATGACCGCTTGACGAGCTGACGGGGATCCCTGTCAGGCCAACCATGGAGGGGTCTAACGTGCTGCTTCCAGAACTGCCAGGGACGGGGGCTCTCAAATCCCTAGTGTCCCAATCGGCGTTTCTCTTAGGCGACATGCCGGAGGTTGAATATCCTAGGTCGTTGGAAAAAGGGATTTTGTCGGAGTATAGTACAGAGAGTGGATCGACCTCCCGGTCAAAGTCCAGCAAAGCGTTCGAGGGAGAGTATTGCGTTTTCATAGCAGCCAATTTCAAGATCCTTTCCTTTCACAGTTGGTTTTCTCTCTATATCTCTCAAATGTTCCTTCTTTTTTTGATTTTCAAGACTGGTCTCCGTAGCTGTTTTTAAAGATGTTCAAGTTCTTCAGGCGGAGAGATCCTAGGGCCATGTACCGAAAGAGCTTCACAATTTCAACCAATAGATAATCTTCCTTCAAAATCAAGTTGCTGATGGTGTAATAGTACTGTACTAAATAGTAGCAGTAAGGTAGTCAATTGCAAAAGCCTCCACAATGTGATCGATTGACTTGGAAAGTAGTGGTCGTATTGAATGTGCAATTGGGATGACGAGAGCGAGATTTATAAGCTTCAAGGGACGAAGGACAGTTTAAATGTGGCTTGCATCCAGGGACAACCTGAATTGCGGATCACTTGAAATGTATATAAAAGAATCCAGACGAGGCAGTGCTTTTCGAAGCATGTCCAGGCGTTCCGTACTTGAATAGCAACTAAAGGATCTGCAACAAGATTGACTCAGATGGTAGGTGTTGGGTTGAATAAGGATGATGGAGAAGAAAATAAAATTAAAATGAATTATTTAAAATAAAACAAACAGGTGAACATGCACTTTTCAAGCTGTTTATTCAGTGGTGGGAGTGGGGGGCGGAGTGAGAGTGGAGAAAGGGTAGAGAAGTCTTGGTACATCCTACAGAGAGTGACCGGGGAGAAGTAAACTGGCCCCCATGGATACTAAGCCAGTGAATCACCATGATTCGGATGGGACATGGAACATGGGACATGTTGGCCATGCACCTTTTGGCAGGTCGAAGTAGGGCTGAACCCAACGGGTCACTTAGTGGTCTTGTGGAACGGCAGGGGAGCCACAAAAAGGAAGTTAAAAAAGAAAAAGAAATTAGCAAAATAGGAATTGATTGAATCGTAAAAATAAAAATAAAGAACGAACTTTGTTCGGGTGAGGCTCTGATAGGTCGGTTTTACGAAGGTGATGACCATCTGGGAACTTGGCAAAGCATTGGAAGATGGGCGGGTCCAACGAAGTTCGCAACGTTAAACCCGATCCGGCGAGCCTTGTTAGGGTTCTTGATTGGTTTAGAATCGAGTAAGATCCCCACTATTAGAAGCAAAGCCACCACCAAAATAATAATGCACCAAGCAGCTGGGTTGTGTGGGCTGCTCTTCTTTTGGCATGGACCTCGTCAGGTCACCGCGTGGGGTGGAGAGTGGAGGCATTCTTCTGTATGTACATTGAGATGGGTCTAAAAGCTGCTGGGTACATACTTCGTACTAATTAATTAGTTAGTTGGTAGTATAGTATTTTGAACTACAGTAGTTTAGTACATAGTACGGAGTACTAATTTAACTACTGGTATAGACACTGGCTCGTGAGATCTGATTTGGTACTAATGAAAGGCGGTTGTTTCTCATTCTCCATAAAACCCCCGTGCGTACATACCTAGATACTGCTAGTATACGCCTGGGTGCTCATATTTCGCCCCCAAATGATGGCAATGATGGATCTATTACCTATTATCGGTCATAGCAAGCAGCTTTCCGAACTGGGCTCCCCGACTCCCGCGTACATACATCGTATCTCGCATATCTGCCATGGTTCTACACGTATACCTTTCAGCTCAAGGACCAGCCGTTCCCAATTTCTGGGCGCCTAGACGCAATGGCAACATAAAGGTAGTATCCACGGTTTGGGGTGGTAATTGAGGGAACATGGGGGAGGGGGTTAGAAGGGGGGTCTTGATCGATATGGATAAGGCGGTTTGAAAGACACAGCATGCTACATTGGCGATCTTTCCTGAAACGAGCAGGGATTGCGGTACAAGTATGTGTACATTCGTAGAAAAGGATCTAAAGCAAAAGGGGAGAAGAAGTCACAGAAAGAGAAGAAGGGAGACATCATTGGAATGCGGCCTGGGGTGCGTTCATCCAGGTTCAGCTGATCCCCGAACTGCTCGACACCGACGATTAGAGCCGGTCCCTGATCCCTGTTGCAGGGCAATGCGCATAGCTGATTGGATAGCTCGCATTTAGCGCCATGATGAACCAATCACAAGGCAGTATTGAAGCGGGAGGATATCCTCTCATGCACATCCCCAAACGCGAGAAGCGGTGTCCCTCTCTCTCCTTCTCTCCATCCCCTCCTCCACTCCCAGCAGGGTCCAGCAGGGCCTGGTAGAGTCCAGCGGAGGGGAAACTTTGAGCGGACACACGTTTTCGGACTTTCACGAGTGCCCGACTCGTCATCCTGCATGGCTCATGCCGAATTCCAGCCACCCGTTGAGTTCCGCTAGTCTTCCTTTGAGTGTCTAGATGTATCGATAGGGCTGAGATAGAAAGGTCAGCTACAGACTGTCCCAGGGTAAGGTAGTAGTAGATGCCCATCGTAGTACCGTCGATGTAAGTGCTTGGAACTTGAACCGCCATAGGTCATTTTGTCAGCCGGTGGTTCCCACTGGGATGAGTTGAGGTTGACAGTTCAGCCTGACCCACGGATCCAATAGATCGGGGAGATGGAGAGGCGGATGAAAAGTGGAACAGATGACCCAGAATCTGATCTAATGGAATCAATCGGTACTGGATCAGAGTACGAGAGCATACTTTGAACCTTCAAGTGAACCGTGTCTCTCGGCATTTCGGACTTTCAGGTTCCAAGCTTGCAAGCTGGGGATCTGATCTATTTTGGCGCCCGCCCCCAATGGATGTCTTGCCTCATGAGTGCCGCGTGCGGGTGTTTGTGCTGTACAAAAATAGTGTTTCCCCATAAAAAGAATAATAATGATAATAATTATGATGAAGCCAATGATAATCCATGGATAAATGATAATAATAATCAAAGAAAATGCTAAAAGCAAAATGGAGATGTCTTGAATTTCGCCCCCTCTTGATCCAACAGATCTGAGAACTTGAATCGTCTATCTGAAAATGGAGATATGGTCACTCGATCCTAAAACAACTGTCTCAGCCTCCACGAGAACCAGCGTGTGAATGCGCCAACAGAGGCGTGGTCGGATCGTCGTCCGATTGTGCCTTGGGTTTCGCCGATTCCCGATACAAGATGTAGTGTTGAACGATGAAGATCAGATCAAAGAAAATGGTGACGTTGCTCAACATCAACTTGACCGGGTTCCCCGTAATTCCACTCCAGTCACTTTGAAGACTCGAGTCCAGCACCAACTGCGCTAGAGAAAGTACGCCTCCTGCCAAGTCGAACAGCATGGGAGCTATACTCCATCCTTCCGTTGACTGTCGTTTATAATTTAACCACGCTTGAGGCACATACTTGACCACCGTGATCACTAGCTTGATGTATGAAAATGCATAGATCTAAGACCCCGATGTGTGTTCCTGCATTAGTATATCATGATCGAGACTGCTTCTGCTTCACACCCCCGGGTAATCAGTGAAGGGGGGAGATCAACTTACCACATCGATCCAAGCCCATGTCGAAGGATCTTTCCCTCCATCGGGACTGCGTGATAACACGATCCAGATGAGTATAAGTGGTGCAAATACACAACCCCAAAACAATCCGAGCATTGTCTTGCTAATTCTCTGGAAGCGGGAGACATAGAATCCCCAGATAGACGGGAAAAATTGGGTATAAATGATTATGCTCAGGACGGTTGCATGCGCCGCAAATGCGAAGTCGTTGAACCGCACCGTTGCGTCGGGAGAGGTTGGATGCCGAGCAGCATACTGATCACGAATCAGTGGCGAGTATAAGAAAGCCGCCGTATATACCGTATAGCAGGCAAACCCCAAGAAATTGACTGTTGGGAAATCGATTGCGAGACCGGCCGTAGACTTGCGTTGGAAGTTATAGATCGGTTGTGGATAGAAGGAGGCCGACCAGCTAAACATACTATATCCATTCAATAGATAAGTTATCTTGAAGAGCTCTGAAGTTTCATCACGACAACGAGGAAGTCGTAGCTGGTAAGACATACTAGGCCCAACCTAAGAGACTATTGCAACGTATCAGTACTGTACTCAAGCTTCCGAGGTGGTGGTCCCCCTCTCGGAGGATGCACCTTGGATTGGTCCCTTCATTACTTACCGCGACAGAGCCCGCACAAAGATCTCCAACTGTGATGAAGACATGGCGGTCGACAGACTGCAACAAAACAATCCTTTGAGGTCCTCTATTCCTCGTCAGACTACAGGAAAGGGATTTCGAAGATTAGAATTGGAATTGAAATTGGCATTGGAGGGGGAGAAATGACGAGCTCGTCCGGTTGCACAATAGAAAAGTCCCGTGACGATAAGATCACCTGATCTTATCTGATGACATTCTGTAAAGGGAAGGCGGTCAGCTGGGTCGTTGCTGCGGGGATGTGTTGGCACGCTAAACCCGAAATGGATAACAGTTGACACTGCGAGGGTCGTCGCTCAGCCCGTCCAATGTTGATCCTGTACAACTCTCGCTCGCTTTTCATCGAATTTCTTGCGGCTGGCTCATTTTGCAATCTTCTACCATCCTAGTCGTCTGCATACTTCGCAATTCGTACGACTCCTTCTCCCTTGCACCACTTCCCCGACGTCCTTCGGCCTTCCTTACAAGACATTCCTACTTACACACACCGCTAGCATACACCGCTCAGTCACCAGTTCAAACATCCATCTTACACTTCAAAAGCCTCATCTTTATTGCGGTCCGCGAAGGAACCCGTCTACCGTGACAGCTGTCATACAACATTCCAATCGATTTGCTTCCGTCGCATGGTGCATTCCTCGGATCGGGAGATCTCACAAGATCTCCGGTAAACCCGACATTCCAGAGACCTTCGATCGCACAAGAGAAGAGCAGCGAGCATCATGTCGGACTCAGAATTGACGGCTGCTGGAAGCAGCACGTATTCATCGAATACACTGCATGTTGGAGATGGCACCTGGGACTCGCAGCGCGATACCTTCCTGTTGCCCAATCTGATGGGGTTGAACTTTGAAACGATGCGATACAATGGTGAGGAGAGAGTCACATACTTCCAGTCTAATTTCAGCCCAATTAATCATATATTCACTCTGCAGGCATGGGAAATCGGTTCAAGGATATGGCTGGGTACCATTCTATAATCATCGCCCACGGTGTCATTGCAACTATCGTCTTTTTGGGCATCGTTCCCCTTTCTACCTTAATCATCCGATACTACTCCCGATGGAACCCTTACTGGGCATTCAAACTGCATGCCTGGTGTCAGGTTATGACCTTACTCTTGACAACAGTTGTGTTTGTACTTGGTTGGTTTGCCGTGGGGCCGGAGCGGAGCCTCACCAACCCACATCACGGAATCGGCCTAGCGATCTATGTTATGGTTATCTTCCAAGTGCTGTGGGGCTGGCTCACCCATAAGATGGAGAGCAAGCGAAAGCGACATCGTGTCCCATTGAAGCTAGTGGTAAGTACTTCTTTCTTGACAAATATCGGCCTGGAATCACCGGTCCACTGACATCGCAATAGATCCACCGCTGGCTCGGTCGAACCTTGGCTATTCTAGGAATTGTTCAGATTCCTCTGGGCCTCACACTCTATGGATCACCCAAAGTACTGTTCATTCTCTACGCCCTTGCAGCATTCGCACTTCTTGTCACCTACTTTGTTCTTTCTTACATGTATGACGATGAGGGATATCACCTGCCCAGTGAGCATGGGAGTCGATATGACGGTCCCTCTGTCGTAACGGAAGAACAAACTCATGGAGGTGGTGGAGGTGGCCTTGGAGGAGCGCTGGCTGGTGGAGCTCTAGGCGCAGGCTTAGCCTCGATGTTCCGTCGACGCCAACGGAGTCGAAACACCAGCTACGCCTATGAGGACTCCCACACATCCTATTCAGACGAGAAGTACTCAGACGAATCCTCTCGCCATGGTGGTGGAGGTGGCGGCGGTGGTTGGGGCAAGAAAATATTGGAGATTGGTGCTTTGGCTGGTGGTGCCATGCTTGCAAAAAGCTGGTGGGACCGTCGAAAGAAGCGTGAAGATGACTCTGAGGCAGGTCGGTATAAGCCTGCCCACTCGCGCGTCGACAGCTACACCGATGACTCTTTCAGCCGACTGGAGGAAGGACGACCGGAACCAACCCATCAAACACCATTAAACCGACCTCCAAGCCGGCCACCTAGCCGCACCCAGAGTCCTGGATCCTCGTACTACTACGATAGTGCCTATTCCACTGAGCCACCTAGAAAAGCCTCGCATGGAGTACGTGATGCACTTCTTGGGGCCGGTGCCTTTGGTGCTGTTAAACGACTGTTCAGTCGTAACAAGAAGGATGATGAAGAGAAGCGCCGACTAGATGAGATCCGTCGACAAGATGAGGAAGATGAGCGCTTGCAGAGGGCAAACAGCAAACGGCGTCCACAGTCGCAGACAGGACCGTATCCTCAGCGGCGTCGACCCAGTTCTTACACAGAGAGTGATCTCACGCCAACTGACCTCACTCCCCGCCCACCTCGTCAGCCCTCGCATGGTGACTCTCTGTTATCACCAGAGCCTGTTGCATCGGGCGCTGTTCATGCAGCTCCTTCCGATATGCCTCCTATTCCACCGGTACATCAGCACTACTCCGAAGATCTGATATCTGAGATACCTCCTTCTTCCCACAATGATCACCATGGTGATGAATGGGCTGCTGGTGCAGCCGCAGGAGCTGCAGGAGCTGCAGCAATGAGTGCAGCCAGCCACCGCCGCAGGAGCGGTAGCCGACACCGAGACGATAGTCGCCGTCGTGATGATAGCCGTCGCCGGGATGATAGCAGACACCGTGATGATCATGTCGAGTCTCCACCAGTGTCAGTCAAGGTGAAGATGCATGGTGATGGACGCCATGTTACACTTCGCCGTTTGACCGAACAAGAGGCTGCCGCCAGTCGCGAAGCTAGACGTCGAGAGCGCCGGGAATCCCGACGCCGCAATGGCAGCGTGAGCTCCATCTCTGGTGACGAGGGACGTGAGAATGATCGCTGGCGTCGTGTCGAAGAGTTGGAAAGGCAACAAGCAGAGCACATTCAGCGCGAGCAGGCCGCCGCTGCCGCTGCAATGCACACATCGGCTGCTCCTACTGGAAGTATTCCCTCCTTCGCTCCACCGCATTCGCAAATAAGCGATATGCCGCCACCTCCTCCAATTCCTCATGCCGCCTCGAGTATGCCCTATGGTCCGGGTAGTGTGACATCGCCTACATGGACCGGTACTGAGGCAAGTGGATCCTACGCTAATAACCGTCGACGCCGACGAGCAGAGAGAGCACGAGCTCGTCAAGAAAGACAACAACAGCACGGAGTGGAGTTCGAGTAAGAAAATCTGAGCTTTCCTCCACGTTAACCTGTCTCTCTACCCCCCTCCCCCTTCTTTTTTTTGTTTGTACTTCACCATCATGACTTGTATAAAACGAGCCTCCATGTTTCCTGGCTCTAGTGTTGATATGAATGGTTTCACATGTGAATGATGTTTTTCTTTGAATAGGGATATGCTGCGATGGAAATGATTTGTTTGGGATGGATTCCTTTTTTACTTCACGAGGCAAGCGAATTTATCGAAATTTCTTTTTCTCTTCTTTTTCATTATTGTTGGATTGTTGGTCGGTTCAACAGAGTCATTGGATTATTCTACGCTTAATGCCAATATACCAATTGGGGTTTGTTTGCATTTTCTTTTTCTTATCTCTATTACTGGTAGTTGTGGCAATTGACTGCATGTAGATGTCGTCAGTTGCGAGCATTTTTGTGGCCTTGGACAGAAAAGCTTCAAAAAAAAATCCATGGATATTGAACATAGCCCCTCGTGCTGTTACCTACTAGTACTAAGTAGTAGCTGTATAAACCCGCGGGATTAATTTCTCATCAAGTGTTGAGCTGGATCAAGGAATGTCTAGTTGAATAAAAACGTGCATTTTGAACCGAATTGAATAATTATATTTCATGTCTGGTAATCTGTTAACAGAGTAAATATGAATCAAGGCTCTATAGTATAGCTCATGATTCGGACATAAAGAAGACAGAGGGGGGAACATGAGAAGCGTAGCTGATATAATAAAAAGTTCGCAGGCATGAATAGGCGTAGTAATACATGCTGGTATAATTCAAGATCGTTCTTGATGTTTTGTATGACTTGAATAGGAATCGAGAAGAGACAGTCACTGATGTGAAGGGTAAGCAATTGTGCTACTTGGGTCCGAGGTCCGAGAGGATGGCATCCATGCCTAATTTGGCCAGCACTGGGGTAATGAATTCAATGGCGATAGACCAGAGAAGGCGAAGAATGAAAAGTGCTGCAAGGCCAGACCGTGTGTGGGCAAGTCGGTTTAAAGTGTGCAGGATGGCCAAAGGAACTCGCAGGAGGAAGGCAGGCACAATGAAAAAAGTGTACAGTAGGAGGTCATTCATCTCACTACCGGCCAAGATATTTCGTACTTCTTCACCCTGGTGTATGGGTCGGAGTGAGTATGACAGCTGGAGGCGCACTGGTCGTCTTCCTGAACCAAAAGGTTTGATAGAGTTCCGGACACGGTGCAGGGAGAAAGACACAGCAACCATGTCGAAGATCTGTGGCTGATGATGCGAATTGGTCATAGTCTCTTCTGGATGAATGAGCGCCTCTGGAATTTTTTGAAGTTGAAGGTCACTGATAGGGTGTTCATCCTGATGCGGAAGTGGCTTAGGGGATGAAGGGCAATCACCGGGGACCACGTTCAAATGTTTCGATACAGCCTGTGCCGACGTTCTGGGGTTACGATGGGGAGATAATCGTTGACTTCTGACCCGAGATGCCACTCTCCATTTGTCAAATCGCTTTTGCTGTCTGAAGGTGGCAATATAATCTTTATTTCGCTCGGTCGATGGCAAAAGATCCTGGGTTGGACGCGGTAATCGCACAGGTGGGCTTGTGGGTGGAGTGAATCGAACACATCTTGCGGTCGAGATAATATCAGCAAGACTTCCTGTGGGGTGAGAACCAGAAGCTTCGTTCGACCTCTTCATCGGAGCCAATCGGGTATTAGATCGTGGTTCATCATCTGCGGAAAAGCGTCGCGGCTGGCAACCAAGTAGACAATCATTGTCGAACAGGTTGAGCGAGCTGTCAGGAGGGCGCCAATCAATGTACAGCGCCTGAGGAGCTGAATTGACTCGAAGGCTCTCAGTCTTTATACGGCGACAAGTACTTTGTGGACTGCCAGAATCACTGTGGGTGTGTGACGCTGGGGTGTTCTGTGGGTTCAAAGGCTCCGTGAAACCATCAAGAGTGTGATACTTGTCCATGGCGACATCAAGCTCAAGTCGAGGACATCGTGTTCCGGGACGTCGCGAACGAGAGTCGAGCCGAGGATCTGTCTCCTCCATGCCCTGGTTTCCATAGTCCATATCATTCATAGGAGCGAGGGAGGCGAATGAAGGGGAGTGAATTTCATCATCCATGAGAGTGTCAGTCATACTAGAAGTCAGGCGCGTATCGATTCTTCCGAGGGGATACTTCATTGATCGCATGGTGAATGTTTAGGAGAGGGTAAAGTAAGGTAGTCAGTGTGATACTGTCAGAATTGGAATTGAATTGGAGTTTTTCTGGAAAAGGAACGTCACGAGACTTCGCGCATCGCGCTGGGGGGAAGTCGCATCCCATCTACCACAAAACGGGAAGGAACATAAAATCAAGTTAAAAATCAACAAATTGTCAAAGACCATTCATTGGGACTGGGATATAAGAGAAAAATCTCGGATTGCTGTAATTCTACACGTTCAAACGGATGGGAAGTGCGCAAGTGGATATGTACATCTATTTGACGAGGGCCTGCAGGGTCTCGAGAACCTAAAGGGTGATAAGTTAGTGAATGCCCGGGGTAAGGATCAACATCATAATGGTAGAATTCATACCTCAAGCTCAACCTTGGCCTCAGCAATGTCCTGCTCGCTGCCGCTGCCGCTGGCAATCTTCTGGGCCTCACCAATCTGGTTGCGGATAGCCTGAATAAAAATGAGATTAGCATCGGCCATCTCTCTCGCCGCCACCGCCATGGAGAGCGTCACGGGAGATATATCATATCAATTGTTGTCAACATACATCAGCGCTGAAGTCCTCAAGGGGGAAACCCTCGACGGCGTTGATGCTCAGCTGGGAATCGGGCTGGACGACGGCGAAACCACCGGAAACTGCGATAGTTGTTAGCTAATCCATGGATCCCGCTGCCGATGCTTCTCCGGTATATTGAGTTTGGGGGTCGAAGGTCGGACATACGGAAGTACTGCTTGGTAGCACCACCCTCCTCGAGAATCTCGACGAGACCGGGCTTGAGCTGCTCGATAGAGGGAACGTGGTTGGCGAGAACACCCATCTCACCGGAGGCGGCGGGGATGTTGACCTGGGTCCTGTGGTCGCGAAAGTTTCGTCAGTATTCAGGGAGGGGCAGATGTGGGTGTCAAAGCACGGAAAACGCACACGCCGGTGGAGCGGTAGATGGTCTATCATAAGATTGAAGGTCAGTTTAAAGGTCCGCGGGCGGAGGTCAGTCCGGGAGAAGTTGAACGTACCTGGTGAGGCAGGGTCAGGGACAGCTTGATCTTGTCGGCAACAGCCTCGGCGTATCCACGGCGCTGAACGGGAGCGCTGAACATGGAGGGACGGGCCCGAAGGGCGGAACGAGCGAAGCGGAAGGATTGCATCTTGTATGTGGTGGGAGATGGAACGGCTGGAGAGATCCCTCTTGAAGGTTGCGTCTGCGTTGCAAAGGTCGAAGTCGGAGCGCCGGTTGTTCCCTAGCGGCCCGGGTCACGTGGTCAGACCACCCGGAATCAACAATCGCATTCCCGACAACTTCAGAAATTCTTCTGTTCACCTTCACCGTCGAGGGAATTGGCTAAATCATCGGATGGATATAAGCGCCCAAACAATTCAGTGGAAGTGATTTGAATTATAGAAGCTTTTCATATTCCTGAATGCTCTTTCTTCTATCTTTTCAACTATCATCTTCGTCCTTAGGGGACATTCCATGGGATCTCTTGGCAGAGCGCAGCTCCGACATTGAGGGTCCAATGCTTCATACTTCCTTGATCGCAGGAGCTTCTGCTTCTTCAGATCACTTTTCAGGAACACCACTACGGCAATACATACTATTATTTTGTCCAGGTATTGTGAGTTGACCATCTAATTGAGCGATGGGTCTTGTGCCCCAGTAACATGGGACGGACAACTAGTGGAAAAGATATGGTAAAGGAGAGAAGATGAATCAGATTCCAGCCAAATCATGCTCGCCACCATGGTCCAACTACTTCGTGATAGATATTTACCAATACTACCTTCTCCGATACATACTGCAAACGAGGTCCTAAACTTGAACTCCTCTCCTGCAGAGCCTATAGTAGGACCCTAGGGTAGTCTTCTCTAGACGTAATTCGATATCACGTGGACGTGCACACCCATTTGGAGATTATGTAATATCACGTGATATTTAAATAAAAAATCTTGAGACTACAGTCAATTCCAACTTGGAGGGCGTAAAGGTAGTAAAGGACTGAATAAGTATGCAGGCAATTTCAAATCGAATGAGAATATCCAAGACTTCATGATCGATCTTTGATCAGCAATATTATTAGCTATAATTACCCCATGTAACAAGGCAATCCGGAGTCCAGCCCATAGTAAAATGTCCGTGCACCGCGGCGGTAAGCGAGATCCCACACAAACGGCACAAGCCCTAGCCGACCCTCCATTTGGGCCACCTCCGGTCACTCCTCTTCTCCCACCATCCCGTCCACGTCAATCAACGACAACATCCGACAAGATGGCCAGTACGTTTTCCAGCACATCAGGGCGCCTCGCAGACCCTTCGCAAATTAATAGAACCGATCGCTGACATTTTGCGCTCCACAGAGTCCAAGAACGCGTCCCAGCACCACGCCAGCCAGAAGGCTCACCGTAACGGGTGCGTATCCCCCTCCACCGCGATCCTTTCAGCATCGAAACACACTTGAACACCTCGTTTATGAATTGCGGTTATATTGCTTTGGATGGAAGAGGAGATTGAGTGTTTCGTGTTTGAACATGGTGTTCCAAGAAGGAATCAACTTGAAGGCTCTGTCCAAGTCGACATACAAAATCTCCGACGTCATGCTTAATGCTCAATTCTCCTTCGCCATGCCTCGCCTCGCCTTACACCTGCCTTCACGATTACCTTTTCGATCCCAGTCACTGATTATAATTTTTTGTGCAGTATCAAGAAGCCCAAGACCAACCGTTACCCTTCCCTGAAGGGTGTCGACCCCAAGTTCCGCCGCAACCACCGTCACGCTCTTCACGGCACCGCTAAGGCCCTGGTACGTTAAACAACTTCGCACCCCACAGTCGCCAACTCTTCTGCTATCGAACCAATTGGCCACAACGAACGAATTCTAACAAATGAAACAGAAGGAGCGCAAGGAGGGCAAGCGTGAGCAGGCATAAATTTGGACACGACATTGAAAAATGGAAATGGTTTGAGAAGCGAGCGCGCAAGGACACGGGGACAATTAACGTGCGATGACCAATGACCGGTCCGCTCTATCGAATAAAGGCCTGGTTTTCTGCTTAAGTCCTTGCGCGGCATGTTCGGGGTTGTTTGATAAACAGAAATCCAACAGGCTTAAATTCGAAAAAAATGGCCCAGCGGCGCCAATCTCTCCGAACAGGAGATTTCCCTCCGTTTTCCCATTTCCCCCCATCCGTCTCGCAGCGGATCTAGTTGCTTCTGCGTTCTTTCGGTGTTCGGGGCCATTTCTGATGAAGTGAGATGGTCTCCAACTCTCGATTCCCCCAACCCCCAGTCATCACGGCATATGTGTGTACAGCAACGTGCTTATTTCTATGCGCGCCTGCTGAAGGATTTTTATTACGTGCCAAGAGCAGATCCCCTGCCAACTGTTTTTATCTATCGCTTTTTTGTCTATTCATGGCAAATAGGTGTCCAATAGACGGCTACATCTTCGTAAGCAGTATCATAGATAGTTTTGTTCATTTCAATGTGAATGATGAGTTATGGATATTCCCATGGTGCCATTTTTTATACAAGTACTCCAGTAGTTCAATTCATCCAATCACTTTCCCAGCCCAAGTTCTGGAACCGTGAACTTGTCAAGCCATTGTCGAAAGTGCACGTATGCTATCCAAAGCACCAGGAGATCCACACTACTACTACGTTGAATTGATATCCCATATCAATCGGAATCCTTGGACCAAATTCCCATGCCCGCGCTACTGCTACGATGCAGATTACTCCGAGAGTCTAGTATTTGTATCATCCCATTCCGATTTTACTATACCCAAGGTCATACCTGCCAAACAACCAACCTTTTATCAAATCCACCACTGATGACCCATTCCTCTCGAACTGGATCCTTGCCCTCCTGAGGCACATTAACGTATCCCGCCCAAACAGAGCGAACTTTACAGCCGAGTTCATGACCATTCTTAAGTAAAGAGATGACCTTTCCAGACTTCGTTTCTATACCACGAACCACACCATCATCACCATTGACCCAAACTCCCGAGCCATCAGGTCGCCACGCAATCTGCGGAGTCGAGTATGCCGTTTGCGGCGCAAAGGTATTAGCCTGGACCAAAATGGCTGCATCCTCTTTGTTCTGCAGTGCCAGTGCCTCCAATGCTTGAGATGCTTGGGTGACTGCAGTCTCAGAGGCTGGCGCATTCAACATGTCCTTAGTATCCGAAGGGAATAGAAGGCGCACGATGATGACTTTCATGTGTGGTAAAGTCGAGGTAGCCACAGCTAGAAGACCGGGGTCGTGGGGACTAAGGGCCATATGTGCCGGTGAAAAAGCCACCCAAGCGTTGGAATGAGGTGCCAGATTCTGGCGTCCCCGGAGAGGACACTCGATTGGATCGAGTCCAGCCTGACTTCCTGCATTCTTTGATGCTGATTCAATCTCGTAGTAATAGATATAGGAGGAGTCTCGGCGAGAAACGAGCAGGAAAAGCTCGCCTGTGTCAATGTGAGGCACGAATAGTATCGATTCTGGATTTGTCGTAGTCTTGATACGAGCGATAGGCTCCCCGAGCTTGGGTGAGGGCTCATCTTCTCCGGCCTCGTCTGAGAAACGCAGGGAATATAAGACGACACTCGAGTCCCAGCCAGCAGTCGCAACCCAGAAGGTATTTGAATTGTTGCGATCTTGGTGTGCAACTACTTTGACGGCATATTTCGCGTGATCTTTCCTGATGTCCAGTGTGCGAGACCCTTTTTGCAGAAGCAGCTGTCCCGACATGTTGGTCATCAGTACGTAGCAACCCTCCAGGATCGATACATATGAAAGTACAGGTGAATCTGACAGACCAGTGAAAGATGTGAATGGGGAGTTTCCAGTTGTAGTCTCAAGTAGATGCACCTGTCTGTCAGCTCCCGTCGAGACGATGAATGACTCTGGCGATGTGGACGAAGTCACATCATCACGAGGGCTCTGCCACGTTTCAACTGATGCCGCAAGAAGATTTGTTGATGTTGGAATTGAGACCACATTTGGTTTGCTCGGTGCTGGAGATAAGTTAGTTCGTGACACCAAGTCATGATATGGTAAATGCGATGCGTTCATTGTCCTTCGGATAGCCCGCAGACGTTGCATGAAATGATAGTCGAAATCTTACCTGGCTCGGTCCAAAGCGCAGTTTCTCTACTGTCTTGCCCAAATCGCTCAAAATTCACGCTATGATCAAAGGCCTTCTTCTCCTCCAGCAAGCTCTGGATGGTCCAATTATTGGTGTCGTCGCCCGAACTCTGCCCCACGTCTGGGGCAAGTCCGGCTTCTTTAATCAAAGCCTTGAGAGTTTCAGAGTAATTATTGGTTCTCAGGAATCGAGCAACCAAGGCTGTTGTGAGCACCTCTATCGGAGTGGTCGGTGCCATGTTCACTTCCAAAAGTCAAGACTGGGGGGAGTTGTGGAGTTTTTGAAGTTCCAAGTCGGGCGATGCAATTTGGAGGTGGCTGATACTCGGCCCCTCGACTTCCAGTGCTCGAGGGTACCCTTAAACGCTCGCAGCCTCACAATTACATGTATCTAAAAAGCTAGAGAGTTCTCAGAAATTCGATAAAAAATATTGATATCTTAATTTTCCTTCTATTTTCCTTTGTTTTTTCAATTTACAATTGGTTAAAAATAAGCATATCAGAAAAGTTTGCACGCGTTAGATCGGGTGCAGAGTAGGGTATGCGTTAACATGCAATTTCTATCCAAAACCTCCCCCACAACGCCATGTCGAACCATGCTGCCGATGAATCCCTTATCAAACAACGAAATGAAAATATTCTTAAATATTGGAGCAATATTACCACAGAGGTTGTTCCACTTTAGCCAAACATATCCTCTGCCTTGCGCCGACGACCTCCACGTCCCTCCAAAGGCTCGGAAAACAACTCCTTTCCAGAATTGTCGTTCTTGGTATACTTGTCGGGGAATAATTCTCGAACTGATGCCCCACGACCCTTAATCGACATGCCCTGTTGTCCACCACGCATTGCAAATCCTTGATCCTCTTTCACTGAACCGGGGAACAACTCTATATTGCGGTTTCGACCATTGCCCTCGCGTGGAACGGAGATTCGACGACCCAGTAGATCTGGTGTCTCGTCTGCAGCATCAAAGGCGTCGGATCGGCGATGGTTGCTCGGTTTGCTCGGGGCTGTGTCTTTCTTGAGATAGCTCGAGGAAGGTTTGTTAGGGAACAGCTCACGGGCACCCGAATCCGATGGGAAGAGTTCTCGTCCTTTGTTTCCACGGGGAGACCGTTCACGGAATCGTCGACGGTCATTGCCAGTATCAACACGGCCAATATCATCAAGAGTATCTCGGCCAGGTGAGGCACTGCGGTTGCGAAGTCTTCCAGAGGCACGCTCGTCATCTTGAAACAGTTCCCGCGGTCGACGGTGGCCCCGGCCACGGGGGCGCTCCGAGTCGGAGATGCTCTCTGCGTTGTCGTCGTACATGTTTGCATTGAATCGATCATCATAGTCGCGGTCTTTGCGCCGGCGCAGTTCCCTATCATCAAATCGACGTCGTCGGTAACCATCGTCATCCCCATGTCTCCGGTCCGAAAGTTCCTCTCGTAGGCGTTCGCGGGGGTCATGCTCCGGGTGCATAAGGTAGAATCGACTTTTCTCGTGTGCACGTGGCTGCTTGCGGTCTGTCTTCACGGCCGATCTCACTTGGAGAACCGAGTCGGGATGTGTCGGTAAAAGCCTCGCCGACCGGAGGCGCAAAGGCGGGAGGGACGATCCATCAGCTTCCTCGCCGACCTGTGTCAAGGCCGCGAGCGCTTGCAGACCGATTTCTGGGGAGGAATATATGATATTTGCGGATGTGTCATCGATCCATTCGACGCGACTTGGTGTTTCCTGCTCGAAATGGCTCTTGGCGAATTGCTTGATATCATCGGTGGTTAACTCGTCGACTCCGCGCACGTGAACTTTCTCGTATATGGCTTCTTCGGCAAGGTGATCCACGGTTTCGCCTGGGATAGTTGATTCCTGCATGAAAATTCACAGCTCGTCAGTATAATGTGCGCTTAGGGTGCGCAATGGGGCCAAGAAGACTCACGGCTTGGATCAGCTCAGCTTCGGGCTCGGGCTCGGGTTCGGGGCCCAGGTCGATATCCATGTCGATGTCCATAGTGGCATCGGCGATGGGACGATCGCCATTGACGTGTGCGTCATCCATGAGTGACAAGGATGAATTGAAAGTGGTTGAAGTGAAGAGAGGAAGAGCAAGAGGGATTGAGGAGGTTGAAAAGCAGAAGAGAAAGAGAGCTTCCCGCGTGCCGCCCAATCGGGACTAGCGTGTGGGGGAGGCGATCTTTGGTCAACTTCAACGTCTTTTCTTTCTTCAACTTCATCTTCGTTTCATCTTTACCTTCATCGTCATCGTCATCTTCTTTGTTCTCGTCAAAGATGAGACATGAGACCTCTTTCACTTGAGTCACACAGGACTGTTCATTCTGTTTACTCTCACTCTGCAGGATCCCGCTTCATCTGTGTCGAGACCAACTTCCACATGACTGAAAGTTGGGAGGTGAAGGGGTTAAACGCAACAGGCGATTGAGATTGTAAATCTGGCCGTCACAGTCGCAATTCCAACACCATGTGATGGACTCGGGTATTCTTCTTCTTTGCTTTTTCTCGAGCCTCGTTGCCAACACGTGGATCTCTTGTATTGTCAGGTACTGAGCTCGTCGGTAAGTAGCCAAAGATGAACCTGATACACACACATTTCTTCGAATCTGAGGAAGTATTGATTAAGGTGGAGAGATTGATGCAGATGGTTAAACAAGACCATTCAATTGAGAATTGAAATTATCTACAAAGTCGTGTCGAAAAGTAGTTCAGATAGTAGGGTCTTACGGCTACCATACTCTCTGAAATGGCCTTGTTTCAAGTATACAACTTGCTCTTAGACATCAGCAATTGGCAACGCTTGCAAGTAACTCGTAGTTATACCTAAGTATACTGTGCAAATCACATAGTAGATAACAATCACCAAGCACTATTGACTTGACATTCCATGCGTGGCATTGCATTTCCTCAAAGGATCAGAGGAAGACGGACAAGATGCCGTATCTGTTTAGGCAACCCTCTTTCCCCGCGAAGCAGCCCCAACCCTCCCCCGCCACAGCCTTGCTTGATTTCAACATCATTTTCAATCAATTATCACATCCAAGAACCAAGTCAGAATGTTATACTCCCAGGAAAACAAGCTCATATTTCGTTTCGACGATCACATTCTGTGGATCGAACCCTGGGGCGAAAATGCTTTCCGCGTACGAGCAACCAAGCTATCATCAATGCCGACAGAAGACTGGGCTCTTGCATCCAGACCTCCAAGCCAGTCCATCGAGATAAAGACACCCCCCGGAGAAGATGCAAGCATAACTAATGGAAAGATCAAAGCGATTGTATCGTCACGAGGAAAAGTCACCATTTACGACTCGAATGGAACAAAACTCCTTGAGGAATATGCACGTCACCGACGAGACCCGCGTGATCCTAAATGCAGTGCCCTTGAGATCGAAGCTCGAGAACTGCGGCCCATTCTTGGTGGGGACTATCACCTCACCATGCGCTTCGAGTCCCTAGATCGCAATGAGAAGATATTCGGCATGGGACAGTATCAACAACCTTATTTGAATCTCAAGGGAACAGAACTGGAGCTAGCACACCGAAACTCTCAAGCAAGTGTTCCATTTGCCATTTCATCTAGGGGGTATGGATTTCTATGGAATAACCCTGGAATTGGCCGTGCAATGCTAGGAACGAACGTGATAAGCTTCGAAGCATATTCCACCCGAGCTCTCGATTATTGGGTTGTGGCTGGTGATACACCTGCGGAGATCGAAGAGAGCTATGCAAAAGTGACTGGATACGTGCCAATGATGCCAGAATATGGCCTGGGATTCTGGCAATGCAAGCTCCGCTATTGGAATCAGGAGCAACTGCTGAATGTGGCCCGCGAATACCACCGTCGTCAAGTTCCATTGGACCTGATTGTCATTGACTTCTTTCACTGGAAGCATCAAGGGGAATGGAGCTTTGATCCGGAGTTCTGGCCTGACCCAGGTAAATCGAAAGCTCGTATTGTCCCAAGCTACCAGTATTAAATATATCTGACCTTCTCTGTGCTTTCCAGATGCGATGGTCAAAGAGCTTAAGGAGCTCAAGGTAGAATTGATGGTCTCCATCTGGCCGACAGTTGAAGATAAATCAGAGAACTTCCCTGAAATGCTAGAGCGTGGTCTCTTGATTCGACACGACCGTGGACTGCGAGTAGCAATGCAATGCGACGGCGATATCACCCACTTCGATGCTACAAACCCCGAGGCCCGTGATTTTGTTTGGAATAAGGCAAAAAACAACTATTACAAGCATGGTGTCAAGGTCTTCTGGCTTGATGAAGCCGAGCCAGAATATTCTATCTATGATTTCGATATCTTCCGCTACCACGCAGGCAGTAATCTACAGATTGGAAATATCTTTCCCAAAGAGTATGCTCGCGGCTTCTACGAAGGTATGAGTGCAGAAGGACAAACTAACATTGTCAATCTGCTTCGATGCGCCTGGGCCGGAAGCCAACGGTATGGCGCTCTGGTCTGGAGTGGCGATATTGCGTCCTCGTGGAGTTCGTTCAGGAATCAACTGGCAGCGGGATTGAATATGGGACTTGCGGGTATTCCATGGTGGACCACAGATATTGGCGGGTTTCATGGTGGTAACCCAGACGACCCTGAATTCCGTGAGTTGTTTGCTAGATGGTTCCAATGGGGCACGTTTTGTCCTGTGATGAGACTACATGGAGATCGAGAGCCAAAGCCAGAGGGACAGCCAACTGCTAGTGGTTCAGACAATGAGATCTGGTCATATGGGGATGAGATATACGAGATTTGCAAGAAGTTCATTGGAATTCGTGAAGAATTGCGTGATTATACTCGGGAGTTGATGAAAGAGGCTCATAAGAAGGGCACTCCAGTGATACGAACGCTTTTCTACGAATTCCCACAGGACCAGCGGGCCTGGGAAGTTGAGACGGCGTACATGTTTGGACCCCGATATCTAGTTGTGCCAGTTCTTGAGCCCGGACAACGCAAGATCACCGTCTACCTCCCACTCGGTGCATACTGGACTCTCTGGGGCAAGACGAGTGCTACCCAAAAGAGCATACCCGGTGTGTTCCAGGGCGGCACAGAGGTCGAAGTAGACTGCCCGATCGAGACAATCCCTATCTTTTACCGTGTCTGAGAGAGTCGGGCAAGTTCGGCTTAGAGGGTAATTCGCTCAGCATCTCCTGTTTCAAATGGGCTGTTGTCACGTCCTGTATGAAGGCTTGAATGGGTTCTGTAATCCAGATTACCCCGTCAGATGCGTGCAATCAATTACATACAACTAGTTGCGGTGCAAACCTTGGAAGCTCAGATAAATGCAGCGAACAGACCTCCAGTTGTCAGCCATTCCCATGCATTTTGAACCCCAACCTCAGCTTCGAGACACACAGGAACACATCCCAGACGGACGAGAATCTAAATTGAATCGTAAAAAGCCCTCATTGAAAGATTACCCCAGCCTGTGGAGGCGTGTCTTGCCTTCAAACGATGAAATCAGAGCACATACCCGAGCTGAGACACCTCCTGACATACCCTGGCTCATCCACGGTCAGAGCTTCTTGGTCATCACTGTTGCACTAGATAGAGTTCTCATTAGCTACAACATTCATACCGGCATGTGCTGCCGGCCGCGCGTATCAAATCGGATGAATCAAGTTAAATGCTCGAGGGAAAATATCAGAACTAACTTGGCCATAGTACATTTGTACATGATTTGCAATGCTGATCAGCGGTTATGCAAAAAACGAAGAGCCCTTTCTTCCTGGGATCACTGCACGGTCATCTATGCAGATCAATGATGCCAGACCCCGTGTGGAATATTGGAAAAGAGGGGACTGTTTGAAACATGCCAGCTCCCACGTCCTCTCGGTCGTTATCCCCATTCTTTCGCAGTGCATCCTGCAAGCTTCCTGTTACGGGCCACATGGTGTAGTAAGAACCATGGTCTCGGTATCATAAACATGGTGTGATGAGACCTGTGAACAAGATAAAACACATTTCGGGCCAGAAAAGAACCTGTTGGAAGACCCCTGATCTGCTATGAGAAAACCGAATTCTAGTTTTGGCTGGAGAATCTGAGTTAATCCAGTCATTGAGACAAGCAAAAGAAAGTCTGGCCTTGCCGTGCAGCAGACCGATCCACTAAGCAGTGTGTAACAGGCCAAAACCTACACCTTCAATAATGCATGGAAAACGTATCCCCAAGCCAACGAGAGAAAAGAACTGAAAAGAAGCAAAGATAAAGAAAAAAAAAAGCGATTTTTTTATTCTCTTTTCTCTCTCGCAAGCCTCCGTCAAACCTAAACGGTAAAAACCTTACGTCTTCTGAACCTGATCCTCTCGATCTCCTGATCTCCTGATCTCCCAACCTTCTCGCATCTTATCCCTTGCATCAACGCCCTCGTTTCTGTCTCAGGCCCCGGTCCCGTTCCCGGAAAAACTCCCACCACGAGCATCAAGTAGGTTCCCCTTGCCGAACGGTAATTATTCGCTCGCTCTCCAGGGCAATTGCGCATGTGTGGTGTGTCATTTTGCCACAGCGTGCCACTTTCTTCGTGCGGAGAGCGGCAGCTGGCCGTGTTCGCCTGTGCAGCGATCTGACTGGAGTGGCTTGCATGGGGCGCACGCCATGGACGATGGTCAGCTTTGGATCGATGGAGTCCCGCTAGAATCTACCTAAGTGGCGGACTTGCCGGCTCATTGTCATCTTTCATGACGGTTTTTTTCCTATAGGGTCTTGCTGCAAGAAGTTGGAGCCGGTGTTCCAGACTCGGACTTCAAAATTTTGTTCTGGTTTATGAGATATTGAATATCTAGGGCTGCCCGTATAGTACTAGTAACACTGCCGACAAGTAGTAGTGGAGTCGGGTCAAATACAACTTGGACTGGTAATAGGTTGAGGAGTTCCTAGATGCTGCTGCTAACTACTAGTAACTACTGCTAGTATCAGTAATCAATTGATACTACTAGTACTAGATATTGGGCATCGGAAAGATCTAGGCTCGGGTTATTCCCACAGTCGGTACCCTGCATATAGAGAAGGTTCAATACGATACGATAGTATCACGGCTCGTACAACTTAGTAGACGAATCATCAGGTTGAATAGCATCATCAAAATGTTATTATATTAGCCCTCCCAGAGCTACAGGCTCGGACAAGTCTACCCCATTCCCCGAACTGAGATGATCTGTAAATTTACTATATACAGTGTACTACCATCACGAACCACTACCAGTCACGGTCTCTCTCAGAATAGAATAGTACTACTTCTACCTGTCATACTACTCAAATAGTACCATCACGTGTAATCGTTGTCACGGTGGTAGTACATACTGCCCGGGTGACCATATGTACTATACTAGAATACTATACCTCAGTCGAAGGATTGGCACACGCAGTAAACCTCGGCAGTTGCAAACCAAAGGATTCAGTCCCATCAGGATTGCATCATGGCAAGGACTACTTCGTACTCCGTACTACTCCATACATACATAGACTCGGAGAAAAAGCCAAGCCAACCCACTTTTAGCGCAGCGGGTTGAAATGCCCACAAGGCTAAATTGTGTCAATCCTAAACTGCCGTCCTCGAGTAAGTGAGCAAAGACAACAATAGACCCTTTAACCATCTGAAACCGAGTTTAGGGGCCAAAAGCCTCGCCACTTCCACACATCTTTCCCGCTATTCCAAGAGGAGGTATCGCAGACCGTTCCCCCTCCCGCGTTGGCAGGGTCGGCCGTCAGGTGCGGCTCAAACGGCAACGAAGGCTGCTACAAGACTGAACTAGCTTCGATTGAGTTTACACATTGCTCCGCTCGACGGAATACAGTACGTAAATCCATCCCACTCGCCTCACTCGCTACGGGATGATCATACATAGAAAGAATCGAGAACATCGGTTGTCTCCATTTCATTCGGACGGGTCAGAAGAGAGAAGAAGAAAAGGAACAAAAAAAGGAATAAAAGGGCCTAAACAAGCGCAAAAGGCCCGGCTGGAACTGAGTTGACACTTGCCGTGCACTCCGCAGCTCCACATCGCCCAGTCCACCAGTTCGCTCACTACCCACCCACCCCTTTTAAGCCAGGGCGGCAGGAGAGACATTTTTTGTGGTTTGCCGCCGTGGGTTTCTTTTTGGCCCCGTATTCCATATTAATTCCCACCATATTTAGGGGGTTTAAAGGGGGAAGGGGAAGAAGTCACTAATTCACAAGAGTCAAAGCTACAAGATCCATGCGGGGGCCAACCCTGGAAGAGGTTACTTTTTCAACGGTGATCGTTCGTCCAAAGTCAAAATCCTTGGAAGTGTGATGGCCAGGGAGCGACAAAAGGTCAAGAAAAAGGACGTGCACCAGATGTCATGGGTACCTTTGTGCTGGGAAGTTCGTTCGACGTCTCCGATTGAGTTTTGACCGGGTAGATAGGGTTGGGCCGGTGGCGGGTGGTCAACGTGGTTGGCTATGATGAATGCTGAGGGACCCAAGGGGGCGGCCATTGAACCCACTTTGCCCCAGTGATGGACAGCCCAAACTGCCTGGTCGAGGAAGACAGGTCGGTGTCGCCTGTCAGATTTTTCTTTTTTCTTTTTTTCTGCCGTTTTCACTTTTCCGTTTTCTGCTTCGTCTCGAATATGTTGGACGGAGCTTCTCCGTCCAACAATCTCGAATTGGGTATCTATTCCGTTCGACCCTGAATGGCGGATCCCTTTATTTCTCCTCACTGAATCCTTCTGGACGGAGTGGAAAGGACCAGACAATGACAGCGGGGTGACACGGGCGCAAGCGAACAGGTTCGTGGGACTGTTGTCACCCTCAATCCAGTATGTGATGAGAGAGCCAGTGAGCGGCCTCTATCCGCCACGGTGACGGCTTGAGGGCGGGGGCACTGGCCCGTTTCCCATCGCCGAGGCCCAGAATTGACGAACTACTGGTTTGCAGTATTTGAGGTGTTGTGGTTGTCGAGCTGGGAAGACTCCACCATCGGTTGGCATGGAAGTAGTTGAGGTTTTCATTGTACAGTATACCGTAGTATGGAGACAGTGACGAAAGTACTGTCATGAGTACAAGTATCGTCCGTGTATGAGTATGAGCGTATATATCCCGGTGCGTATCATGTCGGTATATACGTTTCCTGTCCAGGTGAAGAGTAACAAGGTTGAACTATCCTGGGATAGTCACTGTACATCGTACCTAGTATGTACTATGTACGTCCGGAGACAGGAAGGATGGAGGACAACGGCCTAAGCCAAAAGAGAGAAACAAAGATTAAACAATGAAAGGGAAAACGGCGACAGCCGGTGGATCCATGTCGTCCCCCTGTCTCCCAGCGGCAGGAGTACGGAATAGTGACAGCGGCAGCATCATTATCATCATCTGCATCATCATTAGCATCCAGGCTCTTCACGCCCGTTGAGGATCGAAGCCAAAACGGTTTCCCACCGATCGGGCACCATCAGAGTGGTCCCCGAATCTAAAGCCCGAGAGCTGTTGGCCAATCAGAATCATTCAGGGGCTGCCTCCGTGGTCCAGGATGCCCGAGATGGCAAATTCAAAACATCCTCTGCACCACTGACTCCGTTTGGACCCTGGTCACAACAACAACTACGACTACTGGTATACTGAGATTGAAATAGTGCTCTTTCATTCTGCTGTCTGTTCGCATACTCCTATGTACCACTCCGTAGTCTGTATTCCTCCATACAATTCTCTCTTTTAGGTGATACTGCAGATACTAGTCTAGGCCTAGGGCAAACACTCCACGTGATACGCTCGGTCCCCTCCCCGCTGTGCAGCGTGGAAGGCCCGACAGTCAGGAAGCAGTGGCGGATGCGAGACCGTTCGGTCCACCTTTATTTTTCTTTGGGGATGGTTCTTGTTTTCTTACTGGCATATGTCTATCTTCTAGTACCGTACTCTGTACACACACTCCTCCCTTCTTCTTTGAGTTTATACAAGAATGTCATTCAAAGCCACCGGGAATTTTTCTTTTTGATTCTTTTCGTTCTAGTTCCTCATTCCTGTAGCTGCCTACCGTTCTTTTGGGTTCCCCTTTTTTTACATCATCCCTCGTTGTCTCCCATTCTTAGTCTCGGGCTCGGGTTTTGCAGCAACGTGCACGGTCGTGATCAGCGGTGATCCCTGCAGACCGACAGGGATTTATCTCAAATACTTGCCGTGTCGTTGATTGGTGGGGAACTGACCTTGACAGGTCACATCTCGGGTAGACCCTAGTCGATGTTGCATCCCAGGAGGTCGGGTTTTGTCGACAATGGTTCTTCTATTTGGTGTTTTTTTTTGGTTCTTTTTTAATACATAATAGAAAAAAACCCGGACGTCTGGGAGAGTCCGATCGGTCCACACGAGGTTGAAGGGATCTTGCATAGACTATACGGAGTAATTTCCCTGCAAGTCCCGAATGGAGAGATGACTTCATGATCTCAGACTCAGACGATAGTGTGTTTTGCACTGTTTCCCGTCAAATGAGCCTTCTTTAGGGTACTAGTCTAGCTAGTAGTTGATGTACTGTATGTACTACTCCATACGAGAATCATCAAACAATAGTCGTTCCCACAACCTCCATAAGACGAAACACTCCTCCAGCGTATGGATCTAATAATAACGAGAATACAAATGAATCACTACGCGAATCAGGGGTTATCTGCGTTTAGTGTTGAGACTGAGACAAGCTGACTCGACCCCACTACTACCAGCCCTTGCCCTCTTCAGTATAAGGATTTGAACATTCTCCATTTTTATACTGGCGTTAGTATGGGGGAGAGGGCAGAAGGCACACATAGACCGTCTGGAATATATTAACTACGGAGACAATATACGAAAGGCCCCCCATAACTAACGACATTATTGCTTCCCTTCCATGCCCACCCCAGTCTGTCGATATCCGCTAAACACATCCTTGCCTGAACGGGCCGACCACAATGACAAATACCTGGGGACCAATGAAATGATGTAAATGGGGGTTCGTTGAACCCCACAAGGAGGTCATGGTATCCCACTAACGATTATTTACGTTAAATACGGGATCAGAGCGGAGAGTACGATACGAAAAGGGAATTTTTACATGATTTTATTTTTAAAGAAAGGTGTGGCTTGCGACGGCATTCTTGTTCAACGGTTTCCACCAGGTGGGGGGTGATCCAGCTGCAGGCGACCCAAATGGGATATCGAACAGACAAGGTCGATCACTCTTAGCCCCGATCGATTCAATACCATCGGGCCAACGCAAAAAAATCCGGGTACACGCCCCTCCTCAAAACGTTAGGGTGGAAATAGTGGGATGGAAGACGGGAAATAGATTGGTTACCAGGGGTCAGTTCCGACAGCTCATTGCACGCAGCTTGCAGGCGAGTGGACGATCTCCGATCTACTGGTCGTTTGTCTGGGTCCTTTCCCTCTTGGAGGCGCCATACGAATGGGATCCCATCACGTCAGGCTCGGACAGAGATCGTCCCCAGTCCAGTCCAGGCCAGTGACAGGTGGCAGGTGGTCCCTGCTTTGCATTTTGGTGATTTTGACGAGGTTCGTGTAGTATTGTACGGAGTATCCATGGATGAAGACAGGTGTGTATTCCAGTATGCAGTAACTATAGGAAAGCCTGGATACTAGCTTAAGCTACATAGCATACAGTCTCAGTAGTATCACAGTATTGCAATTGTAGTATGTGTATATACAGATATACTACTATGCAGCATATTGTATACTAGTTGGTCCGGGTGAAGGGAAAGGCCGAGATGTACTAGATACTATAACAAAGCTGGATATTCCAAGATGTAGCACAGTGCTCATTATGTCAAGATTCATCCATGGGCAGGGAAAGGGGTACTATGTTGTTTGGTAAGAGAGACACACTGATGCCTGTAAGTTAGCATGCACATACACAGTACCTGTACTGTAGTATGCATATACACACTCGTACAGTGGTCACAGCGTTGAGGTTCGATCAACTCTCGATCGCTGCAAGGCACACAGACAGAGGAACCACGGGAAAAGGGGTGAGCAGTGTCTGGGAGACGTGCAACGCTCGATCCACATTCCAGGTACATACTTTACACTATTAGCCTTCGGATTTGCTCGGGGTGGACGAGGCTCAGCTCAAAAAACAACTGGAGAACGGAGTCGCCGTTAATAGATGTGTGTACGAAGTATCGTGTGGCTCAAGATCTTCTAGACTCATGATTATCTTTCTTATTTTGGGGAAGGATCTTTTTGTGTGTCCCCTCCCCCTTTTTGGTATCAATCAGAGTATGCTATTTCTTCTTCAGGAAACGGCTACAGGGAATTTGTCAACACACGATCCGAGCTCCACAGTCTCGCGCCCCACTGAGTGGAGTTCCAAAGGAGCTCGAGGAAGCTACCGATCGGACCAATGACCAAGGCTGGCTGCCCGATCCCACATGGATCGGATATGATCGAGGAGGGTGTTGTGCATGGCTGGCTGACGACAGAAGGGAATATCGTGGCCCTAACCGCGCCTCTCGCTTGTCAGTCGTCGGAAGCTAGATCTGTCCCTGGCCTGTTTGGGAGAGGGGGAATTCCACCTGCGCCCGTTGTCCGTGTGTCTGTCAGGGGAAGTGGAGGGTTTGGTTTCCTTGGAACTGCCATACCAGCTTCTCTGCCTGCATGTACGTAGGATGTACTTACGATGTACGCGGGGAGGAGAAGAATTACTGGTACATACAGATTTGTGATGCCATGGTACACTCAACGCTACCCGCCCGAACTATGACTATCATAATATCATTCATATTATACGGAGTTAGATACACATTGTAAATGGAGGGGTAGGTGGAGGAATAAAGCGAGAACCTTGGTATCATAGCCTACTACTGTATACTAGTATACATTGGATGGGCATATCATATCGTCAACCTGACCTGGTCCTGTCACACTTTCTACCCCAGGGTTGCGAACCAGCGCTTTGGGACTCTGCACAACCAAACTAGATTCCGCACAGTCCTTTGTCCGAGCTCTGACAATATTTCCTTTTTTCAATATTTTTAATGTTTTTTTAAATCCTTAAAAAAGAAAAAGGGGGAATAAAGAAAATAGCTTCCTTTTAGCGCGGGCCATGATTTGGAATTCCAACGACGGGGCTCAGGGTCGATCCCTCCGATCATTACGGGATTCCTCAGCCCGGATTCCCGGGTCGAACGGATCGGGCTTTTTCTTTTCTTTTTTGTGTATTCTTTTATGATTTTGTCTATGTACACTCGTTTCTGATATTCTTTTATTTTTTAGCTCTAAATTATATTAAATTATTTTTTATTTTAATTCCTTTCTTCGTGTATGTACTACTAATTCTTTTTTATTGATTTATGGATTACTCTAATTCTATTGTATCCTCGAGGGTGTTTCTTTGACTGTATCTGTATCCTATTGTCGTGCAATAAAAGAATAAGATGAGAAACAATACAAGTAGAACTAGAATAATAAAATAATCAGAGTAGTAGCATAGAATAGCTACTACTACGTACTATTATATTCTGTAGATTTGAAATACTGGTATTCAATCCTCCGAGTCGAATCTGTTAGACTAGACTAAGTAACCGTACAATACATACCAGCAATACAGTACCATACACGGTATCCGCAGTATTGTTCCGAACTGTCAGCTCCGAGATCTTGGATCGTGATCTTCTTCCCATAGCGTGTGCGGGTGGAGCTGGACATTTTTCGTAGACCCGTCCCCCTGGGTGCAGATATAATTATCGCCGGGCCTGCTCTGGGCTTATTTATGACTTTACAATTCTCCTCGTCTTTCACCTGTCAACCTTACTTCACCTTCAACCTCAGCTCACCTCACCTCAGCTCAACCTCAACCTCACATCTCCTCCCTCCCCTACTACTACATCCCTCCATGGCTCCCGCTCACCGTCGTGGACCTTGGGTCCCTGAGGAAGACCAGCTGCTCTTGCAACTGGTTCGTGAACAAGGCCCTAACAACTGGGTCCGCATCTCTCAACACATGCACTACCGCTCACCTAAACAATGTCGGGAACGTTTCCACCAAAACTTGAAGCCCTCTCTGAACCGGGAACCTATCTCCGCTGATGAGGGCCTTATGATCGAACGCATGGTCAATGAAATGGGAAAGCGTTGGGCCGAGATCGCTCGCCGCCTCGGTAACCGCAGCGACAATGCCGTCAAGAATTGGTGGAATGGTAGCATGAACCGCAAGCGCCGTGGTCTCTCAACTCCAACCATCTCCCGTACTTTCACTGGCCGCATCGAGGCTCCTTACGCTCGTGCCTCTGTTGTTAGCCCAACTCGCCCACGCTTCAGCACCCGCCCTTGGGCCGACTCCGAGTCTAGCAGTGAGGAAGCCTACTCCCACTCCCGCCGAGAGTCCATGTCCACCACTCGCCAGCTTTCCCCAATCTACACTCTCCCCTCTATCAACCGGCCCATCGAGACTCCTTTGACCTCGCCCGCTTTCTCCGAGGTCTCAAATGCTACCTCCAGCGAACCTCCTTCTATGGTTTCCGACCACAACTCCGTCTGCTCTTCTTCCCCACGCACTCTCCCCTCACCACAACTTCTCCCTCTACCCGTGGACCTGCGTTCGCAATATGACGTCCGCCGTCCTAGTGTGGCCTCTGTCCATGTCGTCGACGACTCACCCCAGAGCTACCCCGCACGATCATTAGAGTCTCTATCAGACCTGGCATCAAAACGCCGCTGGATGGAGCACCAACCTACCCTGGCCTCATGGCACCAACCAACAGAGTCGATCCCGCAATCCTGGCAATCAAGGCCAGAGCCTCCCCGTGATACGCGGATGGGAGTCAACAACCTCCTCAACTAGGATTTGCCTTGTTACAAGGAAAACCCACACAAATCACCCTGATACCACAAAAAACCCCGCATCCGGAGGAATCTAGTGCAGATCCTCTTTCTCTCTTCCTTTGTTACGATTGTACGACTGCTTCTTTTGTCCTGTTTCTTGTTCTATATCTTTTTGCTTTTCTATTCCCCCTCTTGCGGATTACCCAGATCCTACACTTTGTACATGTGCCAAAACCCCCACACTCGCTATATTTTCAACATTCATACTCTCCTTTGTACTCTTAATGTGTATTACCATCATGGTTCGGAACATCAAAAATCTGGCTGTTATTTTTATCTACTTCTTACTTCTTTTCTTCATCTTTCTTCCTTATATTTCTCATTTTCATTGTTTCGGTCTAGCGGGAATGTAACGGGACCTTGATCCAGTTACCATGTCCACCTGTGGAGTTTATTCATTTTGATTTGTTTCGCAGAGAAAAAAGGGGAGGAGCCCTAACTTGAATTTAATCTCCTCCCCGGGGGGGGTTTTTTTTGGGAGGAACTTGAATTAGCATAATACCCCAGCGCGTTATTATTAGGAATCGACAGTTGTTTCAATTTGATGAACATCTTTCATGAGACATTTTTCTCCATCTCCATCATCTCCACATAGGATGTACTGTACTATATTTGATCTTCGGGGTAATCCCAACAAGATCCAGTTTCAGTTCCACCTTCAAATTGGAGTAATCTACATAGGTACAGTAACTACGTAGTGTATTATACTACCATCCCTACAGTGTACCCTGTAGTATAATCTCCAGCTTGAGCCAGGACCAGGACCAGGACCAGGCCCAGGCCGGGATTACAAGGTAGTATAGGGTATAATCTATGAGTAGTTCATGCCATGCTGTACACCCATCTCCCAGTATGGCCTGTACATCGTACATAATGACCTACCCTTGTATCACCAAGCAGATCAGATACTGTACTCACCTGCAACGGCCCAGACTGTACGGAATGCGCCACTCACAACGTTCACGAGGTCACTCTGCAAGGGGCGCCCATGAGGAGAAGGGGGG
>AOTG01000471.1:0-175738 GCA_000347475.1 Penicillium paxilli ATCC 26601
CCCTCCCCCCCTCTTCCCCTAATTATCTGCCACTGGGCAAGTGGTTTCGTTGAAGCCTAAATGTCTTCGCCTGCGAGTATAGTGCAGCCATTGTGTACACCGTATAGTGCATCGTGAAGATCATGGTGACTTCTGCCGACAAGCGTGAAACGGAGGCCGTCCGCGGGTCGGGAATTGATCTCGCTTAGCCGTTGTTGGGAGAACTGAGGGGCTAACCGGGCCTAGTTAGACCCACTGCTAATTTCTGACACGGATGCGAAGCACAAGGCTGGTGGGACTGAACTGGATGATTGCTGGTTGGATTAGGAGTATGACCCCTGCAGGAAACCGTTTCACGATGGGATGATGTTGTGAGAAAGCACTACTAGAACGAAGAGGTTGGGAGGGAGTGAAACGATATGAAAGAAGGAAAAAATAGTAGACTCGATCCGAGTCAGTGGTATCTTGAGAATATATGGAATAAGGTATGAAGTAGTTATACATGATGGTAGGTGGTAGTAGATCTCGGTAAATGTAGAAAATTATGGGTATTATTTGGTGTATCCACGCTGGGATTCTTTTTTCATGGTCGTGATCATGGTCATGCTGTAGGGTCGCTATTGCTGATATCGATGCCGATGCTAATTATGAATCCTCACGCATAGACACCCGGACCGATCGCTCGACTTTCCAGCCCTGTGATGATGGGTTGAGATCTTCTTCGCTACTGCTGGTCGGGTTTGGTCGCTGAGTACCCATGATCGTGGTCGTCACGCCATGGTAATCATCCTGGTCCGTACCAGTCCAGAGCTGATTTCCGTCGTCACGCTCGCCGTGGTGGGATCGCGAGGACTTGTGATAATTTTGCGCCACGTTGCTCGAGAGGGGGAATGAGCCCGCGCGGCGACTACGCGAGGCGGAGGACCCGTCGCGGAGAAATCGGATAAGAGGGCGCAGAGTGGTGAGACAACCGGCCGTAATGCCCAGTCCAGCTTCGACGTTCGACCAGATGGAGATTTGGTAGGTATTGTCTGTTGATCAGGTTAGCCAAGCTCCGATAATTTGAGAATTATTTTTTTTTTCCCGTGGCAACTTGTTGACTTACATAAAAATTCCGTGTCCTTGTAATGGTGGACAAATGGAATGCGAATAATGACTGCCGCGGAAGCACTACAGAATGGGTTAGCGGGGGAGGACCGAGCATAATGAGGCGAAACTTGATGACGAACATGCAACCGATGCCAAGAATTCCAATGATAGCCACCTTTGTACGCGAATTCATGCGAAGATTCCAGATCAGGGCAACTGGAAGCAATCCAATCGTAAGGTCGGTGATGGCGGCGCCAATACTGTATAGATATGCGATGCCAATGAGGACATTTTTGTCGACGCAGGATCCGGTGGGAGAAAGCTGGTGCCAGAAGTGGTCGACAGGGTTGCATTGGAATATCGTGAAGAACAGGAAGATGGTGCCAACAACGGTGGCCAACGTGATGGCAGCGTAGAGTATCCAAGCATGAATTCGATCGACGGTGATACGGAGGAGAGTGATGATGATTGAGACCTTTGCGACTACACAAGTAATCACGTATAAGATCTGCCCAAGCCACCAGCACTAGAAGAGTATGAGAATCAACAACCATCCGATCCCAGCTTAATGACTGGATAAACGTACCAGCATTGCGCGATTGAATTCATCAGGATAGGCTTTGAAGTAGGCCAACTTTCTACCCATTCCGTTTTTCGGTCCGATGATACCGCAGACAGCGAATCCCAGGTTGAAAATCTATATTCCAGAAGATATTGTGAGATATAGTCCACCAGCTCGAATCTCATGGCCAATCTACCGCAAATCGCGACAAATTGATGACGACAGGACATACCATTGCGATTACCATTGTGGTATCATCCCAACCAAATGCCCGCACAACCCGGGTTCGAACGAAGATTCGTAGAAATACACTGACTAGCGAAATGGCGAGGAAGACTGAAGTCACGATTAGAATGGCGTTGCTGCGAGAATCATCGGCGACGGCAGCTTTGATGGCAGCCTCGAGGGCAGCCTCGGCGGCGGCCTTCTTTTGACTTTCAGCATCCATAACGGTATGGAATAGCCATCCGCATGGGAGACGGCGGGAGGTTAGAGAGCAGCGGCAGCAGCAGCAGCAGGACAGCAACGGGGTTGAGGGGGAGGGGAATGATGCGACGGGACCCTCACGGTTTTATTCTCCTGGCCATCTCCACTGTGCCGGCAAATCTCCAGTGGAAACGAGATGGGTTTCTGGACGTAGCTTCTAGACCCTGGCATAGTGCTACTGCATCACTTGGTAAACTGGGCACGCGGTGCCGAGGCGGAGCGGAGACCCCCTGCGTGAAGTGGCACGCATCTTTCGGGTCGAGTGGGGTTGTATTGCCTCCTAGGGCCGAGTCTAAATCCCCATTCCCATTGATCGGCAAAACGAGTCAAGAGGGCCTGCTGCATGGTGCGGCAGTTGAAGAGGAAGGAAACCCGCAACTGCACATTCTAGTGGGTTCAAGGGGGTGGGAAAAAGCTAGATGCTAATGCTGACAGTGGAGGGAGAAGAAATGAAGCAGGGATTAAGCCAGTGGGATTTGAAGGCCGTGAGGGTCTAACAGGGATTGTAATACCGACGAGTTGGTCGGAGAGTGCAAGGTCCCATAGTGAAGTAGGTTCATGTGCCGCGTGGACGGGCACTTTTTGCCCAAATAGCAGGAGAACTGGTGATCGCGACTAGTGGCGATGGTTTCAGAACGTGAGCCGCATTTCTCTCCACATCCACGATGGCTTCCCCATTTCCATTTTTTACTGCCCGATATCCTTGATGGCGTTCCGATCTAGGAGACACCTCCGGTTGGACCATTGGGAATGTGGAAGTAAACTCCAAACTTATTGAGACGAACCAGGGATGGCTGGTGTGGAGAGGTACTCGATATCCAATTGAACAAGGTATTTAGTGATGAATGACAGATGCCAGGAAATGGATCCGAGGTTGGTGATTCTTGAGTTGCATTGACTTTGACTGCTGTGCACTGTTCTTCTCTGATCTTCCTTGATCAGCTTCTGCTTGTGCTTGTGCTTCTGCTTCACATGCCGTATGATCCGAGAGGAGAAAAGAGGAGAAGCCCGGAAGAGCGGAGGAACGGAGGAACTATGATCCTGCCAAGGAAATGTGTCTATAAAAGGTTTAGCCTGTGTCTGTAACGGGACTAGTGGTAGGGCTAACCCTGGATCATGCTGTTTATTGACTCGCACCTGCCAAGTTGAGGTTAGTCTGTTACTATGTATACTGTAACTACTGAAGGCAAGAGCAACAGAGACAAAAAATAAAAACAGAAGGAACGCAGAACATAAAAATAAGAAGGAAAGAGCGACTGTTATTGCCCCAACTGGGTTTAGCCTCTTCCACTTCATCTTCCACTTCCACTTCCACTCGGTCACTTTCCACCTTCAAGTTTCCACTTCGCATCTCCATCTGCATCTGCATTTACCATTGGGTCCATGACAAGATCTCCGTCTATGCCCGCTAATCAGTCCGTGCGCATCTATTTGCACGCTAAACATCGTGTTCCTACCGAGGCGCGCGTAAATTTCAAGTGATTCATGACGATCTGATCGACAGACCCCAAACAGCCGGGATTTGGAGATGCTGCATGGACAATTGCCAAAAAAAAAATCTAAGTACAGATACTCCGTAAAAGATGCCTCAGAGTGATACCGAGGAGGAACTATTGGGATATACCGAAATTCGGGGAAACTTTATTTTCCTGCTGCAGAAGACCTGGTGGAGTGTGTTATTGAACTCAACTGGATCTACTCCTTAGGACAAGACTCCCAACTTTCGAACTTCCCACTTCCAACTCTCAGCAGTCCCAGTTCCAGTCCCAGCTCCGTTTCCATCTTAATGTCAGCCACATTCCCAGGCCATGCCATCTCCGCGGCTGTTCTTCGGGTGGTTCCGTGATGGACGCAAGGACCATCGGGGTTCCGTGGCTGAAATACTACGCCGTTCCCTCTGCGGGGTTATACGATGATCGAATCGTATTCTTCAATTCGATAATTGGAGTAGAAGAAGCAAGGAGGAGACAGTATTCAGCAGCAGTCATGACCCACTTGCCCCTCCCGGAGTTCTCAACCACGCGATGTCCGCCCCGTGAAGAAAATCCACAGACCCAAAGTTGTCGCAAGCGCACGAGAGGGAGGGCTCGAGGGTTCTTCTAGAACACGCGAACCGCGGCTCTGAAACAGAAGCGAAGCCGTTAGCGTAAGAAAATATACTCCCCTTGCAGAAAGCTAACGTTTCTTAGTGGTTGCCAGTGCTGAAGCTAGACTACTCTAATGTTTTGTACTAATATTGTGGCATCTGCCTGGCAGCTCTGGAAAATAAAGCCGCGTCATAGACTTGTTTTGGAAACCGGGGGAAGTTTGACGTGCGCATCCTTTTACAATTTATTGGGTGTTGGTCAACTAACTCCCTGAACTTAAACTCCTGACTATTTTCTTAGCATAACGACTAGCAGCTACTTTTTATGATGTCTTGAAATTGAATTTTGACCCATCTGGTCTGGCAATTTTGAGATTGGAGAAACCAAGTTCTAGATTATCTGGATTATCAACAAAAAGACAAAGTCTATTTCTATCCATGTTGCTACAGTGTATAGTGTACACTAAGACTCGGCACCCTCGCTCCGTCGACTCATTTATGAGGAGCTTGAAGGAGTAGCAGACGGCATACCAGACATCGATCCACTGGGAGCACCACCACCACCGCCTCCCATGGCCGAGCTATCCGAGTTCTCATGACCACCCTCCGCATCGTAGTAAGCAGCAATGCTATAGTACGAGTTATCGGTGTAGTCAGCAGTCGAGTTGATACCAATCTGAATCCAAGCGAAAAGACCGTCATCGATACTATCACCCAGGTACATGTACTCAGGGAACGGATCATAAGAAGCATCCGCCTGCAACACACTCCACATATCATCAGCATTGGTAGTAATAGCCTGGGTGTTGCTAGTATAGGGATACGTCTCCTCAACAGCAGACCGCAGCACCTCATTCCAAAACAATTGACCAATATGAGTAACACTCCCACTGCCAACCTCAAGCGTCTTGTTAGGGAAAAGAGTAGCGTTCAAATGCGTCAACAGATGGGTATGAGTAGCGCGTCCGTCATAGTGTCCCGGGAAGATAGTGTCGAAATTAACAACGCCTTCTTGATCAGTCTGTTGGATTCCGCGCAGGTAGGTGCTATCCCAGCCGTCCGCGGCATAGTTGCCGCTCGTCGAGATACCGCTGTACACGCCTGTCGCATTGGCTTGCCAGATATCGACCAGGGCACCGGGGACCGCGCGGCAGGTGTTGATGTCGATGTATTGTACTTCCAGATGAACGTCGACGCCCTCGGAGTATAGCTTCTCCTTGACGTTTTCGCGGACGACCTCGCCCCAGACGTAGTATGGGCCATCAGTGACGGTGGGAGTCAAGATGCAGGAGGTGTTGGCGCCGAAGATAGATTCCTGGTTGATCAAGCCGTGCTGGGCGGCGTCGGTTCGATTGTGGTCAATTGCCTCCCATTTCTCCAATGCGGCGAGATTGCGGCGGTATTTCTGGGGAGCTGCGAGATGTCAGTCAGTCGATTGCTGGCGGATTGACCTAGACCAATCAATTGGTCTACTAAACCAGTCGGTCTAACTAGTACCAGGTGGTTTCCATACCAGATGTGATGCCGCGCTTTTGACGCAGCCTTTGAACAGTGTGAGCACGGCGGGCGACGTTACGCTTGGCCAATTCACGCGCGTGAAGAGTACTCTCACACCCACCCAGAGACCGCTTTCCAGCAGCGGCCATCGCATCACGAGCGTGAATCTCGCGCTTAAGAACATGCGGGTCATGTTTCTCGCCGGGGTGAGCGACGACGGGGGCGGCTAGACAGGCGGCGGCAATAGCCAGGACTTTGGAAAGTTGAACCATGGCTAGAGTTGAGTATCACAGAGTCCACGGGTTATTCTGTAGGATAGGTTTGAATTGAAGGCTCTAAAGCATTCTCATCCAGGTTCAGCGGCCACCCTTTATACAAGGCTGCCATGAAGCTGTCGTCTTCGGACGCGTCATTTCGAAGACTGGACTAGTCTATTAAGTGAAGGTATTAGTAGAGTAGATGCTGGATTCAATTGAGTTGAAACAGCTCATAGCCATGTTTTGATAGTTCGATGATAGAAGCGGTGCTTGGCGCCACGCGTTAAGGGTGTGCTTAGCACGATGAAGAGACAGGCCCCACGGGCTTAATCGTTGTGAAGGAATGATCGTCCATGATTGACGAATGAGCGAAGGGCAATTTGTTAAGCAAAAGCCCTGCCAAGATGTTTGTCAGCGGGGAGTTCTGCTCCGAGAGGATTCATCGCTGTCAAGGAGAAATTTAGTATGGCTGGACGTTGAGTGGAGCTGTCAACGCTTGGCCGCGTCAGCACTTGAATGTGCCGCTTCTTCGTTGACGTTCTGATGAATCGTCTTTATTTTTGGCTACTGTAGATGAAGGCCCCCTTTATGAGATATGGAAGGCGAAGATGAGAGATTCGCCTTTGGAGGATGGGAATATCGCTTGCATCTGGAAGTTAGGTGTTGTGAAGTTGCTATCAAGTTAGCCAACAGGGATCCAAACTTTAAGAGTTTAGGTTGCAGGCAGAACAGGGGTAGCTAGTGCTTCAAATTCTAGTGCTAGTATGACTGATAGTAAAATAAATAATTAGAACCACTGGAGTGATTAAGGTCTTCAAACCAATCTTTAATTTATACTAGTATGTCTGGGGAAATGCCTACTAGTGCTCTATGGTACCGGTACTAGGTAAGGACTGACTACTAACATTCTAACATCCGTGTACTATACTACCTACACGAACAGGCAATTCCGACCACTATCTACTTAATTCCATTGAACTTGCGCTCAGTACTCCTGAGTTTCCAGAAAGATGAGTAGAGCCAATGTTATATGAGTCGTGTGATTGATGAGAAAATTCACGATCACTGGCAATTTTGTCATATTCCGAGGCTATGGACAGCCGCTACATAATAGGAAGTTTCCAATAGGCTCATCTAGACTTTCGCTTCGTATCCAGGGCTATCATAGGTACAATCATCCAAGTGGGGGTATTTAATGTATTGGCGGAGATTGATGAGAAACTACATCTGTCAGTCCTGCGATTGGCTGCTAATTAATTTGTATGACTTCCCCGCGTCAAATGGAGTTACCAGTGGCTCGAGCGACGAAACTTCCCCTGATCTTGAATTGGACGAGCTCAAGCCTTCTTCGACCTGATCAATGATCTAAAAATATCGCCTACTGTGCATGGTCTAACACCGAATGGATTTCATGTGCAGGCGAGAGTGTCCAAGTTGAGATGATGATTATTTCCACAGGAAACATGAGTCCTCCCGAGGCCGTTCATACTAGATGTTGCCTCGCAATGATTTTAGATTTATCCAGATGTGCTTAGTATTCCTCTGGAAGGTTTTGTCTATAGTAAAAATCAAGAATTGCTTCGCATCATCTAGTACCATAGGTTCGTTCCTGATGTCCAACTGGCACCGCTCTTCATCCTCCATGAACGAGAATATTGCTAAAATAAGTGATAAATGATAGAGCCTCCTCAGCCCCGTATTTCTCGGCATTCTAGTGCCACTTCCGTCTGTACAACTAGTCAGCGAGCATCAGGGATTGACATCCGGGCGGCTGAGTCGATGGTCCTATGGTATCGGGAGGCATACTGTACGAGAACGCAAGTTCCACGAGATTTGACGTAACTGCCTGATAGTATGGTGTTACATCTCAATCCACCAAGGTCCCGATGGAAGATATCTGCTGTTCAACGCTCTGGGGACTTGGCAGCTGGATCTGGTGTCTCCCCGGATGCGGATCCGGCACCGATGAGATCGCCTTAACGGTTGGACCTAGAATTCGATATGCATCTCGAGAATAGATCGTTGTAGGCAGCAGATTCTCGGCTTCACTTTATCGTATCATGATGCCATCATTTAGTTCCAGTTATTTTCGAAATTATTGCAAGCACATGATGAACTATAGTTGTATACTAGTATGGGTTATGAGAATACTTAAAGGTCCAGTTTTCTTTCCTGGTAATGTGAATAGTGCCTGTACCCAACACACAAATTACTAGAAAGGTATTAAAACAACATTCACTTTCTTCTACGATGATCTCCCAACTCTCCTTCATTGCGATTTTGGGGTTCCTCGCTGCGAGTAACGTGGCGACCCCTATTTTTCCGTTCGGGGATCACTCGAGGGTAGGTTGCAAGCCTGACAAGACTGATAGAAGCAACAAAGCGCTGACTATGAAAGATTCAATACTGCAATGATCACTATCCTTCGAATTGCCACTACCAACGGGTTCATGAGAAGGAGTGCACTAAGCTAGATCATCCGTGAGTTGACTGTCGTGCGACAAACCGCTAAGTTGCGTTTTATTGATGGTATCCAGAGGCGATGTTCGTTGGGTTGGTGCTTGGGACAGTTGCTGGCTTTACAGGTGCGTGCCGTCCGAGTTATTCCTTTTTAAACCAAAATGCACTTTCACTCATAGCATTACAGCAACGATAAATGCACTGGGGATGCCAGATCCAACTTGGATGTCTTCCCGATGGTCTTCGATTCTCCATTCAAGGGAAAAGCCATCTATTGCGATTGAAAAAGAGCAAATAATGAGGAGGAGTGACATACAATGATGACGCTATTTTACTTTTGCAAATTATAATCAAGTCTTCTTTAGTACATGTCTATTTGACTCATACAGTAAAGTAGCATTAAAATTCATATCGTGTTCGAAAAATTGAGCTCCATCTGCGGGAGCTTGAAAAGGAGCACATGCCAGGGCCACTCCAGACTGATTACATCACGCTTCGATATCCTCCGGCTTCTTCTCACCATCTGAGCTGCCAGTGGTATCTTCCAAGTGGTCCGGGTCAAACATAGATTCTCTCATGAATGGACTTCGGCGACGAATCTCTGGTCCCTTCAGAACGAGGACTACAGGGACGACTGAGAGAGCCACGCCGACAAAGCCCAAAAGCGAGCCCGCCCATCCATAGCCAAGAGTCTCAAACAGCTGATAAGAGGCAAGCGGAAGGAAAGCACCAAATGTATTGCGGCCCAACGAGGCTGCCGATAACGCCGACGCCGCGTATTTCTCGTAAGCATCGGTCAAGTAGTTCACCACAGCCATGTAGATAGAGTAGATTCCCACTCCGGTACAGCCGATGCCTAGCGTGGGAACAATCCAGTGAATTGATCCATTACCGACGCTGCCCCAGCCGTACCAGAATAATCCTCCCGCGAAAAGAAGGCTTCCCGGAATGGAGGTGTAGAGGCGAGCTTCCGGGATTGGCTTGCCGGGATTATCGCGGTTGCGCTTCGCAGAACGAAGATAAATCCAATCCTGGAGAGGATTTATCACTGTGCCAATCACGGCACCAACCGAGATCGCAAGTTGAATAAGGCCAGTAGTGAACGTGCCCCATCCATAGTTGTGACTGAATGTCTGACTGACACTAGAGAAGAAAAGGAACAAGATACCCCACGCAAAACTAACCCACAGAGTAAAGAATATAACGACAGGCTCAGTCAAGAGCATACGCGTGGGACGCTCGAAAGAGACCTGTACTAGCTTCAACAGACTCGTCGTGTTAAGCTCAGATTCCGAGTAGATTGGTCGGCCAGTCTCCCAGCGGAGCTTCTTTGCACGCTTTCGCAGAATGACATCACCGCGGGTCTCGCGGAGAATGAGATAAAAGACAGGGATTAATGCTGCATTATAAATGATCTGGATATAGAAGATCCTGCTTACAGTCAGCGTGTGCTTAACAGAGAGCGAGATCCATTTGTGCTTACCATCTCCACGGATCTTTCTTATGAATTTGTTGAATAGCCGCGCCAACGAAGGGGCCAAGTGCAATTCCAACCACACTGGTGAACCCGAAAAGTGACATCGGCAAGCTGCGGGCCTTGTCGCCATACCAGACATCACTGATACTCCCACCAACAATATTGATCGATACCGATGAAGCACCGCCCCCGAAAAAGCGAGTGACAACAAGTGTTGCGAAATTCTGCGCAAATGCAGATGGAAATAGCGAGACCACCAGGAGAAAGTAGGATACGAAATATCCTGGCATTCGTCCAGAGGACTCTGTCAATGGGACGAAGATCAGAGGCCAGAAAGCTGCGCCCATATTCCATGAGGTGGTGGCCCAGGCCAGATTTGGGAACGGTTCATTCTGGACGTGAAACCGTTGTTCCATGTAGGTGTTTCCGGCGCCGTAGGACCCAGCAGGTATACCTGTCAGAATGGAACTGGAAAAAGTTAGCTCAATGTCAAGGGTGGCCCGTCTCGTTGGAAGGCGCTTATGCCGAGCATTGGCGAGATACGTACATGAAACAGATTGTAATGGTCAGAACCCATTTGTACGTCTTGCTCCAATTGAAACTGCAAGATTCACAGCAAAGGTTAGAGCGGTTGCATTTTTAGCTGGGAAAAGAAAGACTAACGGGTTATCGGGGTCATTGGGGCCGTCCCAAGTATGAATCTCAACATGTTCTTTGTCTCGTAAAGGGTGTTGGCTGACATTCCCAATATGAGAATCTCGATGGAAGAACGAATGCACTCTATTGGACCAATTCAATGTCAGTAATCATAACCTTGGACTATTTTTGTCAATAAATTCAGGCCATACCTAGAAAAGAAAGAGTCTTTGAACTGATTATGGTGCAAGGTACTGGCGGTAGAAGACCGCTGCAGAATTTCACCAGTAGATCCAACACGAGAATGGCGGATTCTCTCAGGCTGTGCTGGCACTTGAGGTGGCACCTGGGGAGGCACCGATGTGTTCGACTCGTCCATCGTATCGACAGTGCATTAGCGTATGTACAATTGGGCCAAGCAGCATCCCGGGGGACGGCAGGTCATATTCAAACCCATTGAATATTGGCTGACTTAACGAGTATACCAATAGTGCCTGTCTAAGCGTCATGGCCCGGGAAGGTGGATCCATCTGAATCGAGTTGGAGCCGTTGAAAGAGGGAAATTATTTCCCCCCGTTCCTCCATCGTTCTCCATCTACTACTCTTCGTTGTCTTAATCACATCGATTCCCCATTTTTGAGCAAACGTCTGACTTGGTCTGGAGCGGTGTGTGTTTGAGTCTTCTTTGAAATAAGTTCACGCTGTTCATGCTGTTTGACTCGTGACCCTGGGCCTAGATCGATGCTATTCAGCCACCCCGTTTGATGATAGGTAGATGTGAACATGCTTACTGGGATCCAGCAGGAGCTCAGGCTAAATTTATTCTCGGCTAAGATTTAGTTTGGATTGTGTTTCTCTAGTGCCTTTACATTCACCGCCGGTTTCATCTGTTCAAACATTTTTGTTTAATGCTTACTGTCAGTGTTACCCCGTACTCTTTAGGTGTATGATAGTGGGGCGATCGCCCCGCTTCACGATGATTGCCAATTCCTTTGAATGTACCTGCTTGAGACAGCTGTTGCGCCATCTCATCCCATGCTCGGGATCAAGCCGAAAGGTGGCCTGACAGTGATCATCACCGGCATCCCGATAATCCTGTTCTATGTAAAAAGAGTTCAAGTTCTAAAGAAAGACAAGGTTGAAGTGGAGTACAATTATAGTGAGCTTCCCAGTTGTTAAGTAGTCATGACATCACGGTCCGATGTCATCCGAGTTTCCCAAACATTCTCTACATTCCACGCACCGGAGTTCCAAAAAAGGTTCCCTTTTGGTCTTTTGAGAGGAGCTAAAGTGGGTGGCTTCCCACGAATCGAGAGCCAATGCAGGTGAGGGGCAACACGACAGCACTAGTTCGGCCCCGAGCGCAGCAAGTTCATCCAACGGAGAGCGTATCACAACGAGGCAACGCAGCCAGGATCTGCTACTTATGCCGTCATGGGAAGCCAAGGGTTTGGAGGGGCAAAGGAGGGGAGAAGAACAAGGCATAGATAACCGACGGACCTTGGGAGCTTGGAATTTGTTGTATTTATTTAGCTCAACCTTCCCCTCTTCAATCTCACTTTCTTCAAACCTTCTCCTCCAAAACCATCTTATTTCTACCTACACAACCTCTCAAATTCCTACAACTGTGACTCTTCCATCATGCCTATCCCAGTCCCCCAACCAGACAGCCTTAAGGACCTCCTTAGCCTGAAGGGCAAGGTTGTCGTTGTCACCGGAGCTTCCGGTCCCCGCGGAATGGGTATTGAAGCTGCCCGCGGATGCGCCGAGATGGGTGCCGATCTGGCCATCACATACGCATCTCGCCCCGAGGGTGGCGAGCGAAACGCAAAGGAGCTGTCTGAGAAGTTCGGCGTCAAGGTCAAGGCCTACAAGTGTGACGTTGGCAACTGGGAAAGTGTGGAGAACTTTGTCAAGACTGTCGTGAAGGACTTCGGCAAGATCGATGCTTTTATTGCCAACGCCGGCCGCACTGCCAACAGTGGTATTCTTGACGGTTCCGTCAGCGACTGGGAGGAGGTTATTCAGACCGATCTGAACGGCACATTCCACTGCGCTAAGGCTGTCGGCCACCACTTCAAGGAGCGCGGCACCGGTTCCTTCGTCATTACCTCCTCCATGTCCGGTCACATCGCCAACTTCCCTCAGGAACAAACCTCCTACAACGTCGCCAAGGCTGGCTGCATCCACATGGCCAAGTCCCTCGCCAACGAGTGGCGCGATTTTGCCCGTGTCAACAGCATTTCTCCCGGATACATTGACACTGGACTGTCTGACTTCGTCGCACAAGAGACCCAGGACCTCTGGAACTCCATGATCCCCATGGGCCGTAACGGTCAGGCTAAGGAGCTTAAGGGCGCCTACGTTTACCTGGTTAGCGATGCCAGCACCTACACAACCGGTAGCGATCTGGTCATTGACGGTGGATACTGCGTCCGGTAAATGCGATCATGTACATAATACAAAAAGAAACCTGTCTTTGCTGGGTCGAAGCAGGTTCTTCGAACCCAACTTGCTTCAAGTTTTCCAAGGCAGAATGATATCATACTGAAATAGCTTATCTTGTTTAATTTCCCCGAGGTCCTTGCGACTTTGACCCACTATCCTTAAATCACTCCGAACGTCACACCGGGTTCCCGCCCGGCTTGGACTGACATCAACTCGGCAAACCGAGTCTGCACATAGAGGGACTTGAGTATGTAGACAGGACACTTGTGCAGTGAAATCAGAATAAGCTACAGTAACTATGTCTCGATCCCTCCTTGGCTATTTGCATGGGACTCCTGGCCCCGACCTTCAATGATCGACACCTCACTCTGCCAACGGACCCGCAATAGCGGTGGTGATTGGGGCCTTCTCCACAAAGATTCCAGACCAGAACCAGTCCTCCGCCTTGGAATCAGTGCCGCCGTTATCCAAACGCAACTGTCCTACATGGAAGTCCGCAGAGTTGGTTGAGGCCGAAGCGCTAACGCCCTTCACCACTTGCGTGAGAGCATCGGATCCATTGGACGCCCACAGCCCGACTGTTTGGGCATCGAAATCGATGTCGTACGCGAAATTGTACCATTGTCCCGCTTTCAATTCCGTAGACCATTGTGTTTCGCTGTTTGCCATCCAACGCAGTGTGTTATCTTGTGTAGCTGAGTCACCGCTCAATAGACCGTACTTGAGTTCTGTGAAATGACTCTGTCGAGGGGAATTAGTGTGACATTCCTCGATACCGCGACCGAAACGACCTCACTAACCTCGAAGAATGCGATCTGGTGTTCGAATTTGGGGTTTGGGGCATTGGTCTCGTTTGTAGAGAGGGAGAAATGGTAGAACAAGTGCCCGCTTCCAAGGTCTTCGGTAGTCTGGGGGATGAGTTCGCTGCGCTCCATCGTTTGGCCATTCCAGAAAGATGTCCCGTCCTTTAGTAGAAGTCAGCTGGCTGTAAATTTCCCAGTGTTATTTCAAAAACCATACAATGGTGATCCGGATCCCCTTGTCATCACTCTTGTCTGCTGGATTCTTAAAGGACTCCGACAGACCAATGTAGTCACTAGTCTCTCCATCACCGTGAATGTACCACTGCCAGTCCCCGATTTGATTTGACCAAGACCCTATTCAGTCAGAATGAACACCTTCAGCAAGAGTAGGTGACAACTTACATTCGTCAAATTCCTTTACAGTGGACGAGGAGTTGAAGAAGCCACTCCATAGTACTTCACCACACTCTGCCGCGATGGGCATAACAGCCCATAAAAGGTACCTCATGATTCGGATGCTAGTATATTGATGCTTAACTTGAAGAACTTGAATGAACAATTCCAAGTAAACAAGGACCGACGCAAGGACAGTCTATATAGTACCCCGCTACCACGCTACTCTAGACGGTGATTCAAGCAATTGTCCGAATATGAAACGGGGATCCTTCTGACAGCAGACCCCACTGGGGTCCCTTGGCACACGTCGAAACAAAATAACGTATTGCATAGATTCGCTAGCTGCTAGTTTAGGTATGCTTAATTACTTCTGTCCCTGATCGCCGGTAAATATTCCCAAAGGGGCACGGGCCGAGTGAGTCTCAGGTTGTTGACCCTGAAACATCTGCACGGTTGAAACGGCGCCAAGGTTGATTTTCAAACAGGATATTCCGGGAGCGACGGTGAAATTCAATTTCTTCGCATCGATGTTGCTGAAATGGTATTTAGAAATAATATCAACTATGTACGTGGGTTCCAAATTCTCGTTGCTAACTTCAAAGCACGGTCTCGTCCCGGGGATGTTGAGGGGAACCTGAAAGAATAGCCCTTTATTAATTGGATGCTGCACAGGAGAAGCTGGCACCGTTGGAGTCTTCATGGATAGCCTTCCCGGATACCCATAGACCCATTCCACACTGTGAAACTGCTTAGCTTGAGCTCGAAAGATGTGGGTCGGGAAGCCCTTGAGAAGCACTTACAAGACAACCTCCAATAACGACGATCACCAGGTTGAGACAGGTCAGGAACATCTTTTTCCAATTCTCACCATATCGACCCCAGTTCAAGAAGAGCCAGAATATACCACTCAGTCCGTCTAAGATGACGTTAGTCGATACCCCGGTCGGCATTCTGGATTATCACGAAACTTACATGTAAACCAGCTGGCAAAAAGGGCCGTCTAGGAGGCACGATGTGATTAGTATTGGTGGACCGCAACTCAAATCCTTCATTTTGAAAACCAGGAACACCAGGAACTTACAATCAGGCTGAGGAGATTATTGAACACTGGGATGGCCTCAGCAATGATCCACGCGATGATCCAAAGCACAAGACTGATTCCGACCCAAGATCCCACGGAGAGAAAGCTTCGCTTCGACATATGGTCTGTACCGCGGAAGACACGCACATAGAGGTATTTTGCTGCGACATGTCCATTGATGACACCAGCAATCACAATCTGAGAAAGCTTAGCATGCACACCGTACCATTCATTGGAATAATACTTACCGTTGGAATCGCGATTCCGTAGGCGATTTTCGCTGTGATAGGACTGGTTGAACTCAGAGCTGGCGACTTCACATCCTTGCCGCCGTAGTAGTAGATTACAATTGCTGCAATGGTGTACATGGTTGTATCAGTACCCTGGAGCAGGTATAAGGTCTTGGGGTAATCAGTCGGAATCTTCATTTCGGAGATGAAGCCGAAGAAGGCCACATGGCCAGCTATATTCTGTGAGTGGGGATGAAATAGAATAAGATGCGCCAGGAGGAGCAGTACCATATGCAAATACAATATTCGTGACGGCTAAAAATCCAGTAGCGACATCTGTCTTGGTGGTTGCGTCAATTTTTCCATCGCCGGGGCGTTGGATGGCGATGGCTATCATCGTGATGAGAACAGCGCTGTTAACCAAAGTCAGTGGAGAAAATGCGATCTTGAGTAAATTGCATCTCACGCTACAATACTTCCAAATGCTAGATTATAATTAGTATAGGTTCGTCGAAGGTGGCCTGAGCATAGTGGTACTCACAAGCAAAAGAGAACCAGGAGACTTTACGCAGAGTCCTTGGAACAGCGAAAATGAACGATATGATCATACCGACCACGCCAAATACGATCGAGCAGGTACCATGCTCAGTGAGGGTATTCATCATGACGGTAAAGGTCAAGATATGGCTTCCCATGATAAAGATGAGAAACAGCAATTGGGCAGTACCGAGAAATTCACGGCCAAAGCGAGGGAGGCCAAATCTTCCAAATAGTACCTCTCCGGCATCCGCCATCGAGTGTACATGAGGGTAGCGAAGCTTGAACTGCCCCAGAGTATATCCTGTATAAGTTGCCAGCAAGCCCAATCCTACGATCAAAATTATCGCGCTGTTGTTGTGTAAGTAGGTTGATATCGGGTTTATGCCAGTTGGTGGTGGTGGCAGATCACTTACGGCGCAAGTCCCAGCGTTGCGACCGCTGATGGAAGCGAAAGAATTCCGAGGGATATCGTTTCTGCGATCATGACTGTTGTACGGAGTCGATGTTAGAGAAATGTTTATCATCAGGAATGGAGAGGTCAGGATTTGGGTTCATTCATGATACGTACTCATACCACATTGCCTTTATCACAAATTGTATTAGAAAGTGTTTAGAACAATATCCAGCTCTTCTCTCCGAGTCTTTTTTCTCGAATTGGGGACACGAACCACCAGTACAATGTGCGATACTTCACTTCTGCATGCTCCTCATCTCCGAACGGGTTGTCATGCTCAGCAGGGAGTCGCTCGACATGTTGCTTCTCCGTAGCATCCAGGCTATTGTCATATTTGTTGGAGTAATCATTTTGAATGGGATCAGCGCGATAGGACTGTGCCATTTTGATAGATTGCAGGTATACAAAACCGCAGTACCTGGTGCGAAAACAGTGACAGTCGCAAGACAAAGAAGCAAAGAGGCAAAGTAAGAGCAAAAAGGTAAAAAGAAGAGGGAGATCGAGGGAGCAGGTACATGCGCTGGCTCACGCATCACGTTCTCGCCATAGCATTTGAAAACCTATAGCAGGCAGTGCTTTCAGTGGATCATCCCATATGAATCAATCACGAAAGTTGGCTCCACTCTAACCGATGTCACCTTGCGGGGAACCCCATAGTATCAAGAAAGCGTGGTTGTGGGTCTAAAAACAGTCAAACTACGACATCTATTCGCTGGAAGACAAGCCAGCTCTGATTACGAACCTGTTTGGGTAGCTCTTAAAAACGAGATGGCACATGGAGTGTAGCTTTGTGTGAAAATAGTAGGAGATGCCTAGCGAATACTGGCCATGGCTTACACTAAAGGGCGCCATGGCTGAAGGTTCTTGGGCTGATCTCAGCCAAAGGCTTGAGTGCGCCATCCGAGATTCCGAATGGCCGTGAGTGGCTCTTGGGGTAGGAGAGACGGTTATCCCGGCTCAGCGAGGGTCCAAGGCGTCCAGGACGGTAATGGTATTGCTACACAAAGATTCACAGGCTGAGCGTAGCACTATCTGATAAAAGTAAAGGAGATGGGAGATGTGTCAGATGTCGACTCGGTATCTTCTCTTTGATGCGACAGAAAGAGAATGTAATGACACATTGAAATGTGTTTGGCCCCCAGTTGCCAAGAGTCAAAGGGCAAGCAACCCTTGCTTTTGTTGGCTGTCACAAGGACGAGGTTCCATTGGGCCAGGCAAAAGGGAAAAGGGGCCAAAGAGGGGGGTCGAGTCGGATATTGGCGGCTGAGTGTCCCGTACAGATATGATGTTCAGGGTCTCCGCGGAGGAAGAATCTGGGGAAATGCGGAGATTGAAAAGCAGACTTTCGATCCACTCAAGTCGAGATCTTCCACTATAGCGCTCCGAGTTTAGAGCTTATGGAAGCAGATAGGTAGTAACTGTGATTTGAAGTAGTGAAGCTGAACGAGTGGGGCTGGGCTCGTATACAACTTCAAGGCAAGATCTTGACTGTTGCCAGCATGTATTAGACAAGGCAGAATCTGGAGGAATATTCATCAACATTTGAAATTTGAACGCTCCCAATGGAATATTCATCAATATTTGAAATTCAACTCGCAAAATATTCATGAAAGCCATCCGCTGTGAGCGATGTCTTGAGGTTCATCGCAGTAGTAGGTATTGTACAATGCAAACAACTTCCACACGAGCCTTTCCAGACGAAAGCCCGCATTAAAGTTGGATAAAGTAGGAAAACAACAGTTCATTTGATCCACCCGCCTCCCATAGAAGTTTGAGCGACCTTTCTCCAGAATCCCCCCTCTCCCTTCGATCCCTCGTCCATCTCAGCGCGAAGTACAGGGTTAATACCCTTCTTCCTCATTTTCTCCTGTTTTTCCAGCGGGATTTTGTGCACTGGATGATCCGGTCCGGGCGCTTCGTTGGGATCGTATGGTTTAGACGGAGTGATGCCCCATTTCATTGCGGCGGCCGCCGCCGCGGCATGCTGTTCCCGAGCAGCGTCCTTTTTGGCGTCGTTCGAGGTTTCCGGCACTAATGTCGACTCGCTTTGGTTCTGAGACATTGTGGCGATGAGTATTATTCGATATATAGCGATCTATTTTTTGAATGATTTTAATGTCTCGAATAAGCCGGGTCCTTTCTACTTATAATGTCGCATTGAGGCCGGAGATGGTAAGCCGCCCCACCGATGACCTCACAGTGTGGAGCTCACAGGGCTGTACAACTCCACGTGTAGTTAAGTATCTTGGCCCTTGTTCTTTATTGATTGAAATAGCAGGCCCATGAAAAGCTCCAAGACTCGGCAGCTTGGGTGTTTGACTAGTATGGGAGTTGGGTTGCCGATGAGTGCTCAGAAGCCCCGAAATGTTCTTTGCGACAAGCTAGACACGATACTCACCAAATACCAAATTTCATATCCGATTGGCTTTGAAATTGCAAGTCCGCAGACCGTGTCTTATGGCTTGGCTAGTTCAAATCCAAAGAGGTCCATAACAGATGGTTGACCATTATCCCAAGTATCCAGAATGGCATTGATATCTTGGGCCTCCGGATACGTCAAGTAGTCCATCATATCGACTGGGAAGCTCTGCGATAATTCGGAAGGGGGCATTATCTCGTTTCGTGGGCCACCCGGTGCCTGCCATGGATCTCTTTCCGTGTTTGGCTTTCCGGGGTATGGACTTTGATCTTCTATCAAGCCACGAGCTACCCGCGAAAAGGCGAAACATATCTTGTAAAGTCGTGCTGAAGCGTCGGAGATCTCCTGGATTGGGTGAAAGGTCGTGACAACAGTTTCCAATAAATCAAGATCAACTCTGCTCTTGGCTGCGACGATGTGAAGAAAAATGACGATAAATGGTGTGAATGATGAATATAGGAGCACCCTGGTACGGTATTAGCGATCATGAAAGCAATATTAGTGAAAATACCGACCAGTTGGCATAATCAGCGACCGAGAATCGATTTGACTGCTGATAATCAGAGAAGCACCGGAGGTGACTGTTCAAGCTCAGTCGTGCGGCCTCTAGACACCGTGTCTCGATTTCGCCTCCGATTCTTGCAGTGAAGGATGCACGGAGCATGGTAGTAAGAGTTGAATGGAAGGATAGGTCCCAGATCCTATCGCACATATTGAATAAATCCTTGTTGTCAACATGTTCTGCTGTTATCTGTTGTCAAATGGATCCGGTTTCAGCAGCAGTTCAAAATCTGTTCGAGGTAATATTTCGACTCACCTCCTTTCTGCCTCTGTTGCATTCTCGCAGTGCTAGTTCCAGATCATTGATAGATCGAATGCGCTGGGGTTGTCCCTTTCTAAGACCCTGGGCTGAATAAAGCTGATTGTATATCTCTCCCTGTATCTCGCTCAGCTTGACAATATAGATAAAAGCCGAGTCCCAGGGGCGGACAGCCAGATTATCGGATAGCGGAGGATAGCGGCAGTCAATGTCAAAATCAGGTATATAGGACGCCCGACCAAGAAACAATGATGCGGTATGATCCATTAAGTAGATTGTCCAGAATAGCCGGCGCTTGTGCTCCGCATTCCCGGAGTTGTCCTTCTGATAAGTTGATTCGCGATGAAGCCCAAGCATTTGGCAATGTTGTGCTGCACTTGCAACTAGGTTGCTCGCAAGGGCTGGTTTGGCTTCATCCTGGGCCTTGATTGCCTGTCATAGATATCCAAGTATAAGCGGTCATAATTCTCAAAGCTTTTGTCTTACATCAGGCCCAACTTACGCCCATGGTCAATGCCAGAAGATTCTCAAAGCTCGGCATAGCTATAACTTCGACGGTCATCAAACCTGCCTCGAAGCTCTCTTTGCAAGCTTTGAGGTGCAGATTGAGATCGAATTGCTCGCAAAGGATATCGTTGGTGCAGATGCATTCCTTTAAAACAAAGTACAGCACCCCGTGCATAGCTGCAATGTCGCCAACGCAAACATTTCGCGTTGGAAAATAGACTTTCTGGCAAAGCTGCTCTACTAAAGCCGGATCATTGATGGGATAGGATGTCAAGAACAGGGGTTTTTGAACTAGTCATGTCAGTATATCGATCATGTCTGCTCTAGCCAGAGACAATTGTTCCTGCATCTCCTCACCTTGAAACCTTCGAAGCATGGTCACTATCATCTCGGTGGGTATAGGCAATGCATTTGTCTTGGAAAGAGTGCTGGTCCCATTAGTAATTGGTTTGTTTTGTAAATTCGACCCGAGGAGACTATTGATGGAGTCCAGGGTTGCGCTCAGGTTAGAAGCGTCGGGTCCATGAGTAGGATGAGCGAATCGCTCCACGATCTCTTTGGCCTGTGCTGATTGACTCGCAAATGAAGACTCGCCTTCATACAAGGGAGTCTGGGCACCTTCGGATCCTGTAGCTGTGGGGCTTGCCTTGGCAATGCCATCATTGTTGGTTGTGTGGCTGAGCAAATTGGCCGGAACTGGTCTTTCCGCAAGCCGAGCTTCGACATGGCGGAGGCGATCTTCCAGGGCTTTCATATGCTCTTCACTAATGACAAGTATGAGAATAATCATTCTTCAGTATTGGATGGGCTTCTTACATGTGCAGCATTCGATCTGTCCGCGGAGATTCTTTCCTGTCGGTTTTCTGACAGGATATGCCAATTGTCATGCAATTAGAACATGGAAATGACCGATCACAGCGGATCTGGATTCAATCAGCAACTTTTCTGTATAACATACCCCTCGACTTGATCTCAGGCCTGGCAGTGCTTACCTTGCGAGTCCGGCATGCTTCACACTACGAAAATGCACTCAGGGTCAGCTTGCGACATTCAAGTGGGCTCGGTGAGTGCAGCTCCAAGAAATACCAACCGCTTTAGGGATAAGAGATAGTCGTTTCCTACGACTTTGAATGGTCTCTGCTCGTCCTGTGTCCATCTTGGTCTGCTGGTCTGATGGGTGGAAGATGTATGTAAATGGGAAGAATGCCGGAGTCCACGCCCCCGCGGATTCCGCTGGACCGAGGTTCCACCTCCGCTGGCTCGGCCAATCAGCTTTTGCACTTTCTACAGTGTTATCCGACGCATACAGACTTTAGTTCATAGAAATTGTATTATTTGTTTCAATTTTTTGATATGTAGAGCCCGGAAAGAAGAGTCAATAGAGAAATCAAAGTAAAATAACATTGCACCAGTGGGTATATCTCTGAATTAGCTAACCAAGTCACACCAGGAATCATGCTGTGAAGCCAACAATGTTAAAACATCCAAAAAAGTAAACAAAAATAAAAGATATTCGTGGGCACGTTTGAGTCGTTGGGGGATGCCTCTTGTTTAGGTTGGGATAAAGTTCTGAGAATCCTTTTCCTGTTGGCTGAAGCTTTGGTGGAACGCTGCGATTCCACCGATGATGCCAATGGCCATGAAGCACAAGCTAATAATGGACCAGATGACACCCCAGCACTGAGAGGATCCACCATATCGCTTCGCAAACTGACTGGCATCGGAGCTATTGACTTTACGAAGAATCAGGTCGTCACACTAAAGAGAATTTGTTAGCATAAGTGACTTCCCGGTGAGATAAGGTTCAATGCTTACGATATCCCAGACGCTGTAAAGAGCCGACATGACGCCGATGAAGAGCTATTCTATCTGTTAGCACGCAAGTTGTGAGGAAGTTAGCGGGAATTAGCTTTTGACATACCACGACCCATCTCAGAGCCTCACCGTGGGCAATGAACCAGCAAGCCACCAACAAGCCCACAGCCAAAAGGACAGTCATGATCGTCAACCAGTCGCGTCGAGCCCACCACAAGGTCAAGAGAAAGCAGACGCCGAGAACAATACTAGCCACTTTGGATGCGACGATATCAAAACCGGCGAAGATGAGCAGGGCGCCGATGATGGAAGAACCCAAGTAGCCCGCAGGCAAGGTGACAGCACTCATTCCTCCCTGCATGTGGGTGACACCACCCTCGTGAGGGTCCAAGCTAATGGATTTCACTCTGCCACCGGTACAGCAGGCAGTGATGGCATGGCCGAACTCATGGAAAGCGATGACCAACATCTAGATTCCCGTCGGGTCAGATTTAGGCAAACACATAGCACGGAGAAAGAGAGAGGACAAGCTTGAGATCATACCTTGAAAGGCCACAGAACCCAACGAACATAAGGAAGATTCCATAACAAAGCGATCACGACGACATAGACGGCCATCACACCCAAGGTAATACTTTGAGTCCGGTTGACGGATAAGTCCCTTGGGGCTAAGTGCGGGGCCGCCTCGACCGCTCGTTGGCCGAGCAGGTGGTATAGCGCAGGCATAGTGCGTTTAAGGGGGTGCGCTTAGATGTTGTTGTTGATGTCTGGACGAGAAGGCAACTTCGGAGGTGCCAACCGATAAACTCTGAAAGAGATGCAAGAGGTGACAGAGACAGAGACAGAGATGGACCTGGGAGCAAGGTCTATCACAGATTTAAGCAGGGATGAAGGATCAACGGGGTCAAGGACGCGCGGAATGGCAAAGACGCGCAGCCCGAAATGAGGCTTGGCAGTTCCAGATTGGGACTAGCGTGTGGCTCAAGCCTAATTTTAGTTCCCTCCAAATCAGAGACAATCTTGGCATCGTTCAGCCTTTTCTTTAATTCAGCCCTGTTCGATTAGTGATCAGGCAGCAGAATATCATCATGATCCATGCCTTGTCTCTCTTGCCTCTACATCAAGGCCAACTGAGTACTACTTTCCATCAGGTGTTCGTGGACTGTGCAGTATGGATGTCTGATGGATCACATGCCCAGAGGAGTAAACATGTGGCGCCGGCATCCAACCACGGTACAATCTATAAGGCACACGATCCCTGGAGTACTATACTACTCTCAACGCTAAATGAGTGGTCTTAAATCAATACTAATGAGGACCTCAAACCCCAAAGAAACTGCATTTGACGCCAATACTACTTGTACTATCAGCGTTTGTTCATCTTCGTGGATTCAAGTTTGTCCGCAAGAACCACACTCTCTGTACTAGGGCCACCCTCAGTGAATTACGTGACACACTCAAGTTTTTCGCACGCATTGGAGTTGTACTGCTTGATCTACCGATTTCTGCTTTTCGGTGCTTTGTTTCGTGCAAAGATGGTATTCCAATTTCATGAAAGAAGAGCTAAACACTGGCACTCTGCGCACATCATTTCACGAGAAGCCAATCCGGCATTGCTCTCTCGACAGTTCCAGCCACAGCTGCATCCACACAAGCTTCCATACTCCCGAAATGAATCTCCCGCTTCGTTGTACCAGGACCATAATGAGCATATTTTGCAGAATTTGTCATCAAGTTCTTCGCATCGAGGGGAATCACAGGCTCCTCAACCAAACACCAGCACGTATCTGTGATATACTCGGCGCCAAATTCAGTTAAGATATCGATAAATCCCGCTTGGGAAGCTCTTTCATACACCTCCCGATTCGTTGTGATGATCATCTTTGTCTTTGGACTTCTTTTGCGGGACTTGCAAAGAGCAGACAGCTTTTCAAACTCCTCGTATGCGAAATGGGGGTTTCCTAGCGATGCAACCGCTACTGAGTTGTCGACACCAGTATTAAGCTTTTCCCAGCAGACTTGGAGATCTTGCAACGTGATGCGAATATGCGGTATAGTTGATGCCAAATGTTCGAGGTCATTGGATTCGGGAGTTACACCTCCAATGTGAAACATAGGGGCAGCTGAAGTGGTTGCAAACGCTGCTCCAAAAGCTTTGAGATCCGGCAAACCTGGCGATGTGCTCTCCAGTCCCATCACGAGTGGAATATCCGCGCCCACCAGCTCTCCAACGCGGTAACCCAGCAAGGGGAAAAGGGAGTCATCGAATCCAATCGGAACATCAAAGTCAATGCAGACAGCCGGCATACGTCCCTCCTTCGTATGGGCATTGAAATTCGGCGCCCGACCTGTAACCGCGATACAAACATCCAAATAATCAGGATATTTCTGTGTTCTGGCACCGAGAACACTGTTCGCAAAGACAACGGCATTCGACTCAGCCCAGCCGATCTGATCGCCGAATTTGGGTGCTGTTTTGAGTAGATATGGCGCGCAGGTGAAACTTTCTTTCGCGCCCATCTCTAGATATGCGTCTCCAACCTTCGACGCATTTTCCGATGTCTCTGGGTCACAGCCAAGTGTCCTCCAGCGCCTGCGATCTGCATTGACTGAATTCATTGTACTGGGAACGACAACTCTGGCGCCCAGAGCGAGCAGCTTTTGGGGAAACAGTAGACTTGTTGGCCCGACGTAGACACATGCGTCGATATGGACTTGTGAAACATCTATCAGAGCGTCCGCTCCCTGAGCCTCAGCGAACTTGACAATAATTCTCATAGCAAGCTTTGCTGCGTCTCCCATTTTCCCATCCAGTATGTCCTTGTCCTTTGAGTTGAGTGCAAAGCCAGATGGAAGCAGATTTTCCGCAGTGAACGGCGAGAGTGAAATGTTGAAAGACGATGCTCCGGCTCCATCATCACTATCAATCGAGAAACTTGAATCCGTTACGAAAGCCCGTCTACCATCGTTCTTCTGGAGGGTAAGAAAGGAAGACGGACTCAGAACAAGTACTGGGATGCATCTGTCGAACATTTCCTGTGCGACCCAGACGCCAAGTGTAATTAGCAGCTCTGGTTGGGAAAATACCAATGCCGCCGGTGCAAATCCTCCATGAAGTAGTTCTAATATTCCACCGCTTCCAGCACAAGAACCCCGGCCACCGGGGATAGCGAGGATCCTGTCATTCAAACTGTGGCCATGGAGTGGATGGTGTCGGTCAATGATGATTCCATTTATTGGGTCGACACCACCGTAGAAACTTATGGGCGTATCGGTCCAGATAATTTCACCAGACGCTGCCCCAGAAACCAGTGAGCGGCCATGTTGTTTCTTTTGAGAATGTATTTCAATTGACCGTAGCTTTCAGCTTGTTTTGATTGTATAGGGTGCACTATTTCTGGCTTGTACTATTGCACGGAGACCGTGACTGGCACGGATTCAACTTAAGCCCTAAAGAGAGACATCGCTTTCCTTTAAGACTTTACAGACCTGGGTCAAGGGATTTGGAGTTCATCTTCCAACTTCGGTTTGGTAAGCAGAAAACGGAGATAAACGGAACTGCCTGCCATTTCCAAGTCGGGCGTGCGGGGATTTCTGATAGTAAGACTTGAAATTCCCCAATGGTTCTCTAGAACGAAGAGAACTTTAATTATGACTTGAATCTGTATCCGCATAGAATAGCAAATGATTGAGAGGGAATTGATAATATCTCGGACACTTTCCAAACCCAGGTACTACCTACCTAGTCTAGCAGCTAAAATGCCCATCAGTCTTGGAAATTCGCGCTTTTCTACTGCATCAAGCCACTGCTCAACCCCGTTCAAGTGCATGGCTTGTTCAGATCGCGAATCGCACCCAGAAAGTCTTCCTTCAACGCATTAGCCTCAAGCTCGACATTCCAGCCTGGTCGTAGATGGCGCATAGAGGTATTGTACACCTGTCTCAATCCAGTCTTTTCATACTCAAGCAGGTGCATCCAATAAAGATCAGTCTTCCCTTCGTCATCCAAATCGTTAGAGTTGTCGTCCTTCCTAGCATCAGAGCCTTCAGTGCTTGCATCGCCATAATCTTCATGATTTGGCTCTTTTTCACGATAGGCTCCCTCTGAAAACTTGGGGAGCCGAGTTGATCTCCATAACGGCATGGTAGAGACAAACTCCCAGTCAATCATGCCAGTTATTTCTCCTTTGTCGTTGAGGAGAATATTTTTCAATGAAACTTTGTCCTGATGCCATATCATCGATGCCTCAGGGGGCCTCTGAACAGGAGGAAAGATCCTCGGTAGCAACTTCATCAGCCATTCAGCAAGCTCCAAGGCGAGTAAAGCGTCTTCCTCATCATCTTCATCCTCGGCTTTCTCGATGGAAATCTTCTGTTCCAAGCTCTGATGGTTCACAGTTCCATCCATCATTCCACCCCCAATCATGTTTGGAATACGTCTCTAATACACTCTGAATACAGAATTCTGTCGAATACTATATTGAAAAATACCACTGTTAAACACAGATCATACTGAGTACTGCATTGAGATCGAATACTGTACTCAGCATGTCTATTGTAGTAGTATCAAATTGACTTGAACTTTACTTCCTACTACTAGCCCGCTCAGCGCGCTAGTACCGAGTACGATTTGCAGGAGACTTGAAAGAATGGATTTAGAAAGATTCCAGTGCAGTTTACACGGATAACAAAAAGAAGCTTTCGATCGATGCCATGGCGATAGGAAAATTCAATCAGAGCCTACTACCATGGAAATGCCCAATTTTCATAGAATTCCTTCAATTAACCTCGTACTGGGGAAAATCCGTGCCTGCGTTTTGGCCCCCGGCTGCCCAGGTGTGGGGCCAGACAGCATGATTCAGGCCAGGTCCCCTTCTGCAATTCCACCTTCAAGTTCTCTGCTTCCAAACCCACCTAGTTTCTTCTCTTCGCAAAAGTTTCACTCGGGATTCATCATTCTATTAGAGTATACTTTTCATCTCGAAATATGAAGCGTATCCGCAGTGCTGTTCGCACATTGATTAACAGGGAGAAACCCGATCCGGACCCCCCATCGGGGCCTGATCCATGGCGGAAAAACTGGGGGAAGCGCAAAAGCCAACGGATGAGCAGCAATGCGCGTCCTGAACCGCTTTCTTCTCGAATATTGCGCTCTTTAACCCCTGATGATACCAATGAAGATTTTCAAATGACCCGCCATGATCAAAATCAGAGTTTACTGTTCAATCGCCTTCCTATAGATGTCAGGCGTTTGATATACCAAGAGGTTCTAGCTTCCCCGGGGCCTGAGCAAAATGAGCTCCACATAATCAGTTCAAATAAACGACTGATGTGTCATCGATGTCATGTCAATGATCCCGAAATACCCAGCTGGGCGCATGCCAGGTGCTGGGGCTCAACCGCTGTGGATGGAACTTCCATCGATTGGATGGAGGACGGACTGGGTCCAAGTCAAGTTGGGCTACAATTCAAGGTTCCCGCAGTCATGGGGCTGCTATGCTCTTGCAGAAGGACGTATGTGTCACTACAGTACTAATCCTTTCATTAAAATTTCAATATGGTACTAGTATATGACTAGGACTAATGATATTGGCAGATACTCGGAATGCATTGACCTACTTTATTCCGAAAACACTCTTAACTTCCGTCAAACACGCACAGTTGTGGACCTCAAAGCTACCATATTGCGGCAGCGTTTTCAGAATATACGGTCTGTTCATCTAGCTTGTCCATTAGAGGCTTCGTGGGAAGTCATCGGCCAATCCCAACTTGAAGAGAAGGAACTTTATGGTAGTCCGGCATGGTATCCAGGAGATGTGTGTTTCTATTGGAAGCCCGGTTGGGATGTTATCAGGAGTATGAAAGGGCTCAAGAATCTACGCGTATCTCTTTGGCAATTTGAGAGACTTAATTGCGAAGATTTATTGATCACCCATGATAAGTTAATTAAGCTTTTCCGGAGCATTGTCGGGGTTGAGGTGCCGAACTTTCATGTCGAATTCTTTTGGCCTGTCAAGGTCCAGGAGCTACAACATGCATTTAATGGAAAGCTTCCGTGTTCCCTTGAAGTGAAAAAAGTAACTAAAGGTTCCACCAATACCTATGTTCCACCGATTGCGCTAATTAATGACTCCCAGATACCATCTCACGATAAGTATGTACTGCCAATGTATACCAAGAACGTGCGCTCTCCGACTAGTCTTTACTAGTAGGATTTGGAGGAGTACAAACTTGAAGAGGGGGAATACCACTGGTGGGCTAACGATCGTTAGTACTACAACCATTGGATCTAGCTTACTTGCCTACAATGCGATAATCTGACACGTTCATCTCACTCTTCAGGTCAATGGTCCGATGTAAGGAGTGGAAACAATTTAAGAATGCATACCGGTAACCAGTTTCGGCCCGTGAAAGAAGGTAAACAGCAGGTGGGCAGACATCCGACCGCAAAATCACACATTTCGGTTGCATTGCGATTTGTCGGGTCTTTCCTTTGCCATTTTAGCCTCTTTGGCGTGCTTCCGGCGTCATTTCGGCGCCACCAAGCCAAGAGTGTGGAGTCCCCACAGTTTTTTTGTTCGGCACGAGGCGAGGCTGCGGGATAAAGACCCCATCTCTCAATTTGTTCGCAGATTCCTCCCTGGAATCGATCCGTGTGGATATATGCATAGAAGGGATCCTTCGCGGAATGTTCTTCGCCACTGAAATTCACCTCGTTCTTTTTGGATAACGCGGGGGACGCGGAGATGCGGCAATGCATTTAGACGACGAGCCGGTCATCTTCCGAGCGGGTTGCTCGAGTCGACCCGAGTGGATCCCTTATTGGTGGGGAAGCATCTGGAGAGTCAGCCAACGACTGGACTTCTGAAGAAGATCGTCACTGAAGACCTGCCGAATCAGTCCCTGCCTGTCCGTCATAGATGAATTAAAGAACGCCGTTGACGGTGATTTCTCCATAGTGGACCAACCCTCATCTTGGTACTCGGCAATTTGCGAGGAACCTTGGAAGGTAGCGCGAAGCTGTCAGCAAATAAATACTACATCAAGGGACGGGGGCCACTTGTTTTGTCTTTTCAGCCAAAACTGCCGTTGCAAGATGTTTGGACCAAAGGCTTGGATTTGGGCGACTCTCGCTGTGCCGTCGCTGGCGGCGCGCGCATCGTTGAATCTTGGAAATGGATTTGATTTGACCGTCGATAGAGACTCCAACCACTTGTCTATTGCTCGTGGAAACACTTCCATTTGGGAGACTGTACCTGGAAAGCCATTCCTGAGTGCATCCTCTGGAGATGACATCGTCGGGGCGTCGAGTGGTAACTTCAAGCTCACCGATGTTGATAACGACAAGTGCACAGATCAGCGCATTCGTCGTTTCACGCAGTCTGCATGGGATGGTAGTCTCAATGACAAGGCTGCTGTGGTGGAAGGAACTCTCTCTGGTTGCGGAGAGGACTCCGTTGACTTCACTTTCGCGGTTTGGGTGCCAGCTGAGCTCTCGGACCGCATTGCCTTCCATGTCGATGTTAAGCCAGGCTCTTCCAAGGATGCCGCGAACAAGATTTATCTGACCTACCGCTCCTCGGCTTCGGAGGACTTCTATGGAATGGGTGGACAGGGTTCCTTTGCCTCCCTGAAGAATCAGTCAGTTCCGATCTTCTCTCGTGAGCAGGGTGTTGGCCGTGGTGATAAGCCCACCACAGAGCTTGAGAGTGAGGATAGCTTTTTCGCTGGTGGTGACCAGTTCACAACCTATTCCGCTGTTCCTCAGTACATCTCCTCCCTTGCTCGCGTTTTCCACCTCTCCGAGGAGAGCACTGCCTACACCAAGTTCAACTTTGAGGATCTCGAGGCTGTGACTGTGCGGTATGCAGCTCTCAACATGGATGGATATCTCATCCAAGCCGAGAACATGCTCGATGGCATCACCAAGGTGACTGATTACACCGGCAAGATGGCCGAGCTTCCTCGTTGGGTCGACACCGGTAAGTAATGTCCTTTTTAGGCATTTCATCGCTTGATCAGTCCACTAACAACCATCAGGTGCTGTCCTTGGTATCCAGGGTGGTCAGGATAAGGTGAACAGAATTGTCGACCAGGGTCTTCGTCAAAACTGCCCCATTGCCGCTGTTTGGCTTCAGGACTGGTAAGCATGCCCCGTATACCGTTTGGATCTTTTTCAACTCTAACACAAGATAGGTCTGGTACCCACTCTCAGAGTGTTTCCTACATGTCCCTCACCGTCTCGCGCCTTTGGTGGAACTGGGAGTCTGACAAGAAGCTCTACCCAACCTGGAAGAAGTTTGTTCAGGACCTGCGTGACGAGCATAACGTGCGCACTCTGTCTTACATCAACCCATTCCTCGCCAACGTGAGCACCAAGCCCGATGGATACACCCGTGACCTGTTCCTCGAGGCCACCAAGGGCGGGTACATGATCCAGAACGCCACCACCAACAGCACATCCATCGTATCCAGTGGCCCTGGTATCGATGCCGGCATTGTTGATCTTACCAACCCTGCCGCTCGCGACTGGTTCCGCGAAGTCCTGATTGACGAAGTCTTCAGCGCTAATGTCTCCGGTTACATGTGTGATTTCGGTGAATACACCCCCGTCACTCCGGACACTCGCTTCTACAACAAGAGCATCGACCCTATGTTCTACCACAACCAGTATCCCCGTGACTGGCCCAAACTTCACCACTCCCTCACCAAGAGTGTCTCCAGCTTCAAGGAGTCCATCCTCTTCCAGCGCTCATCCGCACTGGGTTCTCAGCGCTACATGAACCTGTACTGGGCTGGTGACCAGGACACCAACTGGGGTTTGAACGACGGCATCAAGTCCTCAATCACTGTTATGGGTCACATGGGTCTGTCCGGCTTCGCTCACGGACACGTCGAGATTGGTGGATACACCACCACCTGGACCGAACAGGCAGTTGTCAACCGTACCGCCGAGCTGCTTGGCCGCTGGGGAGAACTCGCTGCCGTCTCCAGTGTCGTCTTCCGCTCGCACGAAGGAAACGTCCCCCAACTGAACGCGCAGTTCTACACCAACTCCACCACATATGCCTACCACGCCTACAACGCTCGCATGTTCCGCAGTCTGGCTACCTACCGTCGCCGCGTCTTGGACACCGAGAGCAAGAAGCTCGGATGGCCCTTCATGCGTATGCCTGTTGTCTATCACCCTAACGATGTCCAGGCTAAGAAAATCAGCTATGAGAGCTTCTACCTTGGCTCTGATCTGTATGTTGCTCCCGTTGTGGATTCTGGTCGCACCAGTGTTGAGGTTTATCTGCCCGGCAAGGAGACTTTCACCCACGTTTGGAGTGGAAAGAAGTATAATGGTGGTCAGACTATTCGTGTCGCGGCTCCATATGGTAAGCCTGCTGTCTTCATTGTGGGTCAGCCGAAGCACAATGACCTTAAGGACTTCCTTGAGTTTGTCCACAAGGAAAACGGAACGGTCATTCACGTTTAAATGGGGTGAAGGGAGAAATTGAAGGCGACTCTAATGATGGAGCGAGTCGTGAAACGTCGACTTTATGTGTATAATTTTATCATGTGCTTATATCAAGATAGAAAAGAATTATGATTTTGATTGAAAGTTTGCCAAGGATTATCACCTTGACAGAATCAGGAAACTGGGCCTCGGACGAGTTCCGCGTCAGGACAGTTAGGGTGAATTGCTGGCTCTCTAGTAGAGCTTGGAAGATTGCCGAGCCTAGAAACCCCGACGCCTGCCAGCAATAGAGTAAGCATTAACTATTTGGAAGGTGCAAGTTCGTTTGAATGGATTGGGCTTACCCCTGCGACTGCGACATTTCTGATGGATCGAGCCATCTTGATTGCGTCGATTTGATAAAGGAGTTGTGACCTAGTACAGTAGTACTGGAGCAATCCTGACGGGGGAATGGTGATGATATTCAGCTATGGACGCGGGGCTAACTAGGGCATGACCTGGGTGGTTATGTGACGACTGACAGTTGCCGGGACGAAACAAAGCGTTCGTCCCTGAACGTGGATTGCACTGGCAGCTCCTCAAGCGCCGTGTCTTCCAGTCCTTCTCGAGAGCCTTTCCGTGACTGCATCGTCAATCTTTTGCAAGTATTGTCCTATCATAATTAGAATCCTTCACGTCCCATATAGTTCGCGGAAGAGTACTTACTTGCAGCCACCCATCGCATCCCTAAGCGATCGAGTAAAGCTCCCAGGGGCTGAATTGTTGACACAAGATCAGCCCCTCCAGAGACTCGATCATCGCTCAGACAGAGAATTGCAGATTTGAAAAGACAATGGGGCAGAAATATCGAAAACGCCGCTGCATCAACTGGTGAATGCAATTTCGCTCCGATTCCCATTTCGCGGACAAGTGAATTTAGAATATTCACTGATGTGCTGATACAATGGAAGTTTTCCTGGGCATCCATGTGAGATGAGACCTCAAGAGCTTCCAGCATAGCACTATGTCATACAGTCACATTAGCTGCCCATTTTAATTATTTTTCAGTGAATGGACACCACTTACCTTCGAGATATCGCTAGTGCACTGTCCGATAAAGGATGCGGAATCACATCACCTATCTGGAAGGTTGTCATGAATGAGGTCAGAGATTTTATAATCTCCATCCCTTCAAGCCTATTGTGATGATCATTCGGTGCAGTTGCACTAGCATGAACGTGAATCAAGACTTGCTCCAAGAGCTGGGATGCGCGGGCCAGTTTCATGAACGAATTAACCTCCCCATCTGGCCCATCGCCCATCTGCTGCTCCCGCCTCGCGCTTTCGCGGGTTCTCACCATTGAATTTTGTCTTCTGGGAATAAAAGAAACTTGGCCGCTTTCCAACGAGACATACCTAAAGTCGGTCTTTGATCAGCAAACTGGAATTATCAACAAGGCCCTGGCGATGGTCTTACCTGTCAAGTATCAATAATGCATGCCGAACATTTTCGGCCTCTTTGCGCTTCTCTAGGTCCTTGTTCTTGCACATAGAATCAAGGCCGAGACTCATTGCAGCGCGGACATTAGCCGCAGCTGTGATGTACGCCGATGGATTGATTGCATGTCCGATTTCAAAAACAGTCAAGAGAAGCCGACTTTGTATCATCTCCAGTGAATTCTCGCCCGCTGTTTCTAGAAGACTCATACAGGCTTTGAAGGAGACATAGAGTGATCTGGCCGAATCGGAAATCCCCTCTGCGACCGGTTCCTTACAAACAAGGGCCATGGATAGAGTCAGAAGGCTAAACTCGGCAGGGGCCGCTTCCACATTGACGCGTGCTCTTGAATACCGGGAATAATAGTCTCGTTCAGATACAATGGGAAACCAGGTGTGGATTGTTCCGAAATACAGGGCAGCGGCTTCTTGAAGTTGACGTCCATCGCCAACAATCTTCGATACTTGGTGTTCCAGCGTATATCTTAGATTAGAGGGCTTTATGTCGGGCCATTCTGGTACGGGCAGGAGCCGTGGAGCCTCTTCTGGAAGCGGATAGACACATTGCTTATTCAACCTGAAATCTAGATCAATACATTTGATACTATCATCGACATTCATGGATTATTCATGTGTGCGGCCCTCATTCGCGACTCGGAGGAACGTACCTTTTACATGTCGAGCATTCAGGGCGTATCCTGTCACATTTGCGTTTTTGTTTCCGGCAGTTAAGACAGACTGAATCAGCGGACATGATTGCCAGAAGCTTTAAAAATTGGAAATATGCAGATAGTACAGATGCAGATGAGTATCAATCTGGATGTGGATGCGGAAGCGGAAGCGGGTGTGGACGCGATACCATTACCAGTGGGAGCATGCCACTAGTAGTAACATTCGTGGATTTTAGATGAATTGATGTCCAGGAGTTCCTGCGTGGGAACATCAATGCTCACTTCGTGGAATCTGACAAGGCTGCAGCAGGCCCAATGGGGTTTAGGCTCCACATCTACGCCCGCATGTTGCCGTTTCGTGGCTGGGCATGCCAATTAGTGTTGTTAATGGTTGACATCTATAGATTTACTAGTGTAGGAAGGGGAATGCAATTTACTAATTGCCATAATTTGATGATGTGGTGTGACTAGGATAATGTCATATATAAATGAGTCCGTATAACCTCACACTTCACCTTCCAATTGTCGTTCGTCTCTTGACAAATCACCTGATCTAAGTTTTTTTAAGTTCTTCGCTCCTTCCTGTCAAAACTCGCCCAAAGTGGTAGTACTTGCCTATTCCAAGTCCGAGTGCGATCAATTCCGAGTGCGATTTCGAGTCGTCCCGTTACTACTAGTGTCAAGTTCAACGTTCAATTTCAAGTTCAAGTCGCACATTCTCATTCTCAAGCTTTGAGCGTCAGCTACACTCCCTTGTACCTAGGTACCGAGTGCTTCCTGGTAGCAGGAGTGTTCAATTCTCACCCTGATCTCACAAGTGGGCAAATTTTCGATATTCCGTTACCAACCTGTCTATCAGATTCCCAGAAACAACTTCCTTGATATCAATTGATCAAGATGGAACCTATTAGAAACGTTACAGTTGCAGGGGTAAGCCGAGTCGACCTTTCCCCATCGTAAACCATCAAAACTGAGCCTCCAAAATAATCAATACTCAATACTATTCACTCGCAGGCATCTGGGTTCCTTGGCTCTTCGATCTTTCAGGCACTGCTTGATAGCAAGCAGTTCAATTTGACAGTTCTTACCCGCCACTCCTCCCAGGCGGAGTTTCCAGATTCCGTTAATTTCATTCGCGTTGATTACGCCTCGGAATCGGAGCTCGTTGAAGCATTGACTGGCCAAGATGCGGTTATCTCTGCCTTGACATCTAACGCCATGGAGACGCAGCTCCCACTTATTCAGGCAGCGATTAAAGCCGGCGTACGGAGATTCATCCCATCTGAATTCTCCGCAAACATTGGGAACCTCAATGCCGCTTGCCTGCCTGTCTATCGCTCCAAAGTCGAATTGCACGTTGTTCTACGCAAAGCTGCACATGAGAATACCGCCTTCACGTACACCTTAATCCGTAATGGACCCTTTCTCGACTGGAGCCTCGCCTTTGGCTTCTTCCTAAACCTGAAAGGCGGGGAGACACCGGTGTACGACGGCGGAGATCGCCCATTCAGCACAACGACCCTGGCCACAATCGGTCAAGCCGTGGTGGGGGTGCTGCGTCACCCAGACGAGACCGCAAACCGAGCAGTCTTTGTCCACGACATCGTCACCACCCAGAACGAGATGTTGGCCATCGCCCGAAGTGTCAAGCTGGAGACAACCTGGATCCCAAAAGACATGAGCACCGCTCAGATGGAGGCTATTGCGCGGGAAAACTACGCTGCAGGCTCGATGGATCTCGTGGCATCAGTGGGCTTCTTCTGTCGATCTGTGTTTGCCGAGGGGTACGGTGGAGAGTTCCGCGAAGTTGAGAATGATCTTCTTGGGATTCCGCAAATGTCAAAGGCTGACCTCCAAGCTTTGATTGCGGAGACCCTGTCACTTCATGGTAGTAACTAGCCGTACCCCGAGGTCAAGCGAAATGCTGGGTGATATGATGAAGATATTTGACGGACTTACGATCATACTGTTACTCTTTACCTTAGTTCTGATTTTCATACTAGAGCATTTCCACTCTTCAAGATCTAATGCGTTTTTTATCTCCTGCAATTTATTTCGAATTCAGAAAGTGTGGTTTTGCGAGCCTCGTCGAGCGACGCATACCACTCCAGGTATCACCTCGCTGTACCTGGATTGAAAAGGCTGATACTAATCTTGCAGATCGGCGTATACTTCTAACCTTCAAGTTGGAACGAGGTTGCAGATTGTTCAAGTTGGGACTGGCAATGTAAGATATATCCTAATTAGGACTCGGCTCTTTCGGAGAATTTATTTAGGCAAAATACCGATGGCACGACATGTCTAATCTGGAGTCTGCCGATCTTTGAATTACCTGCAGTGGCAGTGGACGGTACCTAGCACCTGGGTAGGTACCGCACGGCCTCGATATGATGTTACATTTCCCCTCACCATGATTCCCCTCATGGCGATCAGATTGAGAAACAAAAATGAGAAGAAGTTCCAAATTGAAAGAGGCGAGAAATTTCCCTATAAAAGTTATAGATCCACCGTGCCCCGTGCGATTTAGTCAAGGGTCGATATCTTCAATTTAACCTTGAAGCGTCGTTCAGAAAACCTTGGAATAAAGATGCGGTCGCCAGGTTCCATAATTGCACTGCTGCCTCTAGCAGCAAGCTTAGGCTTTGCGGCTAATACCAAGGAATCGTCGGGATGTGAGAAATCGCTTTCACTTCAAAGTCAGACCTCATCTAACCGCCAAGGCTTATAGTGGTCCCATTCGCATACGAACCTTTCCCGCTTGGCAGCATAACGCCGAATGGTTGGCTACGAACCGAACTCGAAGCCTCGGCAGATGGGCTTGCAGGTCATTTATTGGACTTTTACCGATTCGTGAAAGAGTCATCATGGATAGGAGGTGATCAGGAATACAGGTAAACATCATGCTCTACGTTCTTCAGATAAGAGTTGAGACTGACGAAATAATAGTGTACTCAATGAGGCGATGCCTTACTGGGTGAACGGTTTAGTTCCGCTTGCCTATACACTGCAAGATGACCGTTTGAAGCAGCAGGTCTCCACCGTGGTAGACGCTATCCTGGAGCGCATCCAGCCGGATGGATGGATTGGACCAGAAACGCTATCCAGTGGACAACGAATGATCTGGGCGCGAACGCTCGTCTTTCTCGGATTGACTAATCTTGCAGATGCAGATGCCAAGTATGAGCAGCCTATTGTGGATGCTATGCATACCTTCAATGGTCTCATGCATTCTATGCTTAAGAATAATGGGACGGGCATGATCTATCACGACGGTGATAATGTTACTGCTGGTGACTATACTTGGTTCCAGGCCCGGACCGAGGATATGATTGTCAGTCTGCAGTGGCTTCTGGATTATCACCCTGGAAACCAGACGGAGAATCTCAAGGAGAATATCGAGATGATTCATCATTATGGTTCAAAGTGGGAGGGATGGTACTCTGAGGGCAGCTATGTGAAGGAGGACCTTTACGATGTTCCTGCTTCTGTGACGGATGATCAGTGGCAGTTCCTACACGGTGTCACGGTTGCTGAGGGTAAGTTCTTGACTCGATCATTGAGAGTGACTTCTGCTGATGTGGGTTTGTAGGCCTCAAGTATGCGGCTGTTCTGCGTCGTTCAACTTCAAATGACAGTCTGATTACGACAGCCAAGAATGGGGTATGTACTTATTCTTCACGCTTGCATCGTTTGATATTATTGCTTCATTTTCTTTGTGATGTTCACTCATTTGAAGAGCCTTTCTGACTGCGTGCTAGGTTGACTGGACATTCGATTATCACGGGTCGGCTTCTGGAACCATCCTTGCAGATGAGCGCATCGACGGGCTCAACGCCTACTATGGCTCTGAACTGTGCACAGATGTCGAAGTAATTTACTCTCTTGCGTACAACTACTTCGCGCTTGGTGATTCCGCATATGCTGATCGAGCCGAATTGGCGGCTTTCAATGCACTTCCAGCAGCTGTTTCTGGAGATTGGTGGAGCCATCAATACATGACGCAGCCCAACCAGCCATTCTCCAAGAACCTCTCCGCGACACCATTTTACGATACAAACACCATTAGTCAGACTTTCGGCGTTGAACCTAATTATCCATGCTGCACAGTCAATCATCCACAGGGATATCCCAAATTCACCATGTACAGTTTCCTCAAGAACGGAGATACTGGAATCATTCATTCCTTGCTTAGCCCCGGGCGTATCCAGACCGAAATCAACGGCAAGAAGGTCTCGGTTGACTGCCAAACAGAGTATCCATTTGACAACACTCTATCATATACCATCGACAGTGATACCGACTTCCAATTGTATCTTCGTGTTCCAAGCTGGGCTACCCAGACGAAAATCCAGGGATCACCCAAGGATGACGACGCGTCGAAGGATGACGAAACAGATCTGATCAAAGTCAATATTCCATCCGGGAGCACCAAGTTCACCTATGAGCTCGGAATGGAGCTTGTGACCGCCAACCGAGCCAACGACACCGTCGCTGTCTACCGCGGCCCTCTTCTATACGCGCTCCACATTCCTCACACTAGCACTGACAGTCCTCCCAAGTTCTATGATACCCAGAAGGAATATCCGGCTGGCACATATCCCAGTGAAGCGCACGATTATACGCTTTTGAACACGACGGAGTGGAACGTGGCGATTGACCCATCGACTCTGGCATATCATGCTGGATCTGGCGAGCCATTACCATCGCCAACATTTGCTGACGGTCAGTTGCCGATGTATATGACTGCGAAGGCGTGTTTGATTGATTGGCCGATGTTCAAGGGTGTTGTTCCGGGATCTCCTATTGCGAAGAGTGAGAGAAAGTGTTTGGGGGATGTGTTTGAGGCTACTCTTCGACCGTATGGGGGTGCGAAGTTGCATATGTCTGATCTTCCCACTATTGATCTGTCGTAGCCCAATTAGGCAGGCTCTCAATTGGATTAGTCACCATGTAAACACACCATATCTGGATATTTCCCAAATACTGAATAATTCTAGAAAATGAGAAAATATTTAGATGATGAGTTACTAGTTCTTGGTAAGAGATATAGTTCATCGTAGTGTCAGTTGTTTGGACAGTGATCTGGATAATTGAAGCTGGAGTATTATGCATGAAAGGGGAGATTTTTTGTTGTTCGTTGTTGGTGTAGACTAGCTAATAACAGTGAGAAACAATAATTGAAGTTGGAAATGTGCGAGTAAAACGAGGACAATTTGCAACGCTTGATGTCATATCAATTAGGCCTGACCACGAGCATGCTTTGAAAAATCATGACTTCCTAAACAGCTCCTCTCTGCCTATTTTCCTGGAAATCTTCTTCAACAACTGCTCGATGTATTCGACCGGGGGTAGACCTGCATCTAGGACTGCTTCAATAATGCCATCCGAGAGTTCGGAATCCAACTTCCTCACATCCTCGAGGAAATTGTACAAGAGCATCCGGCGGTCTATTTTGAACCCGCATTGTTTGAGGTCTTAGTAGCATGCAAGGTATTCCTTGGTGTACGACGCCACGGAGATGTGGTCCGAGGCCTGCACATTACGGAATGCAGCGGCTGCATTAATAGCGGCAAACAACCTGTAGCGTCTGCATTCTTCCTGAATCCATAGCCAGACGTCATCTGCAAACACAAGCTACTCTTGGTGCTTGTTAATAATGACCTTCCCGCGAATCTTCCGGTGGATTGCTCCCAGCAGCCATTCAGCGACCCTTCCGGAATAATCCTTCCATTGGTCCGTAGCTGGATCTATTCCATAAGGGGGACGGGGGATGCTCTTGTTGATGAGGTTCGCAACTCCGTGAGTTTTGAGATGACCTTTGACGACGCGATTCCATTCAATCCAATTAAACTGATCGGTGAGTTCCAAGTCAATTTTGGGAAGATTGAGCTCGTCTGGTAAGTCATCTGATTGATTGATTGGCTTGGGTTCGTTGGTGAATGCGACTTTCCAGGGTACATCGACCTCAGCTGCCAGGGCGTGAATCTGCTGAGCTACTACAGATGCAGGGGTGCCGGGAGAAACATGAAAAGGCACGTAGAGCAACTCGGTTCCACCAGCCATTGTATCGGTAAGTGACGTAGTTTAGTCTTTGGGGTGTCTTGTCAGCTCAGTCGCTGAGTTCCGGGTCTGTGTTGATGAGCACTTTCGATCCTCAGAGGGCTCAATAGGGCCTCTGTAAAGCTGACTCTCAGTAAGCAGAGTGGGAAGCTTCACTGAAATCGTTTTCTTGCGATGGAATTGATAGGTTGAGGTTGTAGACAATCTTGGAGTGGACGCACTGCCAACGAGTAGGGACTTCGCGTGGGCAAAGGGAAGAAATGATTGTGAGGAACAAGAAAATTCCTTATGAGGGTGAGAGGAACAAGTGAAAAGGAATCAAAACTTCGTTATTTGAGACGAGCTTTATGGAGAGCTTGGTCTGGGTCGCGGTGTGCGAGACGATGTAAAGAGGCACTTAGTGAGGAAAGCTCGCTAGCAGGTCGGGCCTGTGGCCTGCTAGAAGCGTACTTCAAATTCGGCAGTAGTGAAGTAGTGGTATGAGGAGAAACAGTTTGAATGGTGAGGAGATGAAGATGGTGAAGAGGGCAAGTGACTAAATGTAGGTGTTTCTCTCACTTCTGACAGTCTTCTGCTGCCTCAGGCGCGAATGGTGTTACTTCCTTTTGGGACAGACGAGACTTGGACTTGAACTCACACTTTCACCTCAACAACCTCAACAACCTCCTCAATCTTTCCAATGTCTTCCCCTTTTAGACTCCACACACTGGAAGAGCTCTCAAACCCTCATATTCCACTGATTATTCCGGGACCCGCCATGCCCCCGGAGAAGGAGTCCTCGAGCCAGCCTCACGTTGCTGAGGTATCCAAACCAACCGTCACTCAGGCCGGCAGACTCCCAGACCTCAATCCCATCACGATCCCAAAGATCACCAAGCTCGAAAAGGGCGCTGACTTCTCGAAATGGGCCGATCAAGTTCACAAGACTCTCAAAACATCATGTCTCGATGATCTCATTTCCAAGCTGCCTCGACCTGACAACAAAGATCCATCCTACGCAACCTGGCGACCCTGGTCACTCACTGTTCGCGCGTGGCTATTCACCCAAATGACAAACGACATGCTGGATTATGTCCTGGTCTTCTTTCGACGAAATGGAGAAAAGGGTCCGCTCCCTCGATACGCTGACGAAATGTTCCAACTGATCAAACTTGCCTCGAATACTTCCGCCGGCACTCAACAGCGCGCAGTGTCATATTTCTGGAACATGCGACGCGCTGATTACCCATCCTCCCAGAAATACGTCAAGGCATGGCAGGATATTGTTGGGCGCCTGCGTTCCATGGATCACGAAGTCGCTCCATACATCGCCATCGAGATCATGCTGAGTGAGCTGGAGAAGGAGATGCCCTCTACTGTTGCGAAAACTCGCACTCGAATTCAAGGGACCGAGTCGACTTTAGGAAGATCCGCTTTTACCGATCTTTGTCAACAGTTGATGCGTGATGCTAGCTCGGATGAGAATAACGAGCCGGCTCGGGGTAATTGAGATGGAATTTCTGCTGGTTTTCATAATTAAGTGCGTGATCTTGCTGAATAGAGTTATTAGGCGTGGTATTCAACATACGCTGGGAGTGCGTTAGTTATATTCTTTCGGAAGTTTCCAAGTTTCTTTTATTCATAATATTCTTACCTCGAATTCGGCGAAATTTATCATTATCCAATTCTTCATGTCCAGGGCTGTTATTCGGAATGTCCTACCGATAGAGTCGCGTTTGAAGATGTTATGACGAGTGTAGCAGGTCAAGCTTCGACTCCTCTAACGTGAGCATCATTCCTGTCCGTTAAACCTTACAAATCTAGCATTCTCTTCAAACTAGACCCATAATGCAACCCTATAGACCTATGCCAGAACCAGTAGCGAAGTTGATATAGTAGTACAAGGCAGTCAGGTTGTGGCTGGTACTTTAAGATTTGTGATTGCGAGGGCGAAGAGTTGAGAGGCAACAGTCCAGACCTCCCGTTCTCACTTTGTCAACCCACCACTGGGCACCTGCAACACTCACAGTCACTGGCCATATCACCGTCAACCCAAACTCGAATCTCAGAATATCCCAAGATCGACTAGGGTGGATCGCAGATTCATATTCCAGTCATCACCTTAGTTCAGCCACGGTGGAGTCACGATCGGCGAATGGGACCGAGGCTTCCGGAGAGCAACATGGAGATGCACCACCGTCATCACCAAGAACCTTCGGGACATAAACAGAAAGCAAGATGCCCCTGTGCCTCCGAGGAGTACCGCAAAGACGTTGGTGTGACAGTCGAGATCGCCGAGGATGATCGACTGTGCTAGCTGGACAGTGCACTTCGTGGCTCTGGTTTGCGCGCTCCGGCCCCATACTACTCAGAAGGGAAACATGCGGGGAGGACATGTGAAGAGGCTGACCAAGGTTAAACGTGTGCCTTGCTGGGGTAGACAATCATTGGTGAATGCTGAGCATTAAAGTGGGGACTTCTTCACCAAAAAAGGGTCGCAATGGTTTCCCCATCGGTATGATTGGCGTTGCGACCTCGGTTAGTGTGGTTGTGCAAGATGGAGCTCTTCCTTTAAAGACCGAGAGAGAGGAACGACGACCCCGGATCAATCCTCTGCTGTGTTCAACATCCTGACCTGTTCAACGGCAATTCACAATGGCAGCCTACCTCTCTCTCCTCCAGCAATACTCACAAACCGCCCTGGCGGCCCTCCCTGAGCCAGCTCAACAATTCCTGCTCAAGCCTGTCGCACAAAAGGCGCTGGGCGCCATTATCGCCTTGGGCCTGGCGCGCTCGGTGAACAAAAGCCTCTCAGCATGGGCGCTTCAGAACTGGACCAGCAATGATAAATGGGTGCCATCCCGCGAACTGATTTTGTTGACCGGTGGATGCAGTGGTATCGGCAAGCAAGTGATGGAAGATCTTTCCAAGACTGGAGTCCGCGTCATCATTCTCGACATCAATGAGCCTAATTTCACATTACCGTCCAACGTTTATTTCTACAAGGCCAACATCACCTCCTCTGCCAACATCGCCGAGGTGGCCAAGGCCATCCGCAAGGAGCATGGAGATCCCACCGTTCTCGTGAACAATGCTGGTGTGGGTCACGACGGCACGATCATCGACGAGCCCGAGGCCAAGATTCGCCAGACCTTCGAGGTCAACACCATCTCTCATTTCCTGATGGTCAAGGAGTTCCTCCCCGCCATGGTCAAGGCGAACCACGGCCACGTGATTACCATTGCTTCTATGGCCAGTTTCGTGGCTCTTGGAGAAATGGCCGACTACTGCTGCTCCAAGGCCAGTGCTCTCGCCTTCCACGAGTCTCTGCGCCAGGAGTTGCGCTACTGGTATAACGCGCCCAAGGTGCGAACAAGTGTTATCCACCCAATGTGGGTTCGCACTCCTATGATTCAGATGCTCACTGAACACGAATCGCACTTCCGCCAGCCCATCATGACGGTTCAGACTGTGTCGGATGCTATCTGCAAGCAGATTCTTACTCAGACCAGTGGTCAGATTATCCTGCCCAAGAGCCAGTCTGCTGCCAGTATCGTGCGGGCCATGCCTACATGGATGCAGGAGGGTGTGCGCACTTATGCGTCCGGGGCTCTGCGTCGGATGCGCAATGTGCAGCCATATGAGAAGAAGTAAGCATTTGCTTCTAGCCATCTATTTCGGTCTTCTCTACTATCACTTTGACTACCTTATCACTATCACTATAACTATACCCGGGCTGTGCCCCGATGCGATGTGTTCCGAATCTACTGCTGTCTGTATTGTACAAATATCCCAAATGAATCGAGTCTGACTTTTTGGGTCTCTTCTATTTATTCCACTGTTTATACCTATTTAAATCATACCCTCAGTTATACTCAATCATACTAGTACTTTCTTGTTTATACTGTTGTGTGTATACTTCATTGTGATGCATGCCAAGCTTCTTACTTTCTGTTTCCAACTTCTTCTGGTTTAGTAACTTCTTCAACTTCCTCTCTTCACTTCACTTCAAGTCCAACCTCTTCACACTCTTTTCTGCTTTATCTCTTACTCCTCTTGCATATTTGTACAACTGATCTACTCCAATCCCTCCGATCCTCTCCGACTGGAAGAGATCCCTTAAGTCTTTCCGGCGCTCAGACTCCGACTCGATGACGCACTTCGTCTTTGCCGTGCGGAGACCGGCAAATTCTCCGACGCGCACGACTCCGCACGAGCTTGCGCAGGTCAAGCCTCCACTCTAAAGCAGGCAGCATCCGTTTCAAAAATTACTTTACAATCCTTCCGATCGAGATTTACCCTCGTCGCGACTCCTCACAAACCATCACGACTTCATCCACCGCCGTGATGCCCTCCGAAACAGACCCTCTCCTCGAGAATGGCCGCCTGGCACCCCGGTCGCAGTCGCAAGTCTCCTCGCGACGCTCTATAACACAATACCTAAAACAACCCCTCGATCCACGCCATGGCGACCTCCTCCTCCTATTCTGCTACATCATCACAGGACTCCTAGATAGCTCAGCCGTCTTCATCTGGGGCTCCTTCGTGAGCATGCAAACCGGCAACACAGTCTACTTCGGCCTCGGCCTAGTCGGCACCGACGACGACCGCTGGATCAAATCCGGAATCTCAATCCTAGGCTTCTGTCTCGGCTCGCTCTGTTTCGCAGCATTCCACCGCGTCTTCGCACCGCGTCAACGCTGGGTTCTCGTCGCATCATTCACGATACAGTTCCTGTGCATCGTCATCGCAGCATTGATCGTGACCATTTTCCATTCTTCGCGTAATCAGCCGTTGAGCTGGTTAGTTCTTGTCCCGATTCTCCTGGTTGCGTTCCAAAGTAGTGGGCAAGCTGTGACGAGTCGGGTATTGAAGTATAACGCTTTAACGAGCGTGGTGCTTACGAGTGTTTATTGTGATCTGTTTTCTCATCCGGATCTGCTTTCGCCGAAGTTGGTACGGAATGTTGAGCAGATGCGCAGATTTGGGGCTGTGGTTTTCTTGCTTGTTGGCGTTGTTATGGGTGGGTTTTGGGCTCATAGCTCTGTTGGTATGATGGGTGCTTTGTGGACTGCTGCATTCTTGAAGGGACTTATTATCATTGCCTGGCTCTTCTGGAAGAAAGAGTAAATACTACTAGAAGGCTGACCAACGCGAATACGGCTGGTTCTGGAGAGGTTTATTTGCATTGTCGTCGTACTACTACAAGCTGGAGTTCTCTCAAGCTTGGCCTTGATCTGATTTCAAAATGAACATATTAACATGGCTTGATTAACAGCCGTTGGCATGATATAATGACACATCTATAGGCACATGGAAGAGAAGCAAAGGATATTATCAACAGGGTTCTTGTCTTTGATGTTTCGCAGATCAAAGGGATATCATGTTAGATCGGATCCAGGAGTATTAGTATGTATATCCAAGTAACGCCACCACGCAATGAAGGAAATGATATAAAAGGAACATGAAGAAGGGAAAGTTGTAGAGACAAAGATCGCTCGTGTGTGAAAGAGAAGAAAAAGAAATAGAGGGAATGTGAGAAATCCGAGGGAGGGGGAACCCGGACTAGGGCTTGGAGAGTTGTTCCTTGCGGAAGAAGAGAAGGAAACCAGCACTGCAAATCAAGAAAGGTTAGCAAATGATCCACATCGACCAGGAATCAGGAGTAAAGGGAAAGAAGGCACTTACCAGATCAAAATCTGACACGACAGCGCAACCCAGAACCAAGCATTCGCCAGCTCACCAGCACCCTTACTCATATCAGGACTAATAGGACCCGGCCCAACATTATTAGGACCAAAAGCCCGAGCACAAATCGTCGCAATAGAACCAAGAACTTGCGAAGCAATCAGAGCAAAGCACATATGCACCCGCGTAAGCGTTTGCAGCAGAATGACTCCGAATCCGAGACCCTGGATAGAATCCAGGACACCAAGCCAGAGCCAGATACTGCGAGAAGCGAGAGCTCCGCTGGTATAACCGCCTCCAACCCAGGGAAGATAGAGACCGATTCCGGAAATTCCCCACCAGATTTGGATGAATCGGGGGGCACCGAGGCCGCAGGCGAAGACAGGGAGGAACCAGCTGTGTTTCTTGGAGAATCTGCTGACGATGTAGAGGAAGATGCACCAGACGACGCCGAAGAATACGATGCAGAGGATTACGATTTCCCAGGCGTGAGCGTGTGCGGAGCTCCAGAGGACTTTTGGGGATTGTTAGTTATATGGAATCATTCGAGGAGAGGGGTTTTTTGGGGGTGATGCTTACAGCTCCAGTTGCGGCCGTATGGTGCGCTCATGAAGAAATTCTGAAAGATGACGGCGACGAAGTTCCAAAGGACGATCTTCCGGCGGAAGAGGGACTTGTAGAAGGATGGCACCTTGCCGGGCTTTTGACGGTAGTAGTTTGGCAAGCCAAACATCAAGAGAAGACCCATGGCCCAGAGGAAAATAGCGATGGGGTAGCAAATGGCACTGTGCGAGGTAAGTTAGCATATGCATGTCATGAGGATCAAGAAGGAAATACTTACGACATCTTCCAGGTGTTCGAGATCATACTGTCCGAGTTCAACAGACCCTCGCTAGAGGCCTTGGTCAGGGTTGAACCCCAGTACCAAAGACCAATAACGTAGGCTTGTTGGAGACCCTGAATGACACAAGCGCGGAAGATCCAAGTCTCAACAGGAGCACCACCCTCGTCACCGAAGTTGGAGGCGAAGAAGATAGATCCACTGGATGAAGCGGCGGCATAGAAGCCACTGCCGACGTTTTGGATCCATCCACGAGTGAACTCATTGGTTTCCCAGTGGGCAGAACCGATGAGGAGGAATGCAAGACCATAGAGGAACCAGGGAGTGGAGAGACAGACGACCGACTTGAAGTAGCGGAACACGAGCCACCAGCACACGGAGGTGATGGCATATGTCGTGGCGATGCCATAAAGCTTCTCGGCACTCTCACCAACCTCGCCAGTAAGCAGCGTGATCTGGTAAGAGTTCGCAGCGATGATTTGTCCAAGAGCAAGGAAGATGGAGTAGACTGGCCAGTCACCGATCTTGATCTGCATCCACTTCTTGAGACCGGTAGGAGGGACATAGTCCTTACCGAGGAGGAACTCGTCGTCGCTATCATGGTCCTCGCTGAGAGCAATGTGAGAAAGAGCTTCGTCGTTATAGGACTCTGCAGCTGGGGATGCGTTGTTTCTTCCGCGGAAGACGGAGGGAGTTGGCGACTTGGGGTTCAGACGACCAAGCTTGGCATTGCGGAATCGATCGAACCATTCTTGCTCACTCTTGATCAAAAACTCTTCAATACACAGATCGGACTCAGAGTTGGAACCGTTGAGGTCCTGAAGTCTGTGCTCGAAGTTGTGGTAGTACTCGCCTGTGCCATCAGTGAAGAATGGATCGACCTTCTGCAGCTTGAAATCCTTCTTGTTACCCACGACGGAGTCAAGGGACAGGACGGAGGCATTGCTGTAGCGGTTGGCTTCGGAGAAAGGCTTGGAAGGAGGAAGCAGAAGCTGGTCGGGTCTGGGAGATCCAGGACTGCCTGGAGGAACGGCGTTCCTGGCACTTATGTAGTCCTGGCTCTGGCGGTATGTTGGTGAAGGCAAAGCCAATCCTGCTTGTCTCTCGGAAGCTTGACGGCGACGTCCTTCCTCAACCTCTGCTGGTGTGATGGTGTATTCATCATCGCCATAGATGCTGTGAGCTCTGTCTTCGTCATCACTGCTCTCCTCCGGAGTGTTGGACGAGGTGTTGTTTTCGCCTTCATGCTCCTCAACTCCACCCTGGAAGGGATTCTGACGACCACGACGGCTTCCGTGTCCAGGACCAGAGCGGACACCCAGAGAAAGGGATCGGCTGAGACCAGATGGGGGCTTCTCGGAGTCGTGGGGGCTGATATCTCTGCTATAGCTGACCACCCGTGGAGAATCAAGACCATTGATCTGGTTCAGAGTCGAGTAGCTAGCCTCACGAGAATGCAGCATACCAAGGGAAGGAAGTGGGGTCATAGACATCGGATCGTGTGCTGGGCCACCAGTGGGTGTAGCAGTTCCAGAGGATGTCAAAGGACGTCCATGTCCCTTAGCAACCTCTCTGCCGTGAACTGAAATAGCAGTCGACTGCAGGATCTCGAGATCCTCGACCCACTGCGCGACAGGGAAACGCTGCTTGGCAGACCTAGCTCTCATCATAGCGCGAGTATCTTGCTTTGAGCTAAGTGCAGCGTCGATAGCGAGTTTGAATTGAACCAACAAGTGAGAGGTGGAAGTAGATTCCACGTTGTACCACCAACCTGGCATCTGGCCCAGACCACCGACACGAGCACCAATACCCAGAGCACCCTTTCTACCGAATTCGACAGCAACCAAGCCAAATGGCTCATCACGAGAAGGAATCAGAGCGAACTCGGCACCAGAGAAGATGAAGGGAGGAAGGGCAGTGAATTCAGGCTTGGAGAAGACACGACCGGGGTAAACCTCCATCATGCGAGCGAGCTTGAGAGCGGCGAATTTTCCATAAAGATCAATAACAGGTCCAATGCAAATGACTTGCACGTTAGGTCGGGCCTCGAGAACAGCAGGCATTGCATCAGCAATAAGATCAACACCCTTCTGCATCGACCAACGACCAACGAAGACAAGGAGATCGGCATCGGGGTTTTGCTCCAGGCCTGCCCACTCTTGAGCTTGGCGCTTGAGCTCTCCACGGCCAGCTTCGTATTCAGGGTCGACGGTGATGTTCTCGTCCTTGTTCTTCGCGGGGTTTCTAGTCCATTCACCGACATCCGAGGGATCGGGGTTGGGGAGATTGCCGACCTTACGGAGGCCCCAGAAGATGGGGTACCGAGCGTAGGATCGCTTACCATACTTCTTAGACACACCAACGGCACCGAAGCCTTGTTGCTGGACACGAAGGTAGCTTGCACCGGCATGGAGAAGGTTGAAAACCTCTCCGAATTGAACATATCGGCGAGCAATCTCTTCGTCAAGGTTGAAAACGGAACAGACCTCCTTTCGCTCCTTTTGGGTACGCATGGGCCACAGACCCTGGAACTCGGCGTTGTGCAGTGACAGACACGCGGGAATAGTCTCGGGAAGCAGGTACAGAGGTGCAACTGAGCCGTGGTAATCGTTGATGTGGTACAGATCAATTGGGAAACGCTTGATGGCCTGAGCGATACACTGGTTCCAGGCAGAGTAATAGACGGCGCTGTCAAGGTCGTCCATTCTTGCGGGGTACGGTTCGGACTTCGATTGCTGGCGGAAGACGGGGGCATCGAGCAGGACATATGTGATGTTCTTCAGAACATGGTACTGAACCTTGACCTGGTATTCGCTGCCGAGGATCGTGACTGTCATCGGCTCAGCGACTTGGTCGACAGGGTAGTCAACACCACCGACACAGGGAACAACCCAAATCAAATCCTGGTGACCAAGAGTCTTGCCCATCAATTGAGCCATGACACCGAGACCACCGATCTTGATCTTGATAGCCCAGTCCTCAATGTCGTATTCCATGGTGGCAATCAGGACCATGCGGCGTTTGCCTGCGGCTCCGCCGGCAGCCAGCGCAGTGGTGCTCTGCATGAACCCAGACTTGTTTGCTAGGCGCATAAGAGCATTTCCGTGAGACCTCTCGCTTGATGAAGATGGCTTGAGCTTCTTCAAGAAGACCATTGGGGTCATTCGAGACTTCTCAGTGACACCGTTTTCATTGAACTTGACCTTGTAGAAGGACTTCATGAAGATGTAAACACATCCAACACCAGTGAGGACTGGAATGATCCAGAAGAGAACAAACATGACAATCTGGGCAGTCTGGTTACCGACAGGAATGAGATCATAGCGCTGGGTAGCATCGTTGATATAGAGCTTCCATGCGAGATATGGAGATGGCGGAGGCTTGGTAATGTTGAGGATAGTGCTTGTCAGAGACGACGGAGGCATTCGGTCCAGGATATTATCGCCATCTGCATCACCAAGGACCCAGCTTTGATCGGGTTTGCCATCTGGGTTAACGCCCCAAATATTGAGCTGTCCAACAGCGGGCCATTCAGCGGTGAAGTGGTACTTCCAGTATCCATCTTGAGTGTCGAGCTGGATAACGTTGTCCAGACCACCATCATAACCGTATTGATTGTACGGTCCGTTGAAGAAAGCATGGGGATAACGGCGAGGAACTTGAGAGTTCCAGCCTGCATCGCCTTCCTGAACATAGTCACTGCTTCCTGTCAAGCTGCTCCAGTATTCAACGCGCGTGTGATGACCCTTCCAATCTTGCTTCTTGGTACCAGACCATGGGAGGCTTTCAATAGTGTCGTTACCACCAGTGTAGTTCTTCCAGTCAGAGAAAGTGGTACCCCAGTTGGTGGAATACCGGTACTTCTCGGCACCAGCAGCGTGGTGCTGAATGAAAAGAGTATCATTGTTCTCATAATGGTGGAGCAAACTGGTAGAGTAGTTCGCGCTGGTGAATACCATGGGATTATCAATCTGACCGATACGGAATAGGAAGTGATCAGTGGCGTCTGTGAATCCATCGCCATCCGAGTTACTGGCGTTCTTCAGGGTCACTCGGTGAACACCGTTGTAAACATCGGTAAGGTTGCCAGTCCATTTGAAGACGCTAGGAATCTGACCAGCCCAGGAGGTTTCAGTGGCAGTGATGTTGGAGCATTTCACCGTTGACTTTTTGACGCTCGCGGTCTTTCCAGACTCAGTAGAAGACTTGAGCGACAAACTCTTTGTGACAGAATCGCAGTCCATATCATCTGAGAAGAATAGCTCGATAGGCAGATCCTCCGAAAGATTGGGGGCAACCTTGGAGAGAATAGGCATGTCGTGGCCGGGGGTAAATCCAGTAACCATGGAGCGAGGCTTCTTGAATTGGCTCTTGGGAACATATGCGCGGAATTCGTAGGCCTTCATCTTCAGCTTCGATGTGCACCCATTGTACTCCGTAGAACCATTCAGTCCAAGTTTCTTAGCGCTAGCCTGAAGCTTGATTTCGTCATGAGGGTAGAACAGGTTCTTCACGGTAGTACCAGCGTCGAATGGAGCAATCAAAGCAGTGTCATTGTCAGAACAATCGAATTCCCAAGTCATTGTGCGATTGACATTTCCATAGACCAGCCAGATTGGCTTAGCAGCAGAGTTGTTGGCCAGCTCGGGCTGAACGTCAATGTTGACATCTCTCACAACTGACCACATTCCTGTCTCGGTGGCTGTGCCGTTCGAACCAGGGTAGAAAACATCTTCTGTTGAGTTGGAAAGACCGGTGATAGTAAATCCATCATTCAATACAGGGAATTGCTCTCGCAATTGGTACATATGCTTCATGATGTTTCGGACTGGGTGGCTAGGATCACGGTGGTCGTAGGCGACTGATTCATTGTGGCAAGCGTAGCGACCATCCTCGATAGGCCACTGGTAGTACTGAGAGGACTCCAAAGAGAAACATCCGTGTGTTCTCCAGGCTGTGGCAGGCGACATTGACTGACGTCCATAGATATAATTCGATGCGGTCGCGTCCAGGACGTAAAAGGCTTGTTCCTCACCCCAGAGAGCCAGGGGAATACCAGGAAGAAGCATGGTTGTGATGAACGTTCCAAGCAGCTGGCGAGGCACACCATCTCGGATTGCAGGCCATCGGAAGACATCCTGGTTGGTAGCACCAAACATGTGTCGGGGGTCAAATTTTCCAGTATTGGGGTTGATCAGATCGTTAGTTCTCATCATGGTGTTCCAGGCATTGACCCAATCCACTGGAAGATCATAACCAGCAGACAACTGACCATCCATGCCCAAGAAGCGGGTAAGGATACGATAGATAGAGTAATGGAAAGCAGCTCCATCAATAGCTTCGTGGCCGATCTCGCGGAGGAAGTATTGGGAATCCGACTCGTTCGTTAGCTTCATGGACTCAATGTAGTCCTTGGGCATTTGGTTTGGCTGTCTTCCACGGCCGAGGTAGATAGAACCAAAGGTATCACCACCAGTGATTTCACCAGCGATGAAGAAGTTCTCCTTGCCTACGGCACGCGCGCACTCGCGATATCCAGCAGACATGTCACCGAGCGCTTCGACTGTAGCTTGAGTAGCTTTATCATAACGGAAGCCGTCAATATCGAGAGAGGCGATAATCATACAAGAGTGACGAATCAGTCTCTCGCGAACCGATGGCATCCATTCACGAAGACGATCCTGAACGGATGCGAATTTGGCAAGTTGACGCTTCCAATCGGGGTAGACACCGAAAGCTTCGATGTCACCGTATTGATCGAAATCACTGTCGTAACAGCCAACCAGTTCGGCAGTCTGGGATTCGTTGACGGGGTATCCGTTCTCGAACCAGAATCGGGGATAGTTGCAGGAGTCATTATAAGAGTTGCCGATGTCGAAGTCGATGTAGCGACGAGACGATTTCCACTCGGTTTTGTATTCCTTCTCGTTGAATGGAGTCGTGGTGTTCAAGTGTCCTTCGAAGCCGATCAAGTCACCCATACTAATTGAAGTTCATTAGTACTTAGAGTCCTAGTATATGGTTGCATTTGGGAAATGACTTACGTTGCGATTGTGTTGTCGAACACGACATACATGCCGCGCTTGTGAATTTCAGTAATAGCATCACGCCAGACCTGTAGTGTACCATAATGCTTATCGAGCAGCGTTGTGTCCAAAGCGGAGTAACCGTCAAAGCCCCAAGGCTGGTTCATTAGCGAGGTACCAGCTAGATAGAGACCCTATAATCGAGTTAGTCTTTATCGTTTATCGTTGAGCTGAAGACAATACAAACCTTGATGCCCATGCCCTGAAGGTAGTCAAGTGTGTCGACTAGTCCAGCAACATCTCCTCCGTGACGCATTTGATTTGAGTTCAAGTCGTGCTCGAATTGTGTGCCATTAATATTATCGTTTGTAGGATCGCCGTTGACGAATCGATCAAGAAAGAGCGTGTAGAATGGGAATCTCCAATTATCTGGGGAGGCATGATATTTTCCTTTGTGATCAGGCCATTCGCCCCAATATTCCATAGGATTTGTTGCGGATTTGTTCTGGTTGAGGTTGTATTGGAGTAGAGACTCATCATACGGCCAGCATGATGCTGTTGTGGCAAGCAGTGCCAATACACCACTTGATAATGACCACTTCATTGTGTCTGATGAGTAGAACCTGGAGGGTTCCTGTGTCTTACCCCGGAATAGAAAATGCGGGATGGGTAAGAGATATCAGGCTGCAGACAGCGCTGAGAGACCTCAGTCTCAGTACAGGCAGGAAAGTACTTCCTATCACTGTGTTCGGGTATCAATGACTGCTGCAGGTGACGAATAGAATGTGTTCAGCCTGAAAGTAAAGAAAACGAGTGTCGACAGTAACGCCAATCTTGGAGAGTTGAGATAAATTCAAAATTGAAATGCGAAATGATAGAAAGATAACTCCAGATCACATAATATGACCGTGGCTGGATATTTTGTCAAATTAGCGGCTTCTAAATTTGTAATGATGAAAAAAGCCTGGATCTATTGGCATTTTTACGCGAATTGAGACATTTGGAGAAACTATTTTCGAGTAGAGTTCTTGGTATAATACCCATCAGCTTTCTAAAATTGGCATGTACAGGTATTTCACGCCTGAATACGAGGTTCACGATCGTTTTGGGAGTCTCAACCGTCAAAAAATAGTCAGAATCGAGCGCAGATATCCTGTCTCCACGGCCATTGGCCTAGTTGGGCTAAGAATCCACAGGCCCCATGTAGGTTGAAGTCCCAGGTCCGTACCGAAGGCGTTGAAGGTGGCTGTCTCACCTGGGTGCATCGGCATCAACCGCATGAATATTCTGATTGGCCTTCATCGGTACACGAGGGTCTCCTAAGGGTCCGATTAGGAACAATTCGGACTGGTGCCGGCATCAAAGTTGGCCCAGTCCTGGCTTAACACGGAGATATTTCAAAAAGAGGGCCTTTTTTACGCAATAACAGAATCTTCTCTGCAGCTCTTCATCATTTTGGGGTTTCAACTAAAGAATATCAAACGTGAAGTGTCTCCTAATGATTCTTTCAGCTTCAGCTTCAGATGGTATCATGCCAACAAGTGCTTGGTATATCTCGTATTTCTCGGATGTCCAAAAATGTGATAGCTCGGACCAGAAATCCACTCGCGTGGCTTTTTGACCGATAACAGGGAAACGGACCGAGCCCTACAGGGTTCGGAAGCTGCGGTAGTAGGTGGGCCGTATTGTTTCACCGGTTGTTATATTCGAGAATAAATTCGCCTTCCAGATCAAATCCACTTCAGGCGGTACATAACAGCTTCAATTGATTCACTTGAGTGGAGAAAGAAAATCCTGAAGAGAGTCGGAGGTTCCACTTATTGTGACAGAGACTCCAGATCATGAAAATCAGGGCCATGGTTCGGCATAATTTTTTTTTAATCGAAAGTACAGAATCTGCAATCCCAGGTGTCTGCCTAGTAGATATCTGAACAGCATTCTGGAAGTATCAATCCTTTTTGGGAAGATAACCGACTGATGAGGCTGATGCATCAAAATTTCGAACTTGACCCAATGAACTGTAAATACATACAACGTGGCGTATCTCATCGATCTCTGAGGCTTAGGGTAGATAAGCTTGATAGCGGATAGCTTATTGGAACAGCCACCGAGAAACAATGTGGGTCACGGTCCTTGAAGTTGGTATTGTATATACGCTGAATTCAAATACTGTATAATACCAAGCTGTATTGAAATACGAACGGGTAATTTAGTCCGAGTCTCTTTCTGACAGCAGGGTTCACCATCTTATACTAGCAGTTACTACCACCTTATGGTAGTACCCAGTATTTAATGATTATGCATACAATGTGACATTCTGGCTTATAGTAGCCTTCCACCTTATCGATCGGCATCGGTCTCCTCTTTGCCATTTTTTGGGTTTTCGAGAAGATTATCGGCAACGATATGTGCGTTATCCAGCCTAATGTTAACTAGCCTATTTCACTGCGCAGCCATATAGCGCCTATCAATGTCTCTGATATGAGACAACTTGAAATCGATTGTCGATTGGACAGACCAAGCCGCCCATTTCGGTCCGAAACTTCCTTGGTCTGCTAACTTTGGCTTTGTCATCGACGTATGTGGAAATGAAAATAAGACACATCACTCCTACGCGGTGGGAGGATGTCTCGGGCACTTGGCTATTCTGCTGGGGTATTGGAGAATTATTCCCGACATGATTGGAGGAAAACTTCACGTAGTATTTTACCTCAAGTGATGTTCCGAGGAGCAAGTTCCGTGACCCTGGCATTTACATGACCAAGAAGTGGAATAACTCTGGTCATAGCTTAATCCCAAGAACCCACAGGAACCATGCACTCTGGTGCAATAATGTCTTGCCCATTCTGTTTGAAATTATCTTCGTAGCAAATTGTCTCTCTGTCTCGTATTCATCGAGTTAATAGAAATTCATGAACTTTTGGGAGCTTCCTTTGTCGATTCCCTGATAACTTTCATGTATGGAATGTCTGCCTCGGCTGCGGTCCAAAGCGGACCAAGATCCAAGGTTTAACCCTCAAAGCAAGGAATGGAGGTTTTCATTTTTAGCTCTAGTGCCTGTCCCACACTATTGAGCTATGGATCTTCACAATAGCGCGGGCCAAGTTCTTCGGCCTTTGCCGATGTCCCCCCAATTCTTCACCTTCTCGGGGCATCTCAACCGTCGACTCTGGGGTAAAGCCCTTCACGTTCATTACAGACAACAGCAAATACATCTAATTTTTTCATTCATTCGTTCAATTTATGTCGCTCATTACAAATCGCAACTACACATTCATTTCGATTCGCACCGTTGGCCCTCTATAGCGAACCTGTGACACGTTCATTTCCCCTTAACGCCCAGAACGACTCTGAAACTGCCCATGAGTGAAAATGAGACTTCGAAATGGATTACACCATGTGGCAGAGATGCTTACCCTCAGCTGCATCCTGCAGCTCTCCGATGCAGCCGGCATGGCTGAGTGGAAGTCCAGATCGATTTACCAAACAATGACAGACCGTTTCGCACGCACAGACGGTTTGACAGTTTCACCCTGCAACACAACAGAAGGTCTCTATTGTGGAGGAACATGGAGAGGCACAATTGATAAGCTCGATTATATTCAAGGGATGGGCTTCGATGCCGTCATGATATCTCCCATCATTGAAAATATTGGAGGTCGGGTCTCGTATGGCGAAGCCTACCACGGCTACTGGCCGTTGGATCTGTACTCACTCAATTCACATTTTGGAACCCGGCAAGACTTGCTTGATCTAAGCAACGCTGTGCATTCCCGAGGGATGTATCTAATGATGGATACGGTCGTCAATAACATGGCGTATATTACTAACGGGAGCAACCCGGCCACACATATCGACTACTCAGTTTTCACGCCATTTAATAATTCCGATTACTTCCACAAGTACTGCAAAATCACGAACTGGAATAATTACACCAACGCTCAACTTTGTCAGACCGGAGATAAGATTGTCGCACTTCCAGATCTCTTTACTGAACACGATGATGTGCAGAAAATTCTCAATAACTGGGCGGAGGATACGATGAAAACCTACTCGATCGACGGGCTTCGACTTGATGCAGCCAAGCATGTAAGCCCAGGCTTTCTGCAAAAGTTCGACAGATCAACGCCGGCATTCATGACGGGTGAGGTTCTCGATGGGAGTGTTGGCACTATCTGTGACTACCAACACAAATACATCGAAAGCATGCCCAATTATCCAGTCTACTACTCGATGCTGAAAGCTTTCACTCAAGGCAATATCTCCGAGCTCGCCTTGACAGTGATTGAGATGAAAGCTTCATGTCCAGATGTGACGGGTCTCGTTTCCTTTTCTGAAAACCATGATGTTCAACGAATTGCAAGCTTCAATGACGATATCTCTGTAGGTCAAAGAAAAACCTAACATTAGGGTCATGTGCGGGATACGTGCTGATGTTTTCTCTCTTTCATAGCTCGCAAAGAACATACTTGCCTTCACCATTCTTTTCGACGGCATTCCAATGATCTATCAAGGCCAAGAACAACATCTGAAGGGCTCTGGAACTCCCAAAAATCGACAGGCCTTGTGGCTTTCTGGCTATGAAACGGATTCGGTCCTCTATAAATTGATATCAAAACTCAATGCCATCAGGCAACATGCTCAAAGGCTCGATAGCGATTATGTTAACATCGAATCCCGGGCTGTTTTCGAGGGCGGAAGTGAATTAGCCTTCGTGAAAGGCATCGAAGGCCTTCAGGTCCTCATGCTTCTTTCAAACCAAGGCTCGGCTGGTAAACCTTACGACCTGATCTTACCGTTCAGTTTCAATGCCGGTACAGACGTCACTGAGATTCTGAACTGTAAGAACTATACGGTCGATAATCAAGGCGAGTTGAAACTCGACATGGACGCAGGTGAGCCGCGGGTTCTATTTCCCACGAAATACATGCCCGGTAGCGGTCTCTGCGGGCATTCTGCTGCGAATGTCACGCTTGCTGGTATCAAAACGAGCTATACGTCAGCAGCTTCATCGAGAAATGGTATTTCTCAAACTCTGGGCAGCGAACTTTCTTTTTATTTCATGTTGCTTTTGCTTACGGGGCTTGGAAATTTGGCTTGAAATATGTGCAGCCTTTCAGGAGTCTTTTTTGTCTAGCATTTTTCATTCTCTGACTCGGAGTCTTTACCAGTGTAATTATATATCATACCCATTGATGACTGTTCCTTTGCACATTACTTGATCAATGCGCTTGATTTTTCTTTCTTGAGCTACTAGTACTACTATCAAAATTGGCGTATCTCCAGTGCTGCTTGGAAGGCTTACTGTGAGCTACTACCTACTACTAGTATTTGCTGATATTTCGGTACGTTCTTCTTGAAATTGCAAGTTTCTTTTCACATACCTAGGTATTGTGTGCCTCGCGAGCCCTTCAAACGTTGTAAAATGGATTCGATACTTGATGAACCAATAAGATCAAATTGCAAACTAGCAAAACCTTGACGTAAATTCGTATCCTAATGCGTCAACTTGAAGCTGTCATGGTATCAAGTTAATTACCAATTTAAAAACTTTTAAAAACTTTAAAATGGCCTGACTATTGACGTGATTTTTTTTCATTAATAGAAAACCTCGAACCTTTTTTAGGGTAAGACACTCTTCTGCAAAAATAGATTTGAAAATCAGAACAATTTTCCCAAATTGTTGTTAGACCGAGGATGATCCGGAGATGTGGATACACACTATCCACACTAGTAATGCGTATTGAACACGAAAGCAAATCATCCGAAACATGTAAAATACCAACAATCGCATCCTTTGGGTTGGACAGGCACGCAGATCCGCAATCGAATTTTCGATGGCCCACCGAAGTTGGACCCTGGAAAGAATTGTTCCTGTAAGGGGGTTCAACCGTTCAATCTGCTCTGGAAAATCACCTAACGGGTTTTGACACTATTTTTGAACGGACCAATTGTAACACCTACATTAAATTTCACAAAACGGGCTCAACGTTGCACTGCGATCGTCCGATTCACACCTGCTAATCGGCTACACTGTTTATGGATGTTGATGCGTTGTCTCTAGTAATTTCGAGATGACCTCGCTTCTGGCATGCTTTAGCTCGCGGCGCCGACATGAACAAAAGGCCCTTAAGAGAAAAGAAGGTAAGTCAAATGCGCAATATCAGCATGTAACTTGAACTAAAAGCAACTTGTTTTTAACAAATCTATAGAAGCTGCACGTTTTCTTGATCGGCTTCCCTCATGGAATACACCGGACAATTCATTAATATTCCAAGCATTCGAATGGCATGTGCCATCTGATCAGCGTCATTGGTATCGTTTAAAACGTCTACTTCCAGAGTGGCAGTCCATTGGAATTGATCAAATATGGATCCCCCCTGGTTGCAAGGGCATGGACCCGAATGGAAATGGATATGATGTCTATGACCTTTTTGATCTTGGAGAATTCGATCAGAAGGGCTCTATCTCAACCAAATGGGGTAGTCACACCGAGCTGAAAGAATTGATGCAAGAAGCACAGTCCCTTCGCATTGGTGTGATTTGGGATGCAGTGTTGAACCACAAGGCTGGCGCCGACTACTTTGAAAAGTTCCAGGCTGTTGCCGTCGACCCTAAAGGTATGTTCCCTCCTTTTTGCATAATTGACCGAATCATCAGATTAACGATGGAATTACAGAAAGAAATAAAGAGATCTGCGGCCCTCAGGAGATTCATGGATGGACGGGGTTTGACTTCTCTGGACGCGGGGATAAGTACAGTGACATGAAATACCACTGGCAACATTTCAGTGGTGTTGATTGGGATCAAAAAGAGGAGAAAAATGATATCTTCAAGATAATTGGACCAGGCAAAGATTGGGCCCCTGATGTCTCAACTGAGAATGGAAATTACGACTACCTCATGTGTACTGACCTTCAACACTCGAACCCCGAGGTTTGTGCCGATCTACTTCAATGGGGGGCCTGGATCACAAATCTTTTATCTATCAGCGGAATGAGGCTAGATGCAGCCAAGCATTTCTCGACTCGTTTTCAAAAGCAATTCATCCAGCACGTTCGTGATAATGCGAACTTTAAGTTCTTCGCGATTGGAGAATACTGGACCGGGAACGTCTTGGCAATTCACGATTATCTCGAGAAGCTGGAATACCAAGCCCTGGCATACGATGTGCCGCTTTTAGAGAAGTTTTCAGCTCTTTCCAAGACCCCAAAAGCGGACTTGCGAACTATCTTGGATGGAACGTTGGTGCAATCAAGGCCCGGTCATGCAGTGGTAAGAATCCAAGAAAGTCAAATCGCTATTCAATTGCTATTGCTAATCTTTGAAAAGACTCTGGTAACAAATCACGACACAGTATGTAACTACATGCAAGAATGAACATCTTGGGTTCATGAGCTAACTATGCACAGCAACCAGGTCAAATGCTCGAGGTAAGCTGGACACCCACCTAGCCGAGTCGTATTAGACCCGCTCATGTCGATATGACTGAGTTGGTAAGAGCTAACAAATGCCCAGACTCCTGTTGCCCCATCGTTCAAACTCGCAGCCTACGCACTAATCCTTCTCCAGAAAGATGGTCATCCATGTGTGTTCTATGGTGACATGTATGGGATACGAACTAGTGATGGGGGCTTAATCGGACCGGCATGCGACGGGAAACTCCCAATTTTGACGCAGGCACGCAAGCGGTATGCGTATGGCGAACAGGAACATTATTTCGATGAACCGAACTGTATTGGTTTGTTTTGACCTCATTCTCGTGTTCTTATCATTACGGCTAACTTTGAGGCAGGGTTCGTGCGCTACGGGAACGCCACGCACACTGGTCTGGCGTGCCTTATCAGTAATGGTGGCTCAAGCAGCAAACGCATGTTCATTGGCAGAAATTATACGAACACCGAGTGGATAGATATCCTCGGTTATCACGACATGCAGGTTGTTATCGACAAAATAGGCTATGGCAATTTCCCCATCAAAGCTAATTGTGTTGGGGTCTGGGTTGACTCTGCTGCTGTCCAACGAGATGGTTTGCGAAAAGACCTGTACGTTAAGCGATTCCCATTCCTATCCCTAATCCCCTTACTACTTGCATGCTCATACTGACATTTATTGACCGAAGAACTATGGATATCTACGGACTCTAAAAGTTCTACTCGGTATTACCAGTAATTACTAATTGCGAGGGCAAAATCTTTATTGGAGACGCGGGTTTCGCCTCAGAAACAGCACGCTTCATGGCTAATACAACGATTGATTCAAAACCAAAGTTGATTTTTTTAGACGTAGAGAGGGGTACTAAACCCCACTAATGAATTTGACAATTCGGAATATTCCGTATAGAGTAAGACATTCTTTCACCGAGTCGAAACTCGGAGCCGGCACTAGTTCGGTGAAATGCCGCGCATGTTTAAACCGGCGGTGATCCGAAACTACAACGTGCACAATTGCTCTGATGCATGTCTCATCCTTGTTCACAAAGGAAAAGGTTCGTGCCATTGATAAAACATTGTGGCGCAGGTAAAATGTCGACAAATTACCTGGCACTTGTCTGTATGCCAGTGTACAGTAAATCGATGACCCGAATGGTTTCAACTTGTAATTAACCGATTGAGATAGGGACGATAAACATGGTACATACTAGTAGTACTACCATACTATCAGTAACTATTGGACGTAGATTGAGCAGGATCCGTGATTAACATCTCCAATTCTGGGGGTTCTAATCTGCAGTGACGATCCAAGGCTGAGATTCCCCTGGTCCCTGACACTCTCCACGATTTTCAGTCGACGATACCGAAATGAATTCAGAAAACCAGTCCGTGCCTCGAATTTCGCTAATCACCTCTTCCCGATCATCAGGCACAAATCGGCCCGACTATTTTTAATCGGTGGATCATCTCGGCTTGGCAGTGCGAGATTCAGTGGAGCCCACAAAACTGACTTTTCCTTTTCAGACTTTGGATGGACCGATCAAGTAACCCGTGGTATACACGTTGGTTTTCAATACGAGCGTGGGCTGAAAGGCTGAATTTGGATAATGGGAGCCTTTTACCAGCGACTTGGAGGCACCGTCATTTGTGGCACTTTGTGATACTACACGAGATGATGATTCCCAACGATAACAGCCGGCCAACGCCACTCCCGTCAAATTCTTGGAAATACACTAACGGTTTGTATGGTATCAGGGTCTCCTCTCAGTAAAACCACTAGCCCGTATTGGAAGCGTTCCGTGGGCAGTGGGGGCACGTACCTGGTCAAACCATGTAGGACCATTATCCAAAGACATGTTGAGTAACAAGTTGTTCTTGAAAAAACAAGTTATGATAGTACAAGTGAGGTTCAATTTTACCGAGGCTGGGGCAAACGGTGTATCCGAGTCTTTACACTGGGGCTCTATCCATCGGTTCCCCATTCAGGGTCCATTTTGCTTCAGAGACATCTGAGAGACATGCCCTACTAGATGAGAGAGATCGGAAGATACTTGGTAGTAGTTCACTGAATTAGAACAGCAGAACCACTTTGAGAAATTTACTGGTTTTTGCCAGAAACTTGAACTATTTTAAGCTATTTTCCATATTCAGTTGGAAGTCATACTAAGTCCTGGCTACATTAGGATTCTACTTAATAAATTGACGTCTCCCAAGAGCAGTTTCCGAATCATATATCACTCTCCAGCTTCAACTCAGTTTTACCAATCAGCAAGACTCTGTCCTAATATTTCCTAATATTCAATAAAATCCATCAATATGCGTCTGTCATCAATTGTCGCCCTGGCCCCCCTGGCCGTCTCCGTGGCTGGTAAGTTTGGGATCAACTTGAATGCCACTGAAATAGGTATGAAAGGAAAGACAAATGCTAACTGTCATAGCTATGCATGTGGATGAGCCCAAAAAGGGAGCTGAGATTGACGCCTCCGACTCATTTGTTGTGAAATGGTCCTCTGTCGAGTACGTTCGCATTCAAGATCCTCTTCATTTGACGACAGGCAACTAATTTTCGACAGCTCCGATCCCTCAAGCTTCGACATCTACCTCGTGAACAACGCCATCTATCCCAGCGTTAACAAGAAGGTTGCCACAGGCATTGATACCTCCAAGGGATCGTATACCGTTGACGGAATTGACGTTTCTTCAGGGTACGTGTTCCAATGTTCTCTCAATACTGCCATTCAGTTTGCATGAATCTAACTTCATCAAAAAGACATGGCTACCAGATCAACCTTCTTTCCGATGCTACTCACAACACTGGAATCCTGGCACAGTCTCAACAGTTCAACGTGACTGGTGGCTCTGAAAGCTCTTCCTCTTCTACTACTGCCACCGCTTCTTCTACTTCCACTACCGATAGCACATCTACAAAGGATATGACTCTCACTGGAACCCTCACCAAGACCACTTCTACTGGCAGCACTATCACTACCGCCTCCGATTCATCGGCTACCTCCAGTGGAATCGCCACTGGGTCTATGAGTGGATCTCCCACTGGCAGCTCTACTGCTGCTCCTACTTCATCTGATAACGCCGGTGGCTCCATTGCTGTCAACCGCTACACTGTTGGTGCCGTCTTCGCTGGTGCTCTGGCTTTTGCCATGTAATCGGGCCTCTCAAGAGGATAAATGTGCACAGTGCCTTCTACCTGGCATATGTTTCCCGATTGAAATGTAGCGCTTTCAGTCAAAATGCTACGGCGAACGAGAAAGTGATACCTAAAGATGATGTGAATTATCCATGGATGTTCACGCCGCTGTCTTTCATAGTGCATTTGATTTCTTGATTTGATTAGACTACCTAGTATTAATTACAATTCTACTTACCACGATATACGAGAACGAGTCTTTTTCATTGATTTCATTCCCAGCTCATACACTAAGACCACAGTCGTGTTCAAGCTCTAGTATACTAGTTACATTCGGCTATTGCTAATCAGCTTCATCGTTTACTTAGGAGTTCCTAGTACTATGCAATATTGACAGATAGTGGCATTCAATTTATCTGGACTTGGCCTTCAAGGACATCTCAGAATGAAGCAGAAAAAATATTAATATGTGAGAAGTACCTAGGTACTCATAGTCGGAGCAAGCTCTCACTATACTGTGCCCTGATATGGAACAGAGCAATACTCACCGAGTCCAATCATAATCAACAGTCAGATCACATTCATTTCAGCTATTTCTACAAATGTGCTCATATTGTCATCCGACCTTGAGAAATAAAATATTGCCTACATCTCACCAGCTGATTTTAATGCATTCCGACCATTTTATAGTCTGCTGATGTCCTCCCGTGACCGCTGATTGGCCGCGTGATTTGAGGGTCCCCGTACTTTTTTTTCTTCTCCGCGTCAACAATCAACACTTCCTCTCTCCACTTCACCTCCTCACCTTTCGACTTTATCCCCCTTTGCGAGATCTTATTACTCACGATCTCAGCAAAAAATGTCGAAAGCTACCTTCGCGGTTATCGCCGCTGCCAGTGCCGCCACCGGCGCCGGCGTTACAGCCCTCCTATACTCCTCTAAGGATAACCGCCCTCAACAACAACTGCAACAACATCAACATCAAGCCCCAGCACCTCCCACTGGTAATGTCAAGGTCCCAGCCACGACTCCAACCCCTACTCTCGCCACCAAGGCCGTCGGCCCCGTCGATCCCGCCGGCGTTCTCCAATATGGCTTCCCAGGCCCCATCGCCGACGAGCTCTCCACGCCCCCTCTCCACGGCGCCTACGACCGTCGCACCCGCAATCCCTCCTGGGTCGCCGAACACATCACACCCCAGTCCCTAGCCATGAAAAACGCAGACCGCAAGCACAGTACCTTCGCCGAAGACACCTCAATCCCAGCCATCTTCCGCGCCAAACTAGCCGATTATTTCCGCTCCGGCTACGACCGCGGCCACCAAGTACCCGCCGCGGACGCAAAATGGTCCCAAGACGCCATGGACGGCACATTCCTGCTAAGCAACATGTGCCCGCAAGTCGGCGAGGGATTCAACCGCGACTACTGGGCCCATTTCGAAGACTTCGGCCGTAAACTCGCATCAAAGTATCCCTCCGTTCGCATCGTCACGGGGCCCCTCTACCTACCTCACCGTGACCCTGATGGCAAATGGCGCGTGAATTACGAAGTTATTGGCACGCCGCCGAATGTCGCTGTGCCGACGCACTTTTATAAGGTTATTTATGCGGAGGATGGGACTAATTCGCCGACTAGTAAGGTTGCGCTTGGTGCGTTTGTGCTTCCGAACGCGCGGATCCCGAATGAGAAGAGTCTTTCTGATTTCGAGGTGCCCCTCGAGGCTGTTGAGCGTGCTTCTGGTCTTGAATTTGCTTCTAAGCTTGATCTTGGTCGGCGGAAGAGACTTTGTCAGGAGGTTAAGTGTGAGATTACCGTTCGTGAGTTCAATAACTCTCAGAAGCAGGTTCGCTGAGTTTGTTTTTTGATTGATGGATTCGTTGATTTTCGGGGAGGAGGAAGTTTAAACAAGGCCGTCATAGGGCATGCTTGGTTTTTTTTAACCATTTTGAGTGTATCGATATCTATTTTTTGGCTTGAAGCCTTGTATATTTAGAACATGTTGCATAGTTCGGGCGTTTAATCCCTCTAGGTCCGTCCAGACCTTCAATCAACCAAGGGATCATTACTTTCAACCACCTACAATTGTATTATCCAGAATTCGTAGTATCAGATCTAGTAGTAGTAGTATTGGTGTTTATGAAAGACTCGTTGGGTAGAGAGGAAATCAGCAAAGATGAGATTATTTTAGCCAGTGCAAGTTGGCATCATTCAAGTCATTAATTACATGGTAAAGCGGAGTCGCTGCGTTCGGGGGGTATTCGCAGGGGTATCAGCAAAAAAGATGAGCAATAAAAAGAAACAAAAATAGAAAGAAAAAAAGAAAAGCAACAAAAAAAATCAAATGTCGAAAAAAAAACATTGCAATATTCTCCAAAACCAATGGATCGTCCCCAAACTAGCCGTCAGTTCCCCGAGGGATCTTGGTCGGAATATTTGCATCGACCTCCCGATTTTCCGGCCACCAATGGTCGTCTTCCGAGTCGTCCTCCAAGTCATATTCAAAGCCATCTTCGGAGATTTCGTTGGGTTCTTTAGCCAAGCCTGTAACTGGAATGCCGTTCGAGATAGGTTCAGGGACCTCGGGTTCTTCCACTTTGCAGATTGCAGCATCAGATGCAGGCGGCAAGATCGATTGAGATTCTCTGCCACCGGGCTGTGTCGATTCGTTCTCATTGTTGGATTCCAAGGTCAAATCGATAATATCGGTTTGCTTAGGATCCACCATGGAAGGGGCCTGCCCTTGCTTCCGGGGCGATGTTTTCTGCTGTTTGAGGATAGGTCGTTGGGGCTCATCGTCATCGCTGCTGATGGATATAAAAGAGCTCTGGCGCTTCCGCTTCAGTGTCGTTGATTCGAATACGGGTGATGAAGGTTCTGCTTGGTGCAGGTCCGGTCGTTGACGCAATCTCCAGCCATTGCAAGCGTGCGCAAGATTGAAGGACCGCTCCAGTTCCAACTTGGCATGCTCGTCAAGACCCCTTCGGTCCTTCAATGCTGGGCCTTGGAACTGTCGTCGTTGAACATCACTGCGGAGGGAAGTTCGCGCTAGTTTCTCCGCAAGTGCATTGGGCTCCAGGTTGAGTGCCGGACTCGGTCCAAGATTCCGTGCCCAGCGCGCGTAAGGGCCTTTATATCCGGGACCTTGGACTGCGCCGTAAAGTGGGTGCATCTTCAGCTTACCTGTGGATAAGAGCTCCCGTGCTGCAGCAACCCCCACAGCTTTCGATGGTTCGCTCGCTTGGTCCGGGACAGGGGCGTGCTCAAAATCAAATGATGCCGGTTCGGGATCAGCACAGGGTCCGGATGTCAGAACATGAATGCCGCCTCCATTATCGCCCACGAGAAGGTGAGATTTGTCGGGAGAGAGAGCTGCGCTTATAACTCCCTCCTCGCACATCGCTGTGTTCGTAACCAGGGTATCCTCGGTGGCACGTCTGATGTCCCATTGCTTGATATAACCATCGGATCCTCCAGTGTAGAATTGGTCGATAGACGTTCCCCACAGGGCGGCACGAACACCTGTATCCGCATATTCACGGCGAACTTCATGGTCGATTGGTTGTATCGAGTCACCATGCTGCAACCTATGCATGACAGCGCCAGTAAAGCGGATATCCCAAACATACGTACTTCCGTCTGTGCAGCTGGCGGTAACATGGTTGGACCCAAACGGGCAGAATGTAACTTCATTAATATCCACGGCCGGACAGGAGAAGGAATGGCTGTGTATAGCTCGACTGTTAGATGGCTTATATGTATAGAGGTTAATGAGCGAGCGAGATCCAGGCAAAGCGGTTTTTGGATCTCTGATCGTGCTCGCCGCGGCAAAAATCGGTACAGTAGGGTGCCATTTGATATCGAAAACATTCTGAGAGTCCGGACTCAGCTTGATTGTAGTGACCGAGGACTCTTCAAGTTTCCACAAGCCCAGGTGTCCATAACGGCACACATGGAAGTCCGCATCATTCTCGCTGCGTTGCGCCATACCACCAACGAGAAGATTCCTGGTGTTGTAGGAATCCCCCCAAACCAGGTTTGTGGGAGACAAATCGACATTCTTCTGACCGAAGGACCGCACAATATCCAGGTTTTCAAAAGAGGGCGTCCCTTCCAAGTTCCAAAGACGGAAGCCCTGCCGCGTACCTGTTGCAATCCGACCTGGCAGATATTTTGGAACAGCCATGACCTCAACCTGGGAGTCATGCGAAAGAGTTTGGGTGCAGAAGGGGTCGCTGGCACAGTCCCAAATCTTCACGGTCTTGTCGTAGCTCGCCGTGTACAGCTTTTCTCCGACCCATTGCGTTGAGGAGACAGTTGTAAAGAGGCGCGAGTCTCGCGTGCTGCTGACATTTGGGTCATGTATCGAATGGTCGGGCAACTCTCTCAAACGATTTCGTGGCAAGTCTCCCAAAACCAAATTATTGCCTCGGTTATATTCATCACCATGTGTCGTTGCACCAGCAGCAAAGCGAGTACCATCGGGTGACCACGCAAGGCAAATTATATCGTTTGAGGCGCCTTTCCATCTTCGCCACGGTGTAAACTCCGAGTGCTTCTGTGAATAAACATGTTTATAGGGGGCAGGATTCTTGAAACGGCCTTGCTGTCTGTCCCGGAGAAGTCTTCCAAGGCTTTTCAGACTGCATGAAGCCGGAGTGTCTGCAGTTTGTGGGGTCTGGGGTGCTGTGAGGGGCGCAACGCCGGACGAGACGTTCGTGGGGTTGGGCGATGATCTTTCGCTGTGATCCACACTAGCAGTAGCGCTCCTGGCCCTTTCTGTCTGCTCTAATTCAAGCCCCACGAGTGCGCGAACATTATAGGTCTTGGGTTCTTTTCTGGCACGGCTGGAGCGACGAGGAGGGGAGTTGTCGTGGGCCGGCATGGACGATCCCGACTCCCCGGTCGGAGACTCATACTCTGATGAGGAATCTCTTTCGCGGGTTCTTCTCGCCCGGGGAGGAGAGGCCGCAGCTCGTTGAGGCGATCCATTGTTCTTGTGTTGGGGAATGATCGGCTTTCGAGGTGCTTGATGCCTTGGCGCCATCTGGTCCGCGTTTTTTACCGAGATATTTTGGTTCACATTGCTCACGGTGACTGTCTTTCGCAGTTGGTCTCGCGAAGAATGATGAGGGATCCCGTTGGGCGAGCGCGTCGATGGGGAAGCCGAGTGAAAAGTATGGGTGAAGCTTGGAGAAACAGAGGGAGAATCATGGGTGGGCGTGGAAAGGCGTTGGGGGATGATTCCAGTGCGTGTTCCATTGGGAATGGTTGCTGGAGCAGGCGGCGGAGCGGGCGAACTGGAGGCAGAAACCAGAGGTTTACTCCAATGTGCATATGGTTCCAGGTTTTCTATCGTCCGAGATCGAGGCCCACTATATGAGACCGAGGGCTTAGGCGTGTTCCAAACATGGGCCGTTGAAATGAAGCAATCCGACTGTCCTTTCGGCGGGTTCCTTGATCCGCTTGTGAAGCGATAAAGAAGCTGCTCTGCTTCAAATGGGATGTTCCTGGGTTTCCTTGGTCGCGATACGCGACCGCGATATGTGGGAAACGCGTCGGGCATGGCGAATGGTGACGTTCACTGCTAGGCGTTGAAGAGGATGTTAGCGCCATTCTGGCCTGGCCTTATCTAGATCGGGGAAAAGGTTATTTTTACCATATCCCAAATGAATAACGAAACCTCTGAAGCAAAATATAGAAGTTCCATTTATTTGAATGGAGGACCCAAGTAAAATGAACTAGAAGAAGTTCCTGATTGAATTGAAATTGAAGCTAAAGTCGAAGTTGAAGTTGAAGCGCTGAGAATCTGGGGTGGACGCGGCGGTGGACGGAGGCAGAACCAATTCAATTGTTATACTTCACATCAACTTGAACATACTAAACACCTGCCAGCATGAATACATTTATAACGATCCTTGGACTCTGGAGTACTAAGTTCAAATTATCTGGTAGGCCGAGATCCTCATGATTCATCATCAAAGTTGTACCTATCAAACCTCATTTATCGCAATTTTCGCAACTCTTGCCAATCTCAGCTTTGCTCTATCTCTTGCAATGGATTATTATGGTGTCATATTGCCAAGAGAAAACATTATATCTACCTAACCTTCCAGCCCCTTCCAGCTATAAGAACATCTCAAAGAATGGACCCTGTACGATAGACGTCATGATTGAGTGGTATGAGCCGATATTTCTTGCGTATTTTAACTGTATCCGCGGGCGTAAAGCATACACTAGATCATATAAGCCACAACCTTGAACTGAATTTGAGGTCAGTCGATATCGTATAGTATTTACCTAGGTTCAACAGCTTCTTGTCAATGGCGCCAGTAATCGCATTTGGCCCGACATTGTCGATGTCGGCTATAATACACTTTGCGAGGTGGCAGACACCATCGTTCGGAAGATGCTTCAAGAGAGCCTCATAGCAGATTCGCTTTAAATTCACTTCCAGCTCACGGTCGAAGTCAAGACAAGGGACACTCTTGAGTTTCGTAATAGCTATATCCCTCAGATTCTTTGTGCACTCATCAGAGGCCCCCTCGTCGGGGGCTTCTGGAGGGTGGGAAGGCAGCTCTTTCGCCATTGTGCCTTGCGGTGAATGAATGCTTAAATGCTCTAGATGTAGTGAAATCAAACAGAGGCTCAGAAGCCATGAAGGTCATGGACTGAATCGTGGCAAGCTTTATGTGGGAGTTGAGATTCTCAAGTGAAGTCGGAAAGGCGATTCCACGTGCCTTCCATTCTTGGACATTGCTACCTGGGTACCTAGACAGACGGCCACGGTAGTTCCTTCTCTAATATACTATTCTTTAGCAATTGATGTATCTGGTATTTGACTTAGAGTAACCAATATCCCATTATTTCAACACTCTATCTCACCTGCTTGAACTTGAAGGTAAACTCATGGTGCAGCACACCGATTCTGCACTATGATGGATATTGCTCACTCCCACTTCTCCAAACGAACATGCTTAACCTCAGTTCCCTTAATCACAGACTTCGTCTTAGCAAACTCCGTCGCCAACTCCGATTTATAGAACTCCTGGTGATGCTCCACCGAGTTCCACCCACTCAGCAGAACGAACTCCTCATCCTCCCCCTCCTTGTCGATTCTCCATCCACCAAAGCACGGGTGAGGGGCAGTGAACTTCTCAAGATCAGGAAGACCCACGGCAAAGAGACGGTCGAACTCTGCCCTATTCTTCTGCTCGATGAAGCACCGGGCCACACCAAGCACTGGTGCGGATAGGGGTGTCGGCTTTGAGGGCTGGGGGTCACGTCAGCTAACCATGATGTCTTTCTGTGTTTCTCTGATCATTCCAGGTTGAACACCAGATACTATACTCACATCAATGTCCAAGTGGAACATCCATTTGACATCCACTGCATCCTTCAATTTACCCAGTACCCGCTGATTAATCTCGGAGGTGATCCATTCTCCGGCATGTTGCTCAATCGAATCCCAACCACCGAGCAAAAAGAAGTCCTTCTGGTCATCGACGGAGCGCAGAAAGCTCACAGGTCGACCTGCATACTCGGATTGTGCTTGTTGGGCAGCTTGGAGATCGGTCTTGGTGACGGTGGAGGGGTCGTCCTCCTTAAGACGGAGGAGAGCCAACTCGGTGACAGGCATCGTGATTTGATATTGATGTTTATGTTCAAGGTGTGCAAGTAACAAGACTAGATAATGGTATGAGTACTCCAATTTTTGCTTTGAGAGTGTAATATTCAGTTGAGTTCCATGTTGGAGATGATGGGGGAATGCCCATCATATATGGCCATTCCAATGTTCCTGGCCCCCACGAAGATCAAAGGCAACCAAGGAGGTACGTAGTGCCAGTGGGGGCATCTGTGATTCCGCGAATTTCCACTCCCGGTGGATCACTCATGCATCGTAATAGATGATGGTAGTGGTGCCACCAAATATTTGAAGTCTTCAAGTTTGTTGGTAACGTGCTGTGCCCACTACCTGGAGCCATGTTTGGTGGGATGGATGGCAACGGTACGGAGTAGACAGTACTAGATGTACCACCAAGTTTACCTGGTAAGGGGGAATCGCGGCATGACTAAGCTGCCATCTCACAGTACTATAAATAGTCAATCAAGACTAATTGTTAAAGCATTCCAGACACCTCTTTGATTTTACACTATATAGTAGTATCATCCAGCACCTGCCACCTGGCAAAGCAAGCTTTGGCTTTGCAACTTGAACTTGAACAATAAGGTGATGGAAAAAAAAAACATGCCATCAACTTCTGGCATATCTTCAACTTGAAGCTCTCAGACTTACACTGTAGAGAAAGTTCACTTGAAGTTCTGGGGATGCTTCCAAGCTGTTTTTGTTCTTCCAAGTTATCATTATATTTGAGCTACCCTCATCACCAATCTCGCACTGAAATGTGTGGTATCTGACCCTAAGCGCCTGGCAACTGCGTCATGGCCACGGAGGTATAGAGGGTCACGGTGATGGCGTGCCTTCAAGTTCCCCTTTCGGTCATCTTTTGGGACTCGCATCTTTCCCTCTACACCAATGTACGTTGCCTAGAAGGCTCAAGTTATCCTTGTTTCTCTGTTTCTTCTACCTGTCGATTGGAGATCTCGATATACCCCCTACACTGACGGATGTTACTATGGAAAACATTCACTTTTCTGACTGCCACTGGTTCTGAAGTCAACACTAAAGAGTCGTTCGCTGACCTCAAATCGGGCTGGAATATATCAGTTCTGGCGGGCGTACCTAGGTGTGAAACTCTCTTCAGCCTGACTGTTCCTGAAAAGCCTTCCAGGTTCATACTATAGTACTGATTCCGAACTCTCACAGTTCCGTTGGAAGACTACAACTTGGAAAGGAAAAATCGAGAAATAAGGAAGAAGTCGTCAGACACTTGAAAATTTTGACAGAGCAACTTTGGGTGAGGGAAAGTACTACATAACTCTACCTTGGGGTAGTACATAACGAGTCGGAGCGATAGTTAACTTTATACTACCTACCTGAAGTACTTGTTTACAAGTTGGTACTACTGGGAGTAATAGTATTTGCATTCTAACTCTGTGAAGGTTCTATGGATCTATTGATTTCTTGTTAATTGAATTTGGTAGAGTACCTAAGTAGTATATCCCTATCCATAAGTCTCATTCTTCTCGACCCTCACCCCATTATCCCCCGTGTCGCTGAACGCCAGCCTCAACTGCCGCTGTACATCCAGTACCTGGACCGACTCGCGAAATACGGCCGCCGTAGAGATCCCCGCTCCGGTATTCTTCAAGACACCAGTAGGGCTAGACTGAAGGGCTAGAGCGACCAGCTCTGGGACCGAGTCCCAGCTCGACGAGTGCAAGCCCGTCCAGCATACGAACACGGCATGGACAATGACCATCGCGCAGTACACCAGTAGAACGACCATCGCGGCGATCGAGGTGGCCCCGCTCAGCCCGAACGCGTACCCGTTGGCGGTCACTCGCATTTCATACCGGGTCATATTGGTTGTGTCGACACCCGTCATATCCCACGGTGTTCCCGCGGCCCAGCCGAGTCCGCGGGGGCCCTGCGGGAAGAACGGGTCTATCCAGGCGCTAGAACAGCGCTGGGGCCCCGGGAGTTCACCTTGCATAAAAGTAGACTGGGAACGGATAGTTGAGAGGCCGTTTGTTACCATTCCTGCAATGATAGCTTCGACGATGTAGTGTGAGAACTTGCCATAGACAGTGTATTCATTTTGGTCAGGTGTTGTAGTCGTTTCGCCGACGGAGGCGGCAGACCAGATACCTGCGGCTACGGCCATGTCTTCGAAAAGGGTGCTGTTGGCGGTAGAGGATGAGGGGTTTAGATACTGCGCCCACTTGAGGTCCATGTGGATGCGAGGCTGAGAGGAAATAAAGGGCCGGCTGTGGCTTTTAGCATAGTGAAATTTGGCTAGCACGTTCCACGAGTATGTATCGGCCTGGTATTGCACGTCCATCCAGTGGGAGTCGACCTGGCAAGCTAGTACCCTGCTAGTGTTCTGTCCTTCAAGTTGTTCGCTCGTTCCGGGCAGTGAAGCGATTACTCCAATCGAATTGTTTCCAAACACGGACTGGTCCAAGTCCAGCCAGAAGAGGTCAGGTCGAGATCCGTTCTTCTTCAGCTGGTCAAGAATCTCATTCCCTAGTGTAGAGCTGTTGAGATTCGCGGTTTTGTACGAAGGCCCTTTGTTGGCATCTCGCACGTATGTGTCCCATACTGGGAAGCTAATCATCCTCCCGCCTTCAATGAGGAGATCTGAGCTTCCGCTAGTCAGGTTCAGGTCGTTGCAGGCGACGTTAGTGATAGGCTGCTTAAGGTTCGTAATAGTCATGGTAGCCGAATTGCGCCAGGCAAAGTGCGGCCTCTGGGGCTTGCATTGGCTCGCATAGTCCCAGTACATCCCTGCCAGGGAAAGCGAATCGGCCACAGCCATACTTGGACAGTGCGCAACCGTAAAGATCTCGGTTTCGGTGTATTCATCCCGCATGAGTCGTGAGCCGTATGTTCCTGGCAGAGACAAATCCCCCGGCACTAATATGTTGTAGATTATTTCCGTGTTGTTCTTTCCAGAGAAGGTCGCATTTTGAACTGTAGGAAAATACCCGCCGAGAAAGGCGTTTAGGCCCGTTGATGGGCAATATTCCTCTTGGTTGTTCTCGGTAACTGCACATAAGGGATTGACTCCGCTGTCATTGACTTCCAGCGGCCAGAGCTCCTCTCGAGTGGCGTTCAGCCAAAACTCCGTTCCTCCTGCGGGCCAATCTTCGAGTTTTGGAACCATCAGGACGGCCGAAGATGGCCCTACAGTGGGTGCCAGGACCATTGCCAGAAGCAGAGTCACGACAAAGAGTTTCCCGAGCGGTCGCCCCCATTCGGAGGCTATCGTTTCCCACAGCTCTTTGGACCAGAGATAACTCAGATTTCGAAACTGAAGACCAGAGAAGACACCGCCGAATGCGACTTTGTGTGCGACAAGCCTTATCTGGACAAGGGTGAAGACGATCATGCTCAGCGAGGCTAGGATGATGATTTCGTGCACCTTGGCTGCAAATTGCAATGCACCAAGTTTGGCGCTGTTGTACCCTTGTATTCCGGTTATCTCGGTCCCTACCCAGTATCCATTCATGTTGATAGCCACGAGGAATATTGACGTGAAGAATGGCACAATATGCAGTAGCATCTTTGGTAGCGCCACTGATCGACATTTCCAGATCACTACCTTAGGGTATTCTCTCTCGCGTTTGGCAAATTTGGTGAAGACGATTCCCAGACCAAGGGAGCGAAATATGGCCTCCCATTTAGAGGGCTTGGTGTGAGGTTCGCTTGGTGATGCGCTTGGTGAAAGCGGCTTGACGTGCTGATCATTGCGTACTTCAGCCCTGTAATTGATATGATGGTCAGCATTCGTCAAGTTCCCCTCATGATTTGTGAACGTGAAAAAGAGTAAGGATATAGTCAATACTAACAGGAGCTGATGTTCACTTTCCTGACTTACTTGCTCACTTATTTGGTTCAAGGAACCAGAAATCGAATCATAAGATTCGCTTTGCGAAGCTGGCCAAGTTTGTCTTCTATGCGCCATCTCGAGACTTCAAGTTGAGCTTGAACCTGAAAGCCTTTTTTTTTCTTTCTTTGTGTCATAGACTTTCACTCGTCCCCTTCTCTTCTTTTCTTTTTGGCTGAGTGACGAGCTTCATTTTAAACCAGTGCAAGAAGAAATTCGGCACTGTGTTAGCCCTCCCTGTCATCCCCATCTCTTTTTGCGGATGCATTATCTAGCCGCCGGTGCAAAGATGCTAGCGAATAACTTTGAGGTTCGTAGGCATCGGGCCTTTGCTTGGCAGGGTCGCGGGCAGAAGGCTGTGTGGCAGAGTTCCAATAGTTAGTACTTGGCAAACCTCGCACATCCTTGTCAGGGCGCTCGCTGATCAATCAGAGACTTGAGATCAGGTTCGGTGAGGTTAGGTTCATGCAGGCAGCCGATGAGGTCACTGTCCAGCTCAGGACGTTTAGCAACGTGTTCGGGTGAGCACTAGAGCGAAAAAGGAATGCCAAGCGTTTCTAGGCATTAGTATCTGGCATATTATGTGTTCAATAATTCTCGAGCACGGAGTACCTAGCCAATGACTACCTAGATACTATGGATGTAGTCAAGGCGAGGAGACCACTGGCCACATTGCCCGGTGTTCCTATATTTAGACCTGCAGGTGCTTGTCCTAGAACAGCCCTGTTTCGTGGACGAAAAGCGAGCCTCGTCTAGTTAGTAGTACTACTAGCCTTGCTAGTACGAAGCAACCCGGGTTTTGGTGTGGTGGCGAAATAGGAGGCTGTGGCCAAGATATATTCTGCTCCTCAGGTGAACGTTAGAAAGCGAAGCATATTCTCACTAGTAGTACATACTAGATCCATCGATGTAGGATCTGGGGACCTCCACGGCGCTAAGGCAGAATCATAGATAACCTTGAAAACTATAGGGAGGGGTCAACCTTGAGAAAAATTGGAATGACCGGATTTAGCAAGAAAATTCAGTCTGAAATGGCAGTCGAACCAGTCCGTAAATACTCTTCATAAACAGATCGCTGTAGGCTGTTGAAAGGTTCCATACCAAGCGGCTACGAGAAGACGGCACGGCCCGTGGTGATCAGGAACCATTTCCCTATCATCTGCCCATTGGATGGCTACGCCAAACGAAAGAAAAGCAGTCTTATTGGACCAAACAGTCTCAGCGAAACAGGTAGTAGAATGTCAACTGGACGGAAGAAACAAAAAGGCAAGCAACTTGAAGGGCATCCGACTTGTTTGAGTGCCTGCGGCCCGAGGCACCCACGCAGCTGAGTCAACCTGCGTCCCACCACCGAGTCATTCATATGATAGGGTCCATCTACCTCTTCCAGATCCTCCCCCCTAGCAATATAAAAAGCCCGAGACCTTGACTCGACTGGAGCCTGTCATTGTCGATATTCATTTCCGCATGGCCAATATTTCTAATCAGGTGAGATCAGCCGGCGGACGAGACTCGTTCGCTCTCAGAATCATGAGGCATGCATCACTAACAAGTCCCAATAGACCATAAGGCCACAGAACCAATGCAGCCTTACTGAGAGAGTAACCGCTGAACAAACTATGAAGCCAGCCATCTCTTTGATGAGGTTTCCCTGGGAAGAGTCGCAGGCCCGAAATCATCGATGAAAAGTTCCTATAGAATCGATGACCCAGAATACACACGGAGCTGTAATTAGCAGCCACCAATACTAGCATCTCAGAATCCCACGCAGCCACTCCGAATGATTTTGGAAGATTTGAGGCTCCTGAGAAATTCAACACCTCTCCGTTCTCACAGGGAACGAAATGCAAGGTACCGTTACCTGCACATTTCCTGGTCCCAAATGAAAGCGACATTCCCGCACCGACCAGCCCCCTGTCGTTGACTCCGGTCACTCTTATTTTGGGCAAAGATTGTCGAGTCCCTGGCTCAGTCTGGAAAGATCAAGCCAGGCTTTTATATAACTTTTCAAAGCGAGATATCACATTTTGAACTCATCGACACTGCTAGGAAAATCCAGGAACTGTTGATCCCTTATTCGGTAGTAGGAGACACCGAGCTAGCAAACGCACATGATGATGATCCAACCAAAGAGTTTCCACCACATATGCATGAACAACTAGAAGACACCCCTGGCAGTAGGGGTTTGAAAAAGAAGTCAAAAGAAAAAAAGAAACGTGGGGTGATCGAAAATGGCAACAAGGTCAAGAAGGCGCGAAGACGCCAAGTCGATCCCGGAACGCAGCAGCAAGGCAGCTCACAGCCGCAGTACTCTGATTGGCCGACGAACTATTTTCTGAAGTGTCGTTTGAAAGAACACGCAAGAAACCGCCATTTGGAGGAGCTGTGGGCCTGGCGCGATGGACGCTCTACTACCCGGACACACGAACGGCAAGACATCGCTATCTAGGCTGGGAGTTCAACCACATAGCAAAGCAAAGCGACTCTTCGTTTCTCAAAGCACTGGCAAATAAACTCGCCCTTCGCTTTCTGTCTTGACGTTGTCTGGAGTCTGGAAACACAGGGCTCTATTGATGGTGGGACTGAGCGCTTCAAGTTGCTCGCTTTAATGGAGTTCAACACTAATAACCGAAAACCAATATCTGCAAAGGATCGGACATAGTATTTATACGACTTTACTATGGCCAAAAGATCAGCAAGCCTTGACATTGGCACATTGCGGTTTAGCCGCAGTATGTAAAGACCTTGGAACTGAAGATCCCCTGCCGATTTCGGCAGGGTTTTACACTTCCTAGATTGAAAGATCCTCTGCCAACAACTAGGGTCTGCACGAGCTGGGCTCTTTCGTCTGGGAACCAGAGGCGGTTCTACCCTCATCAGCAACAGAGTAAGTACTGAACAAGGCGAAACTTCCACTTTCGAAGCACTGGCAGATATCAAAATGAAGCGGACTCGGATGATGCAAATATATTGCAACACTTGATTGGAGCCCTTAACATGGCGTTTTTGATGCTCCGCCCATCGAGATTGTGGGAATCCATTGATGATTCACTCGAGAGAATCAATGGCGTTCAATTTCCCTGCAGTACGGGCCCTCTTAACCCTTCAACTTCAAATCGTGATGCCCAGACTGACTTCCTCTCTCACAGATTCGGATTTGTTGTTCAGTACTAGTTACAGCTTCGAATCTTGTGAGAATTGCATTCGAGGCTTTTTCTTCCTGGGTTACCAAGCTAGCTCTGCCCAGAAATCCCGCAATTCACATCTCAAGGACCTCGAGGACAAGTCCTCCACCAACATCTATTGCACCAATATTCTAATTGATTGGACTGAAGCAGTAAGCTTGGTCTGATGGAACACTCTCTCACTTTGGTTCAATCAAGTATGGATGCTGAATACTACATTCCTAGGATCTTCGTCGTCACTTTAAGCCCCACTGTTTATTTATCCTTATTTCTATAGATATCATAATATATAATATCATCATAATCACTACTCAGGTAGCATTGCTTATTGTTCTTTTTACTGAGTCGAATGTCCAGGGAGGTCATCGCTTTTCCACTAATGTACTACCCAAACTCTGACTTCAACCCCGGGTGTCCTACAATTGTACTACTCTACCCCAATAATAGCGGGATAATAGAATCTACGAGCTGGTTAGTAAACACAGACACCTGGTCACAGATCAGACAAGGCTAAACACTTTTAATAATCGAGAAAAATGATCTATAGACTTCAAGTTCCAATAGAACCCCCATCTAAACAGTCTCCAACCCCTTCTCAAGAACCTGCTTAACAACATACTCCTCAACCTTCTCAAACCCTTCAACAGCCTTCCCATACCTCTCAAAAACACCCTCCTGATACCCGTCCGCAATCTTCTCAACAAACTGCTCCTCCTGCCACCGCTGCCCGATAAGATTTTCAAAAGTCTGACCTGCCTCCCGCTCCATACCCCAAACAGCCTTGTAAGCAGCACCAAGCGCACAAGCATTATCGCCAATATCAAGCTTAAAGACACCCTCCACACCGCCGAGAATCTCACCCGCAATCTTCGCAATCGCTTGGTTCTTGGAGCCGCCGCCGACGAGGTAAACGCGGCGTGGTTGGGCCGGTAGGCCGTTCCCGGGACTAGTTGTTAGACCGCGAGAACGAAGACGGAGGGATAGGAATTGACTTTCGACAATGGCGCGGGCTTCGTCGTGTGGTGCGTTCCAACCTGATGTTGTTTCTTGCAGGTCTCCTGTTTCGGAGTTATAAGTGAAACGCCATTGGCCTGATGGCAGATTGGGCACGATCTCCGGTCTTGGGAAAAATAGGCCCATTTTCATCAGGTCTGTTTTGCTCTTTTGGCCTAGTGGTGCGCTGTCCAGGGCGATTTTGTCGAAGTTAGTCCATGGTTGGGCGGGGGTGTCCTTTAGAGACTCGTTGATTGCGTCTCGGACGTATTCGCGTGCTAGTCCGCCGTTCTTGTAGCAGAGCATGAACATGTACAGTCCCGCCGTTGTCGGGTGGTTGAAGAAGTGAGTTGCTGGGTCGGGCATGTAACTGGGTGTAGACATGAGGAAAGTAGTGGATGTTCCGAGCGAGACCATTGCGTCGGAGGGACGGAGTGGTAGTGCTAGGATTGTGGCCGGGTTGTCACCTGTAGCTGGGATGACGGTGCAGTCTGGGCTGAAGCCGTAGCGCTTGGTATAATAGGAGTGAACGGATCCGAGGTGTAGTCCGCCATCTTCGGGGACTGAGCCGAGCTTTTGTTTCAGGTCTTCGACTTCGAACTTGCCGGAGCATAGTTGGAGGATTTGGTTGTCGTATGCTCCCTTTTTGATGTTCCATAGGTTCATGCCGCATACGTCGGAGATGTCGAAAGGTGCGATGTGGCCGAGGAATAGAGAGGCGATGAAGGATGATACGAGGGAGATTCGGGATGTCTTCTTGTATACCTCGGGGTGTTTTCTTGTGAAGCGGAGGATCTGGGGACCTGTGAATCTCTAGAGGATGGCAAGGCGTGCGGGTTAGCTTGTTGCACATTATATAGGAGATGGGAGTGAGGGACCCTACGTGATGAGCCTTGCTTCCAGTAGCTTGAGCTAATTGCTCTTGACTACCAAGCACGGCATCGAACTCGTCGCATTCCTTCTGCGTGCTGGAATCCTGCCAGTTGGGGCTGTAGGGATGAGAGAAGGCGGCGGGCAGTTGATCCTGGAGGGACTTTGTGGCATCAAGATTGCCAAGCAGAGACTCGGCCTCACTACCCCAATAGACACTTCCATGTTGCTGTCCAGCTCCACTGATACCCTTGACTCGACTGAAATCTAAGCCCTGCTTGCGTAGGCTGTCGAGGACGGTATCCATGGCCTGGAGCCACAATGCGACCGGGGCGAAGACTTCATGCTCGGCTTCATTGGTCAAGACACCCTTTTTGATGTTGAAGCCGGTGGAATCGGCATCGAAGTCGAATTTGGCGATGTAGACGACTTTCAGGTCGGAGTTGACGACGAGACCTTTTAGTTGTTGGGTGGACAGGTCGAACCCGATATAAAGCGGGGATTGCGACATGGCGGGGAGGCTGTAAGTTGGACTGCCTGTATTTGACTCGGACCAGTGCAATTGGGAGCCAGAGAAGATAATGAGAGGAGAAAACTGCAATCTATCACAATTCTAACAGTAAGTAGTATGTGAAAGAATATTATGAATGAGGGGGAGGGAAAGTATGTGAATTGAAGAAAGACAGCAATGGCAAGTGAATAGCGGGGGAAAGAGAAGAGCGGATGATGTCAAAAGTCTCCACTCGCCGGGGTTGACTTGCTATTTGTGATGAACAAGTGGATAAATCTCACGGAGTACAGAGTACCTAGATAATATTTAAGTAACTATAGATACACCCATGGATATTTAAGAAGCTTCGGCTAAATCGATTCTCTGCTAAATTGCGGGTGAATTCAGTCCCCACTATTGCTATCACTAGGATGTATACGGTTAGTCCTACGTGAGTGGGAATATCTTCATCGGCTATAGAGACAAAGAGGCGGAGAGAAAACGCCCAGTACTATGCATTATATTCATCGGTACGAATGGTATATACAAAATAGAGATTTGGTCTGGATTTATTTCCCAATGGTCACCAGGCACAGTTATCTTAATATCTACTGCAGGAACCGACCCAGCGGACCGCCAACATTCTTCAAATCCAAGAGGAATGTATCGTGTCCGAACATCGACACATCCTCTCCAAGCTCAATGTGTTCAACATGCCCGTTACCACCTGCACGGAGAGTTTCGGCAATTTCACGTTGCTGCCAGGCCGGGAAAAGGATATCACTGGCAACACCCATAACAAGGACCGGGTGTTGGTGGAGAGGTGACAGGCCCGTCACCAGATCTTGTGGAGGTCCATCGGCCGCACCAGCACCAGAGGCGGGTTGGTCGGCCCGGGGAATCGAGGCGGTTGCCTCTGGCTGTTCCTCATAGGGCCGATCGGGAAGAGTCAGAGTGCAAGTGGGATCCGAGACATTCGGCGAGACACCTCCCTGAGCGATGCGAGATTCTGCTTCAGCACGGCGACGACGGGTCGTTGATTGATGGGCGTGGCCAAGATCGAACAAGTCCATCGCCTTGGAAACATAGAGGAGACTGTTCGGATCAAATTCCAGGCACCACTTCTCACCCGCATGGTCGAGATAGGTCTCGATCAAGAAGTCCGGGCACAGAGCTGGCTGCTTGCTAGGGTCCGCACGGCGGCGCCCGAATCGGTTCTCCCACTCGGGCCCACTACGATAGGTAACCGTGGCGATCTCTCGGGCAAGCTTCATGCCAGAGTGCGGGGGAATCGAGTCATAGTAGAACCCACGCGCCCAGTTCGGGTCCATCATGAGAACCTGGCGTTGCGTGTGTCGCATGGCAATACTATAAGGGTGGCTGCGGGCACAACCGCTAATGCTGACAATCTTACCCACGCGCTCAGGGAAGAGAACACCAGCAGCCAAACTTTGCATGCCACCCATGCTAGATCCGACCGAGGCGGCGAGCTTATTGATACCCAAAGAGTCGAGGAGACGGAACTGGGCTCGGACCATGTCGTCAATGGTCAGAATGGGGAACCGAGTCGCATAACGTTCCCCGTCAAAGGGGTCCGTAGAGGAGGGCCCTGTCGACCCGAAGCAGCCTCCTAGGACGTTTGTGCAGATAATATGATATTTATTAGTGTCGAGAGGTAGACCAGGACCGATGAACTTCTCCCACCATCCTGGGTTGGGATTGGCAGCCGTACTATGAGCATGACTGGAGGCGGACAAGCCAGTGTGAAGAAGGATGGCATTGCTCTTATCGCTGTTCAGCTCTCCCCAGGATTCATATGCGATGTCGAACTCGGGTAAGACACCACCCCAATCCAATAAAATCGGTTTATTGCTGTGAAAGCGTTGATGCTCTCCGGCAGTGTATGAGGGCTCGGGACCGGATTCAAGCGAACGAGCGGAGAGGAGCGCCGACCGTGCTTCCTGTGCGTCTAGACAAGGGAAGGACATGGCCGGGTTGGAGGAATCTTTTGGGGCGGCATTGGTCGAGGAGAGGCGTGGAGAATTAATGTATCGTAAATGCGACTGCGTCAACGGCCGACTGGCTGCAGCGAGGATCGATGGCTGACCAAGGCGCCATTGTGAGACTCGCACCGAGCGAGATGCGGTCCTTACAGCTCCGTGGAGCGAACGCATATCGAAAGGTAAGAGGTGGTTTGGTGAAATTAGGAATGGGAATGTAAGAAAGTCAAGAGTCACAGATTCGAGAGAGCTTCATTTACTCTCCGATGGATGATCAAGCATGTTGACCGCCGGAAAAGTCAGGCCAGAATCAGGCCAAGATAGGAAGGCGGAGAGGGTAATTCACATGGCGTCATCAGAGTGTGGTCTGATTGGCTGGAGCTTGCCGGATGACTAAGCCTGGTTAACACTGCCTATTTGGGCTAGTCAAGGCATGGCATCTATAGATTGAGATGTTGCAGCAGTCATTACATTATAGGAGATTAAGAAGAGAAAATGACAGAGCCTGGAGGCTGATTCTTGGAGAATGGATTGTTTGAAGATCTTGGATTCCTAGGTAGGTCATATTTGAATACGTACAACCGGTTGAGAAACCACACGCTAGCCAAAGCATTCGACATTGCAGAGAAGGGAAATGTTTAGTTGGAAGTTTCATGTATTAGGAATTTTGGATCACTAAAATACATTTTATGCTATGGAAATGGATGTCGCTGATGATCTAGTAACTGCGAGGTAATTGCAGAACCTTCTCGCTGACATAGTTCAAGATCATCTCCCGACTGACTGGAGCAATGCGAGGAACCAAGCATTCACGAAGGTACCGCTCAACATCATATTCCATCGCATAACCCATACCACCATGAGCCAACACAGCCCGCTCGCAGGCTGTGAATGCAGCCTCTGCAGCCAGATATTTGGCACTGTTACATGCGACACCAATGGACTGGAATGGCACTGATCCATCGTTGGTATCATACAGCCGGGCCGCGTGATAGGTAGCCAACTTGGCAGCTTCAAGCTTCATATAGGCATCAGCAAGAGGATGGGAAACGCCTTGATTTTGGCCAATCGGTCGGCCGAAGACAACCCGATCTTGAGCATATTGAGACGCCTTTTCGAGGGCAGCGTAACCGAGACCGAGGGCTTCGCCTGCCAGCAGACAGCGCTCGGCATTCATACCGTGAAGAATAATTTTGAAGCCCTGGTTCTCTTCCCCAACCAGTGTGTTGGCAGGAATCTGGTAGTTATCGAAGAAAACCTCGTTGGCATCAACAGCACGACCACCCATCTTCTTGATCTTGCGCATATCCAGCCCGGGTTGCTCACGGTTGAGATCAATGCAGAAGAGAGAAAGGCCCTCGCTGGGTTTCTTAACCTCCTCGAGTGGAGTGGTTCGCGCCAACAGGATCATCTTGGACGCGACTTGAGCGCAGGTGATCCAGATCTTTTGGCCACTGACGGAGTATCCATCCGCATTCTTGCTGGCCAGGGTCTTCAGCTTGAGAGTTTCAAGACCAGTGTTGGGCTCGGTGACACCGAAACATGTTCGCCAGGTGCCATTAATGATATTAGGGATAGTTGTCTCCAGCTGCTCCTTTGTGCCAAATTTGGCAAGCGGTTGAGTGGCATAGACATTGGCGTGAATCGCCTGAGCACCAGCCATACCGGCGCCAGATTGAGTGATGGTCTGCATCATCATTGTGGCCTCAGAAATACCTGTAGATATCTGATTAGCATCTTCAAGGGATGAACCTGAAATGTGAACATCCGCCACTGTCAAGTGAGCACACACCTAATCCAGCTCCTCCATGCGACTCGGGCAAAGCGATACCCAGCCACCCATCCTTGGCCAATGCAGCGTGGAATTCTTTGGGATCCTTTTCAAGCTGATCGCGCTCTTGCCAGTAAGTGTTTGGAAACTTAGAGCAAATATTCGAGATAGCTTCGCGAACAGTCAACTGTTCCTCTGTGAAGCCAGTCATCTCCATCAACTCACGGCGAGCCGATGTCGAAAAGGCCGCTCGTGCCGTCAAGCCATTCCGTAAAACATGGGATGTCTGAAGGGATGGAGAAGATGCCCTCCATCCCGCTCGGATTAAATGCTGCCATTGAGGACGAGACATGATGTGAAATGTATCTGAATTGGCCTTGACTTGGTGGTCTTCATGCTCGTCTTAAATGGTTGTCGTCTCCACAGTCACACATCATGTAACCGAGCATGTAGCCGACTCGGCTGTTCGGCTGCATCGCGTTTATAGACTTTAGCATCGCAACGTCAATTAAGGAAAAAGCAGAAACGATCTGCTGGCTGGTACTATATAATCTAGTTCATTTTCTTTCTTATTTTGCTGCTTGATTGTTTCTACAAATAAAAAAAAGATGAGTCTCGCTTTTGCTCGAGGCATACCCCCTTGCAGGGCACTCTTTCGCCCGCAAACTTCCCGGTTTCTCTCACTTTCACGCCGATATTCAAGCACAAGTCCACATGGCCATCGCCCTGGACCACTGGAGGGTGTCACAGTTGTGAGCTTGGAGCAAGCTATTGCTGCACCATTCTGCACCCGGCAATTAGCAGACCTTGGAGCGCGTGTCATTAAAGTCGAGCGACCGGGAGTGGGTGACTTTGCCCGGCAGTACGACACACGCGTGAACGGAGAGGCATCGCACTTCATCTGGACGAACCGATCCAAAGAGAGCCTAGCACTCGATCTCAAGAACAAAAAAGATCATGCCACTCTAATGAAGCTATTGGGTAAAGCCGATGTGCTCGTTCAAAATCTAGCACCCGGAGCCGCAGCACGGCTGGGACTTTCCCACGAATCATTGAAGGGGAAACACCCTTCCTTGATTGTTTGCGATATCTCCGGCTATGGTCAGGACGGCCCATACCGCGACAAGAAAGCGTATGATCTGCTGATTCAAAGCGAAGCGGGTATGCTGTCCGTTACTGGAACCGGCAAAGAGCCTGCGAAAGTGGGAATTTCTATTGCGGATATTGCTGCTGGCATGTATGCCTACACGAACATTCTCTCGGCCATTATCCAGCGCCAGAAGGATGGACAGGGATGTCAGATTGATATCTCCATGTTGGAGAGTATGGTTGAATGGATGGGTTTCCCGATGTACTACGCTTTTAATGGTGCCCCCGGACCAAACCCCGCAGGCGCCTCGCACGCTGCTATCTATCCCTACGGACCTTTTGAAACCGGCGATAGACAGACTGTCATGCTTGGTATCCAGAATGAGCGAGAGTGGGTGAAGTTCTGCTCTGAGGTCCTCTCGCAACCTGAATTAGCTACGGACGAGCGATTCGCTAGTAACTCACTGCGAACGAAGAATCGTGATGTTCTGAAGAGCATAATCTGCGAGACCTTCGCGAAGTTCACGGCGGAGGAGACGATCGCTCGTCTTGATAAGGCGGCTATTGCTAATGCAAATGTGAATGATATGCAAGGTGTTTGGGAGCACGCTCAGTTGCGAGCTCGTGATCGTTGGACAGATGTTAAGACGCCGGCTGGTATTGTGCCTACGCTTTTACCGCCGGGATCTACTAAGGCAGTAGAGAAGGGAGGGTATGGAGCTCAGATTGCATCGGTTCCCAAAGTTGGAGAGCACAATGAGGCTATTCTGGCGGAATTGGGGATAGAATAAATGACTCAAGTATACTACCTATGTAGGTATACTACTATTTTGCATGTTCAAATCATGTCCCATTCAAATGTTTGCTTCAAGATGTCTGCCAAGATGTCAAAATAATCTACCAAACAGTCCCATTAGAATTGATAGAAATGAAAAAAGACCCAAGATCCAATCCAACCAATGTAGTCAAACACTCCTCGAATCTATGAGCTTGATTCTGGGAGATTCAACAACGTTGAAACCCTAGCGATCTTTTCACTCAGGGCTAAAACAGAGGCAGTACCTGTTATATCCAAGAGGGGAATGTCGGCACCGAGATCCTTCACTAGCCAAGTTCTGAACTCAGTTGCAACGAGAGAGTCCACGCCATTTGAGCTGATCGATTTAGAAGGCTCGATGTTCTCTATCGGTGTCGCGAGCAACGAGGACAGTTTGTTTTTGATACCTTCTGAGATAGTCGTCACGGCCTCCTCGTGTGATTTGCTCAGTCGGAGGAGCTTTCGCACATCAAACACTGCGTTTTCTTCAGTCGTGTCATTCTGAGAGAGTGTGGACTTTCGAAGGTGAGTGAACATTGGGAACTGCATGAAAGTAGGTGCCGGAGCATCGCGTTCAAGATACATGGTCTCCGTGCTCAGTCCAGCTGTAAGTTGATGATCCTCTTCGCGACGATCAGAGGTGGGAAGAACCTGTGCAGTGATTATGTATTGCAAAAGAGAATGGATTTCGTCTTCACGTAGAGGCTCCATTCCAGCAGTTGTGCGCTGTGAATATTCCAAATTCTCTGCCACGAACCCAATATCAAGAACTGCTCCGAGATCGAGTGTGGTGGCGGGAAGACCTTGCGATACACGGTGTTGAGCAAGTGCATCCTGGAAAGCACCACCGGATGCATAGTTTGCGAGACTTCTGACTCCCATCACTCCACTGACAGAAGATAGCATGATAAAGAAGTCAAGTCCGTCTTGAGGTAAAGCTTCATGGAGGTTCCAAGATCCCTGTATCTTGGGTGCTACAGCTACTTGCCAGTCATCGTATGACATGTTTTCGAACATCGAGTCCTGTTCAGCGTATCTGTTAAACCAAAGAGACACAAAAGTCAAAATAAAAAACTGGATCGTGAACCTACCTTCATTACCATTGCACATTGAATGCATCCTTTGATTTTCGGATGTAAACCCGCAAATTCTTGGACTGTTCGCTGAAGGGAGATTTTATCGGAGATGTCAGATGGAGCTATGATAGCCTGGCAGTTCAATTGTCGAAGATCCTCCACTAAATCCCGAACCACACTGCTGTTAGCACGGCCTGACCTCGATAGGAATATGATGTTTCTGGCTCCATTGGCAGCCATCCACCGTGCGATGCTTCGGCCAATTCCACCCAGCCCTCCGGCAAGAACATATGAGGCATCGGGATTGAAATGATAGGGTGCAGATCGCTCTGGGACTATGGAAATGCAATCATCTTCCTCTGGAGCGAAGACGAATTTTCCAATCCCATTCCCAGATTGTAACATCCGAAGTCCTTTTTCAATATCTGACAGTTTCATAACCGTTGTAGGTTCCGCAGCATGGGCGCTGTTTTGGCTGAAGAGATCTATGGCGTCTTGAAGAATCTTTGCAATGAGGGAAGGTTGATGGTTCATCACTGTCGGGAGTTGAATACTTGATATCGTGACGTTTCTGAGGAAAGGTGACAATTCGAGATGCCCGAACTCTTGAGCATCTTTTCTTCCGAGCTCTACGAACCGGCCAAGGGGAGCAATGCATTCTCATGACCTTTTGAGAGCTTCACCTGATAGCGAGTTCAGAACAACATCAACACCTCGTCCACGGGTAGCTCTCATAACTCGCTCAGCAAACGTCAGGTCGCGACTTGAGAAAATATGGTCCTCAGGAATTTGGTATTCAGAAATCAAGACTTGACGTTTTTCCGGCGAGGAAACTGTCGTGTATATTGTAGCCCCAACAATCTTTGCATATTGAATGGCAGCTTGCCCAACTCCACCTGCAGCCGCATGGATGAGAATCGTCTCTCCCTCAGACAGGCGGGCGATTTCCCGGAGTGCATAAAGAACCGTGACCCAAACACAAGGTACTCCAGCAGCAGTACTGAAATCAAGGGATTCTGGCAAATGGGCGACGAACTGCTCATCAACTCGCCCATATGTTTGGAAACTGCCCACACCAAGACCACCAAGATAGACGACCCGATCGCCGGGTTTGAATCTTTCGACGTTGCTCCCTACGCGAGTGACAACTCCAGCTGCCTCGCCACCAAACTCGCATGCCGCATATTCTCCCATGGCGATCATAAGATCCCTGAAGTTCAGCCCCATGGTGTGGATCTCGACTTCGACCGCCGATTCTCCAATTGCATCGGCCTGTGAATCATCAGTGACCCATTGAAGGGTCTGTAATAGACCAGGCGTCGAAATGGATAACTTAATCGGTCTACCGGACTTTGCAAATGGGGTCAGCACAGGATCTGGATTGCTTGTTTGGGCTTTCAAGAAGTTGTCCGGGTCTTCTGCATGAGCTAGTCTGCTTGTATTTAACATTCCATCACGTAGGAGATATTCGGAGTTGGCATTGGTTTTCTGCGCGTCGTTGATTTGATGATGAACCAAAGCGTAAATGCTGTCAGCTAGTATTTTATCGGAGCAGATTGCATCAGCAACGGCGAGGTTGATGAAATTGACGTTATCAGCCTCTCTTTCTAACCTCATGGCTCGCAGAAGACCCGCAATTGCATTCAGTCTCGGGTTCTTCTCAGGGTCCCCGGTCACCCAGAAAAGCGTTTTGCAAGTTGAGAGAAGAGATCTAAGACTTAGATACTCGGCTTCTTGAATTTCTGCGAGAAGCGGCTCATACAATTCAAGTAATGAAATGTAGATAGCATCCGGGTCTAGACCCTGACCAAGAGTCATCACAGATACCTCAATGTCATGATGTTGAAATTTGTCTTGAAGACACGAAGTAATCGCTGAATCTCGCAGAATAGGCGGAACAAGCAATCCTACCACCTTTGTGTCCGATGCTGGCTCATCTGTGGCAGTCGAAATAAGAATACTCTGCAATGTGAGGTCTGGATGAATCGAGCTGGGAAATTCAATGTCAACCCCGGAGAACCCAGAGTCTTGCATCGCATCGCTCCACTCAGACGCCATCATCATAGGCCCTAGATTTCGGTTTTCTTCCGTGCTCAGCCACCAGCCTGGAAGCTGACCAAAGGCGAGAGGGGTCCATAGAAGGTCTCTGCGGACAATCTCGTGCATTAAGATCTTTCCGCCTGGGCTCAGCAAATATCTCAAGTTAGACAATGTTTTGCGGACATTTTCAGTGGCATGCACGACATTTCCCGCAACTACCAGGTCATAATGGGAGAGGTCAAAACCCTGGTCCGCAGGGGGCTTCTCAATGTCAAAGGTCTTGAATTCCATGATTGCGCTCCAACTTCGAAATCTTTCTCTGGCCTTCTCGAAGAAACCTGCAGAGACATCGGTAAACATGTACTCTGAAACAGAATTGGAAGCTTCAGAAAGCTTCCCATCTGCTCCAACCGGGCAAATTTCTTGCAAAATTGGCTCGGTAGAGCTACCAGTTCCAGCACCAATCTCCAGGATCCTCAGGTTTGTCCTATTGTGCTTGAGGATTGACAGGTAAGTTCTCAAGTGAGCTGGAAGGTCGCCTTCTTCAATCATCTCATCGTATACCCGGGTCAAGATGCTATCCTCTGCGAACATGAGTTGCATCTGGTCCATCTCTTTGCGGAGAACAACAGGGATTTTGGAACCCATGCGAACAGCAAGCGCGCCAGCAGCACTATGATTCGAAACCTCATTATACAGTTGTGACTTCCTCTCTGGATCTTCGGAAACGGCCTTGAAAGTGTACGAATCCACCTTCGTGATCCTATTGTCTTGTACCTCCTGGTGGAAATACTGCAGCCAGTCGTGATACTTCTTCAAATGTCCACTGAGCTGAGTCGATGAAAATTCACTTCCTTCAAGCTCACAAAGTGCGTCATCAATCATGAGAGCGCTAGCAAGCTGAAATTTCTCCATCCAGTGTCTATCTTCATCCGGAGATTGCGAAGATAATGGAGCCAGTGATTTCACATTGCTGGTGGAAAGGAGATCTACTTCAGGAGCCCAATGAATCCGGTGACAGATTTGTCGAGAATTCCGATCGGATTTATCGTTATCTGACTCTAACGGTGCGAGCCGAATACCGTTCATCTGAAGTCGACCCTGTGCATCTTGTCTATCCCAGACCTTGAGATTACACTCAAATTTCTCATAGGCAGTACGCAAAACCATGCCATGAGTGTCATATTGGTGACCAACGGCGGGTGAGATGTCCGCAGAAATCCACACATCGCGAATGAATGTTGGAACGTAAGGAACACCAATTGATTCCTGGCCAGTATGATCAATTATAGATGCCAAGAAAAGATGTAGCATGCTATCCATCGTGGTGGGATGGATGAGATGCGATCTCAAGAAGTTATAAGGCATCTCACTCGCAATGTCAGGCACTGTGACTCTTCCGAAGGCTGCACCCAGCTTTTCACCAGTTAAAGAAACGTTTGATAGGTTTTGGAACAACGGACCGAAGTTGAGTCCTTTAGCTGCAAAGTCCTCGTAGCACTTGCTAATGTCAATGGGTTCCTGACAAGATTTGCGTGCTTGAGAAAGTGACTCTCGCCAACTTTCAGTCTCGAGACTTTCTTGGTCAGAATGAGGTGTTGCTGACGGTCTATAGTCGACGGCAATGTAGCCAGTGCAGTGCTCTATCCATTCTTCTCCCACCTGGTTGTAGGACAAAATCTGGAACCGATACCAAATGGCAGAATTGGAAAATGCTGTATCATTGACGGGTGACATTTCAAGGCATGTTTCAACTCCAAATTGATCATCCGGAACCGCTAAAGCCCGCTTGATTGCCACATGCTTCATGCGAAATCCGGCTACCTCCATATCCTGACCAGGACTGGCCATCTGTCTTGCACCTTCAATTGCCATTATGAGGTGTCCAACCCCGGGGTATATGAAAGACCCGGTGACCTGGGAATGAAGTTAGCAATACAGCAGAACAGCTCAATCTGGTTTATAACTTACGCCATGATCTCTGATCCAAGGATTCTCCCGTATGCGGAGAAAGTGTCTCCAGCGAGGGGTGCGAGGATTCCAGTCAAGAACTGGTGCACCCAACAAATCTTGACGAGCCTGTCCTCGAAGTCTCAAATTCTTTCCTAATCTGCCCTCGTAAATGATTTTCTCCGAATGATTGAATGCATAACATGGAAGATCAGTGATCATAGATCCTTCGCCTTTGAAATTTCGGGTTGATGTGTTCACTTTGTGCATGTTCAGTTGGTATCCCTTTGAGAAGAGTGTACCAGCAGTTTGAAGTATGGAATCCGGTGAGTTGTCATTGCGATTCAAAGTTGGGAGGTAATTGACGCTTCCCTGCACTCCTTCGGCCACAAAAATATCAGTCACAGCGGATTTGAGTGCGGAATGAGGACCAATCTCTAGGAGTTGGTCCACTACCGCGCTCTTCTTCCCAGATCCTGGGCTATCGATAGCAGAAGTTGAAGTTTGAGATTTCAAATGAAGACACATTTCCGCCAAGGCCTCCTGGAAATGGACCGGAGACACCAAATTACTAGCCCAGTAGTCGGCGCCCAGTCTATGACTCCCAACTCGCTTCCCAGTCACAGAAGAAAACATCGGAACGCCATGGGGTACCATATGACCCTCAGGTAGCTCACCCATCAATCTGATGTACTCATCGACGACCTCTTCCATATGGGATGAATGGTATGCGTTCTTGACATTCAGCTTCCGATTGAAAACGTGGGCCTCATCCAAAGATGACTTTAGGATATCGACCAGGTCCTCATCTCCAGAGACTGTGCTGTTCTTCGGGCTATTGTAGCATGCGATTCTCAACTCTCCCGAGTGATGGGCGCGTACTTCCTCAAGGTATGGAAACAGTTCATCTTTTCCGAGACCAACTGCTATCATTGCGCCACTCTTTTGAATCTTTGCTGATACGTACCCTCGATAGTAGCCTGCCGTCCAGGCAGCTTCCCGCGAGATTTTCCCAGCAGCATAAGCAGCGGGTATCTCTCCGGAGGAGTGGCCAACTGTTCTCGCCGGGAGAATTCCCCAGCTATTCATCAAATCAACTAGGGCTACCTGCAATGCCACACAGCTGGGGTGAGAGATCTCGGGGTGGGTTATCCTTGATGAATCCTTTTGAGAATAGAGTTCCTCTGAATGAATGTTTGAAATTAGTTGACCAGGCAGCAACCCTTCCGTGCGCGATTTCGCTTGGACATCACATACCTATTAACGACCATGGACTCCACAGCTTTGTCATGTATTCTGATGCTTCCTCAATCGATTTTCGAAAAGTGGGATACATCATCAATGCTTGGCCCATGGCTTGATACTGGGCACCTTGTCCAGTGAAAACAAAGCCCAACCGAGGAACCTCATTTGATCGTATTGGAGGAGTGCTGATCTCGTTTGCTAAAAGCTTCTGCGTGAGGTCTCGTGTCGAGGATGCAAGTACGAAGCTTCTCCAAGGGAAAGTAGTACGTTTCTTCAACATGGTGAACGATAGGTCAATGAGAAACTCCTCTGATTTGGCTGCTTCGAAGCTTTCAAGGTATTCGCCCAGAGCCGACGCATTCCTTGTGATTCCATCCTTATCGAAGCCAGAAAGAGGAATTATGATCCGCGCTCGATCATCGGACAAGGACTCCTCCGAGGAATTTCCAATTTCAAAGGAAGCAAGATTAGGGTCTTCAGACTGAACATTACCCTCCGAACTGGTGATAGCCTTGGTTTCTTGCAGCGTCTTTCCTATATCTTGGCGACTAGGTACCTCCGCGATGGTCTTATGGGGCGCAACCAGTCCGTGATTGTTCAAAAAGTGATATGCGTCATCCAGAATGCAATGGGCATTGGTCCCACCAAATCCGAAAGAGTTAACAGAAACTCTCCGAACACCTTTCGTTGGCCAGGGTTCATTTTCTGTAGGGAATTTCATGTTCCATTCCTCAGCGGGTATTTGAGGGTTGAGGGTCTCGAAGTTGACATTTGGTGGAATGACACCCTTTTCGAGCATCAGTACCGACTTGATGAGTCCAACCATTCCAGAACCCCCTTCCAAGTGGCCGAAACTCGACTTTGAAGCACCAATATAAAACGGATTTTCACTATGAGTAGGGCCAAATATTTCAGCAAGTGCCCTTGCTTCGAGAGGATCACCAGCGGACGTTCCCGTTCCATGGGCTTCGACCACCATTGTGTCCTGGAAACCAAGTCCAGCCCTGCGGTATACCTCTCGTATCAAGTTGGCCTGTGCTTCAGGGCTCGGAAGGGTGATTCCCTGGGTCTTTCCATCTTGGTTGATCCCTGTTCCTCTCACAATTGCTCGAATGGTATCGCCGTCTCGAATAGCTGCCCGTACGGGCTTCATGATAATCGTACCAACACCTTCGCCCCTGGAGTAGCCATCTGCTCTGTGGTCAAATGAAAAGCAACGGCCTTCCGAAGAGAGAAGGCCATGATGACTCATTCCAATGGTCTCCGATGGGACTTCGAGAAGGCTGACGCCGGTGACGATTGCCTAGAAATAGATATTAGCTTATTTTATGCTTAACAAGGACTGATCGGATCTGGTGCTGATAGCAAGTCGTAGACTTTTATAAGAAATGGAGATATTTACCATCTCGCTCTCTTTGGTATGAAGACTTTGAGCAGCTAAGTGGAAGGCTACCATGCTACTTGAGCACGCCGTGTCGACGGTGACGCTTGGGCCGTGTAAATCGAAAAACCAACTAACACGATTTGATATAATGGAGCTGGAAGCACCAGTGGGTTTATACTTGAATGACCACTCGGGATCCATGTTCAATAGAGATTGGTGCTCGTGATTCCATCCACTGGCAAATACCGAGCAGTTTGAAGAGATGATATCAGCCATCGGTATTCCAGCTAAAGAATAGTATTAGAAATGTACACACAGGCATTCACCTGTTTACGCGCTGGAGTTCAAAAAATGGCGACATACCGTTCTCAAGAGCATGGTAGACATTTTCCATAACCAACCGCTGCTGGGGGTCCAAGGCCATTAATTCTTCCTTCGTGACACTGAAGAAAGCCGAATCGAAATATGAGGGATCTTCGGCCAAAAAATGCCCCCCTTTGACAGCAAACTGGTCAAGGCAACTTAGCTCAAGACGCCCTCACATGTTTCTTTACAACTCACTGTTCCCCCATGATCTGGGTCCGGATGATAATAAGCACTGGCATTCAATCTATCTTCTGGAAACGGGCTTGCAGCACTGCGGCCTTGCAAAAGCATCTCCCACATCCGAGACACGCTTGTTACGCCACCAGGAAGCTTTGTGGCCATTCCAATAATGGCAAGTGGCTCAGTGGCGCTGACCATGTTCTCCTGTGGACCTATAGACCCCATGGTAATTTGATTGAACTGAAAGTGGTGGCTTAAGGTTTATTTGATAGTAAGGAATATTCAAATGTTGGATTGATTGATTGTGTGCTTCCAATGAAATCTAATAACTAGCTCTCTGTTAAATACCATTCAATCTGCTTGCTAAGGAATTGATATCGCGTCATAGGTTTGACCACGAGGCTACTGTTTGGGCTCTAAAACGTCACTTTACATATTCTAAACTCACGATCGGACTGAATCGGTTCATGTTTACTATTTCCTTGAGGGCAGCACTACCTAGGTACGTATAGATCTACTCTTAGGTGTACTCAGAATGCAGCAAGCCTAGAATGGAGTTGGAAGAAGTCTCCCACGACTTCCATATGATCCATGAAATACGGTCAAGGCGCGATGTGCATTATCCTTGCAATATTTGTGGAATATTTTACCCTAGTCTTCAGGTAAAATACTTACAGAAGCCTCTTGGAAGTGGTTTTAGACTTTGCAGTTGGCACATGATGCATATCGCCAAAGCAACTTCAACGCCTCATCCATCTCGGTATCACATCATTGGGCCACGTGGTGTAGTTACGCGCAGTCTGAAATCAAGAGGAGGCGTCAAATCCTTGTTTATCGATCAAGATAAGAAACCATATGAAACTTTCTAAGTAATTTGGATCGTGCAGTTACTACTAGTGCAATAACTAGTACTCGTGGACCTGACCCTGGTTTCCAAGTCTCATAGATAGTAGTATTGACATGATACTATTGTAGTATGCGATAGTACTTCATTACACTGTACTTGTATACATTTATACCTCGTAGTAGGCAGGTACTAGATCCCACCAGAGTGAGGTTTCAAGAAACTTCAATTTGGTGATCTGTACCTACAACCTTGGAAATAGGCACTGACGAGATTAGGTACCGAGACAGCGGATAGACCTGTTATCTTGCCGCTACCTGGACGTCCATTTGTGTCATCAACGTGGGGAATTGATGGTCAATGCGAATAAGAAAAGTTAACAGCGTAGACAAAGCATTGGTGGATGAGTACTCCGCGGCTATCCAAGCAATAGTACCACCACAAATGCTCGTAAGACCGAAACTTTAAAATTCTTCAGTGCAGAAATACGTGCATAATTGATCAAAGCGTACCTTTGTCTGCAATACCACCTAGGGCCATGATCGTAGATTGCGTTTTCATTCTTGAATCAGGATTCCAAGCCTGCTATTTCTTATTTCGCGGAATGATATCATGTCGCAACACTTCCTCGTTGAACGTATTAATTCCATGAAATACTCACCAACTTCGAAAGTAGCTAGTACTGGGAGATAGCTAGTAGGCAGAAAAGACTGTATTTAAAGATATTTCGCATAATTTGAGTTCCTCGGGAGTATCCATTCGGTGACTCCCGCGATCTTGTTCCCTGGTTCTGTGATGCTAGGAGTAGTATTTCAAAGTTTAATATTGTAGTACCGTCACTAGTATTGTACTATTTTCAATATTGCGTCAGCCTTGAAACTTGCATAGTATTCAATATTGCATTTGAATTTGATGATACGCAGGGCCGATGATTTGTAGGATACGCCCGAAAGGAGGATTTGCGCCAGAATTGAATACACTGAAGTAACGGCCTATACCTTGGAATGTCTCTCAAATGCCGGTATCCGTCCAAAATGGAAAAGATCCTAATTATTACTTCACTGATAGAAATTTCAACATCTTAATATTTCATGGGCTTTAAATCTCATTCAAGTTTCTCTCTGCTACTGCTATATTATCCCACAGTTATTTCGTGGAAATGTCGATACACTAGTAATGTATCTGCTCCAGTCTAGTGTGACCCTCTTACTGAATGTAAGGTCCGAGATCAGCACCCTCAGCACGTTCCCATTCAAGTTCTCCATTTCCGAGAAAACTAAATTCATCAGAAGTATTGTAGCGGAAATCGAAATCCTCTCCTCGAATATTGGAAATAACCTCTACATCGAAGGAGAAAGATTAGGCCCTGAATCACCCGGCAATGAAATCATTGAAACCGTTTACATACCTCTGAACTGATTGATACTCCCAGGGTACATTGCTGTGACTGTCTTCCCATTGTTATACCAAGAATTGCATCCTCTGCTCCAAACCGTACGGCTTAGGATACTCTGAGCGCGACGGTTATACTTTCGAACAACGGAGTCGTGGACAGCAATGGATCTTCACCGCATCGATTAACAACTTTCAAAATGCAGAAATACAAGTGGAGACTTACTTGATGTCCTCGTGAGCGATCTTCTGCACCCATTTGAGCATATAATCGGCTTTCCAGCCTAGGGTTGGCGGCAGACTTCCATGCCCGACGGGGCTGTTTGGCCCCCCAAACATGAAGAAGTTTGGAGCAGCAGCAGCGCAGACGGAGAGGTATGCCTCGGGCGTTTCTTTCCATTCTTCATCCAAGCGGCGACCATCTCGTCCGATGAGTTTCCACCCTGGAATGAAACGGGTATCGAATCCAGTTGCGCAAACGATCAGATCAAAGTCTTCCTCTCCTGTCGCGGTGCGGATTCCGGTAGGTGTAATTTCTTCTATCTCCTCAAAACACCAGCGAGCATTATCCTGCTGCAAAGCCTCCAAGTATCCATCAGCGGGGCTAATTCTACGGCAACCGATATCCCACTTTGGAATCAATTTTGAAATAAGCTCAGGTTTCTCATTGAGACGCTGCCGCATAACCCCTTCGACCGCGTTGGTTACGAAACGATTCGCCTCCGAGCCAGCTTGCATCATACGAAAGACTGAATTCATCCTTCGTATTATTAGCAAACTGACTTTCGGAATTATCGTAATTAGTGAAACTTACGAAGAATCAACCTTTCTCCGGTATTCCCGGAATTTTTGTGGATCATCTCGAAACATGATTTTCTCTTCTTCAGTGTACTCAAAGTTCGTGCCCATTCCATCTTTAGTCAGATCTGGACACAGATTCACTGAAACCCAAGTGGGATTCCGAATGTAGTTGATGAGTTTGGCTGCCTTCGGCTGTAATGCTGGGACAACTTGAAGTCCAGAAGACCCATTCCCAAGAACGGCAATCTTCTTCCCTTCGTAATCGTAAGAGCAATCCCATTTAGCTGTGTGGAGAATTTTTCCTTGAAACTTCTCAATTCCTGTTATCTTCGGCATCTTGCATTGACTCAGTACACCCGATGCATCAATAAAGATATCAGCCTCATCATCGATGATATTCCCGTTGCCTTTTTGCAGCTGAAGGCGCCATTTCCCACTGTCCTCATCCCAAACTGAACTGATGAGATGGGTATTAAACTCGATGGGGTATCTTAGGCCGTACTTCTCGACCGTTCTTAGTATGTACTCCTGTATCTCTGGGCCTTGAACGTAACAGTGAGACCAAGAAGGATTCGGCTCAAAGGGGAAATTGTAGCTATGTGCTGGAACATCGCATCCGACTCCAGGATAGACGTTCTCAAGCCAGGTGCCGCCAACTTCGTGGTTCCTCTCGTAAATCGTAAATTCAACGAAATCAAGTGGCTGCTCGTGCTTCAATTTATAGGCTAGAATCAGACCTGATAGACCTGCACCAATGCAGACGATCCGCAGCTTGCGTGGCTTGAATGACCACTGCGAAGGGTCCGTGTGGACCGATTCGTCGATAAAGGGTTCGTTCAACGACATAGTAGTAATGTACTAGTAAATGATTCCAAGGTTCGGTCTCTTTGGAAGTAGTATCTGCACTCACGCGGCGTAGTCGAACAGTTGTGAAAGGTTACGTGTCTCATTCCTCGGAGTTGTGAAGTTAACAATCCTCTTAGACCGTGCGGTTAGCCCCCCACTGGCATGTTTAGCGTCTCACTAAGTGGGATGATCCGACTCCGAACTTGAAGCGTCCGAGGCCATGATTGGCCAATATTTCCAAGGTTTCAATACACTGCTGGTTCAGGCGTGCTGTTCCAATTCATACTACCTAGTATGGACTGTGAATTTCTATTTACGAAAGATGCATAGTTCAAGAAATTTCTGTAAAAAGATTAAATGCCCCTATTCCCGAGGTCGTGATGATAAGAAGTTGTCAAGCCATTTGTTGAAGCTGGTCGGAACACTCACTCTAGCTCCCGAGATCTCTTCACAATCTCTGCCAGGATTCAAGATAACTAGATGTTAAATTAATGCTGCCACTAGATACTACTAGTGTGTCATTACACTAGTGGGGCGTAGGCTAGTATGTTATCAGGAAAGACCCTTATAATAGTACCAGTGCAAGTTCTCTGCGTTGAGAATGTTTAGCCTACTAAAAGTACTCATAGCATATGGTTCATCATGAATTATCTCCAAGGCTTCGAGTTCCATCGGATCTAAATCTCACCCCCACGAATTAGCGGAGGCAAGGTGTAGAGATTGGCCATTGAGGACCATATTAATACTCCTTTCGCGCTGAAGTCCTCTTTGGGACAATTAGATCATAAGTTTACACTGATCCTGGAGCTTTCCAGCTAATAAGTTGGCCATGAATTGGAAAAATCCATGCAATTTCGATATGACAGTCGATTTGAAAGAACTTGTGTCTTGCCTTGCATAACTGCGATCCTTGCAGATGCATCGGCTACCAAGCCAATCAACAACGCTCATTAAATTGCAGGGATTGTCTTATAGGTATTTCGACTGCTTCCGCCTGGGAGCCCAGGTTCACTGAGGGATACAAACGAGACCGGATCCTTCGAACATAATCTACATCTACTAGAGCCTCAACGCTCATAATGCCATTTTCTTGAACCTTGCGAGCTTTGAGAAGTGATACTGTCGCATAAGGCTAAGCACAGTCTATTTGATAACGGGGTTTACTATTCAGTGTCCATAGTCCTTTTGAACACAGACGAGACAAAGTTTAGCAACTGCATAATTGGTGCAGGACATCATGTTTGAAGATCTCCTTGGAGTCCCTCACGAATGTCGGTGAACTCACGCCTGGTTTCAGTAGGGATATTCGGATACTACCACTACTTGTCCTGCCATTACACAAGTTCGCGATCGTTCTGCAGTGGGGAAAAAAGAATAGTATGGGACACTATGGGTCAACGTCTCTAGGCAATTGAATTATTCAAGCCAGCATGCTAATCGGCAGCTTAAGTGCCAGGATGTACCCAAGTTTTCCCAGGTTGATGGGGTTGGTCAGACAGTGAGGGTATCGGGCGTGTTCCTTTGCCAACTATGAGAATTCCATTTCTGAAAATTTCTCTAAAATATAGTAGTTGCCTAAGGTTCCAACTCATTTGGCATGCAAAGATCAACGGCGTGACCAACTATAAATGAACTAGTTAGAGATCTTGGATTCACATTGAACTTCAATGGCTGTCACTCAGCGAATTCCTTATTACACCTCTGTATCTCAAAATTTGAAGTAGGCAACTTTGTCGGCGTCAGTGAGATCTTCTCCTCGGATGAGTCCGATATTTTTCCTACCTACACTTTGTACTAGGTACATGGTGTAGTGTCCTGTGCGTGTTTTTCCTTCCTCATGATGGGTCGAGGCTCCTGGTTGATCTTAGGGTGATCTGCTTTCTGTGATGAGAGCCTGCGGTCGCAGTAAAAGAAGAGCACTCATTTTCCTTGATTTGGGGAGAGAGCATAATGGTCGCTTCAAATTGGCTGGGCTTCTGACACGTCATATACCTAGATACAATGGCAGGATAGCCTAGTAGGAACAGTGGTCAGCTCGATGGGTGTCTTCCAAAGCATAGTATTAAAAGACATAGTAGGTGACTTTACTGAAGAGTATGACACCGAGAGCAGACTCGGATGTGTTGGTGATGCCTTCGTTGTTGAGAATGATTGTTTCACGCTCTTCTTTGTTCCATGGGCATCTCAGTGGCACAGTATTTATCTTGCCTCCACTGGCCCCCATCTACCGTAGGCTCAGCATGGGTATCGGCTCGTACTCGTACGCGCTGGTGTGGCATGACTTCACATGGAACTGCAACTTTCTTAGGAAAACTAGGCAATTTCCATATAGAGGCTGTTAATGTCAGTAGAGCGAGGCGAGTGTGGAGAACTCTTACCAGCACTGCAAATCATACAGCAGATATTGGAATGAGTGCGAATGATACTAGTAGGGGTACTTCGCCTTCGGTCTTGTGTAGCCATATACTACCCCTATTTACCTCATAAGAGTCGGCGATTCTGCCAAATCAACTTAAATCCATGATCGCAACTAATTCTGAACATCGTCAGAGCCCCCATCCACCGAAAATCGGCAGATACTAAACAACCAAGTTCGTTGAGAATCATACGAGGCTCGATAACTATTTCCGGTCTCGCTAGTATTGGCATCATAACTTGGATATAAAGACCGAAGTACAGCCGCGGCGTACCCAATTGAAGCCTTTCGGGACGACGATATCAGTCTTGGACGGTCTTGGACACGGGCGCCCCCCGCTCGCCAAGCAGGGAAATCTCTACCTATTGGCATCAAAGCGCGCTTGGCCGACCTTTTTCGATTGCTATAACAAAGCTGCCATAGCGCTTGGCTGAAAGCTAAATAACTCCCGGCCACGGAAATTGCGGGATTTCTCGGTCAACTTCCGTATGGAGGTTGCAACAGTGACAGGTCGGATGCGTTCCGTTTAGGATTGCATTGGGGATGCAACTTGCCTCACACTGGCGATAGTTTGCTCTGTCCCCCCGGATTTTCATGTATAAATACCGGATTCGCCATGTCCCCAGATTTTTACCCCGCAAATTGGAAATCGCAGCTTTCTGGAGATCTGGAGTGTCAGCTCTCGAAATTTGGATCTTTTTTTGTTTCTCCATTTTTTACCTTGACCTCGAAAAAGACTTCACGGGTTATCCCCGGAGCTTTCCAATATGGCTGGTTCTAAGAAGCCTGTTAATATTTTCCGGCTCAAGAATACCGGCGAGCCGAGTCAAATTTTCAATTGGAGACTATGGTTTGCAGTTGTTTCGTTCGGTCTCATGGGTGCCGCTCGTGGTGTCGACGAAGGTTTGATATCAGGTGCTTTCAACTCAAAGGATTTTCAAAATTTCATCAACTATGAATCATACGACGACTTTGAACAGACAAACATTAAAGGAAATGTCACTGCGATGGTGCAGATTGGATCAGTTGGTGGTGCTCTTTTGTACGTTGGGCACCAATACTATCAAACAAATCTGGACTACTGCTGACTCGGAGTGTATTGCTATGCAGCGCCTTCTTAGTTTGCGACCGTATTGGCCGTCTCTGGGCAACTCGTCAGCTTTGTATCTTGTGGATCATCGGAATCGCTATTTTCATGGGAAATGGAGGTAGCTTGGGCGCTGTGTATGCTGGTCGATTCATTGCTGGCCTTGGAGTTGGTCAAACTGTCGTGGTAGCACCCGTATACCTCGCCGAGATTGTAAGTATTGTCCCTAAGTCCTTTCATTAGTATCGTTTTCCCCATTCGATCTAATCAACTCTTTGATCAGGCGCCAGCCTCTGTCCGAGGTCTTTGCACATGTGTGTTCACCGGTTTCGTCTACCTCGGAATCGTTCTCGCCTACTTCGCGAACTATGGATGTGAACTGAATATCGGCGACACGACGCATAACCGCTGGGTAAGTTCTCAAATGAACTGTTGTCACAGACTACGAAGCAACCATATGCTAACATTGTCTAGCTTGTTCCCACGAGCATCCATATCATGTTCGCCGGTGTCATCTTCCTCCTCTCGTTCCTACAATACGAATCACCTCGGTATCTAATCAAACGCGGCCAACCCGAAAAAGCACTCGAGAATCTCTCCAAGATCCGCGGCCTCCATCCTGATGACGATTACGTCGTTCGCGAGATACAATCTATCCAAGCAACCCATGAAGCCGAGCTAGAAGCCACCAGGGGGTCCGGGCCAATCGGCGTAATCAAAGAGGCATTCTGCGTTCCGTCAAATCTTTACAGAGTCTATTTGACCTTCATGGCCCAGATTCTCTCACAGTGGTCTGGTGCTGGTAGCATTACGATTTACGCCCCGGACCTGTTCGAATTACTGGGTATTACCGGTAACAACGAGGGTCTTCTAGTCAGCGCTATCTTTGGTATTGTGAAGCTAGTTGCTGCAATCGCCTGCTCCCTGTTTTTGGTCGATGTAATTGGTCGCAAGAGAGCATTGTTGATCGGCATTACTCTGCAGGCCATTTCAATGGTCTATATCGCCGCGTTTTTAACGAGCGTTCCAGAAATGGGCGTCGTCGAGGGATTCGTGTTACCAGAGAGTAAGAAGGGTTCCAGTGAAGGAGCCATTGCCATGATCTATCTCTCGGGATTCGGATGGGCTCTGGGCTGGAACTCTATGCAGTATCTGTTGACTGCAGAATTGTTCCCATTGCGGATTCGTGCTCTGTGTACCTCCATGGCGATGACATTGCACTTTGCTAATCAATATGGCAATGCACGCGCTGTGCCAAATATGCTGACCCCTGTCGCGAAGGGTGGAATTGATCCGAAAGGCACTTTCTGGTGCTTCGCTGCTATCACTATTATCGGTGGTGCTTGGGTTTGGTTTAGTATCCCTGAAACAGCGGGCCGATCATTGGAGAGTATGGACCGGCTCTTCGAGTTGCCCTGGTATAAGATTGGGAGATATGGTAACAAAGATGCCGATCAGCGAGATAGGTCTGCGGATGATAAAATGGAGATGGTTGGTCGATCTGAAGGACAGACTGAGCATACTGAGCAAGTCGATCCCTCACGGCGTGTGTGAAAGACAGGCATCATACTATTGTTACTACTATTAGTACATGGTTCAGTGTTTCGAGACTTGTTCCTAGCAAACGATGCAGTGGAGACCTCAGCAAATGTGAATAGCTTACCTGGTCTAGTTCTGCTAGCCTCCATGGATACTATACAAATTCAACTTCGTCGTTGTTGCGATCTCAACGGCGCTATCAAATAGATCATGCATCAGGATGTGGTAGAGTCTCGTTCTACAAGCTCCAATTTTGAGGATATAGGACAAAGTAATGTTCATAATCCATTTAAATGCAAATAAATAGTGGCTATATACAGTCACAACATTTCCCAACCGGTCTATATGAAATCCGTTGCTAACACCAAAACATGGTTGATCGTAAATAAACAAGAGAAACATGCTAGCTGCTTTACAGCTCAACAAACTCATGACGGAGCAGCTCATCACCCTTGAGCTGATCCAGGTAGCCAGCCACCTTAGTGGTAAGAGTATCAACGTCATAGCCAAAAAACTTGTAAGCGGCCTTGCCAGGGAGACTGTGGCCGAATCTCTTCACGCAAATACCAGCGTCGGCGTAACGCTCCCATCCGTTGGGGGCATACGGTTCGATGACAACTGCGGGGATGCCGCGGTGACGGCGGAGAACATCACGCTTGTACTCCAATGACTGTTTCTCAAATAGGCGCTGGCAAGGGAAACTGATGACACGGCTAGCAACTCCCTGGGCCTTCAATTTCTCGGCCACCTCGAGAGCGAACGAGAGCTCAGCACCGACACCAATGAGGGTCACAGCAGCCGACTCATTCTCAGAAATAACATAAGCACCACGAGCCACTCCATCCCGGCGTGTTTGAGAGAGCTGAGGGAGGGTCTGGCGGGAGGTTGAGATGATAGTCGGGGTCTTCTTGGCCTCAATAGCGGCGATCCATGCACCAGCAGTCTCCTCGCTATCACCGGGGCGGATGTAAAGGAGATTGGGCATCGCACGATACAGAGCAGCAAGCTCAATAGGTTGATGAGTGGGACCATCTTCACCCATACCGATAGAGTCGTGAGTGGCAACGTGGATAATCTGGAGGTGCTGGAGAGCACCCATGCGGACAGCTGGGGCAGCGTAGAGGTAGAACATGAAGAATGAGGAGGTGACTGGCACAATAGTGCTCGGGGCATAAGCGGCCAGACCGTTGGAGATGGCGGCCATGGCATGCTCACGAACACCATAGTGGATATAACGACCGGAATAGTTACCGTTGATATTGCAAGTTGTGCGCAGATCGGGCTTTATACTTGTCAGTAGTGCTATCAACCAAATTTTAGAGTCAAGTGATGACATACATGTTGGAAGTCGACCTTTCCAGGCCAAATCATATTCACTGATGGCGAGAGATCCGCCGTACCCACCATGAAGTTCTTTACCTCTTTAGCGATGGGGTTGAAGACCAAACCAGATGAAGCACGCGAAGCAGTTGGCTTCTCGGGGAAAGAAGCGGGAATGTGCTGCTTCCAGTCGGTAGGAAGCTCACCACGTACACGAGCTTGGAATTCCGCTCCTAGCTCCGGGTTTTGCGCTGTGTAATCTTGGACGAGTTGGTTCCAGTCTTGCACATATTGCTCTCCGCGGGCAGGGAGATCCTGGAAGAATTGGCGCACAGCGTCGCCGATGACGAAGTGCTGTTCGGGATTGAAGCCGTACAGGCTCTTCATCTCGGCGACGTTGTTGACACCGAAGGCAGCACCGTGAGCTGTGGCGGTACCGGCAACGGCACTATCCAGGCCGATGACAGTGCGGACATTGATGAATGTGGGCTTCTCTGTGGAAGCACGAGCCTGCTCCAAAGCACGAACAATGCCTTCAATGTCAAAGCAACCATCTTGCACGTCAATCACATCCCATCCGCAAGCGCGCATCTTGGCGTTGACATCTTCGGTGTTGGTAAGGTCCACGGATCCGTCGCAAGTGATCTGATTGTTGTCGTAAATGACAGTCAGGTTATTCAGACGGAAGTGGCCGGCGAGTGAGATGGCCTCGAGACCCACGCCCTCTTGCAGACAGGCATCTCCAATCATGCACCAGGTGTGGTTATTGACCACATCGTATCCGGGACGATTATAAGTGGCAGCCAAATTCTTTGCTGCCATGGCCATACCCACTGCGTTGGCGATACCCTGGCCCAGGGGGCCCGTTGTTACCTCGATACCCTCGTGTTCAATTTCTGGGTGTCCAGGACAGAGCGCATCGACTCTGTCGGAGTGATATGACTTGAGCTGATCAAAGGTCATGGCCTTGTACCCAGTCAGGTGGAGAAAGCTGTATTGGAAGAGACATGTGTGGCCTGCAACATTCGGCTATCAGTCCAAAGTTTCAAAGCGGTATATATATCTTTGCCGCCCAATGTGGTTGATAGCTTTATTTGAGATGTCCACTTACCGTTAGAGAGAACGAAACGGTCACGGTTGAAGAAATCTGGGGTGTGGGGAGCGTAGCGCATGACATATTTCCACAGTGAGACGCCAATGGCAGCCATGCCGATTGCACCACTATACCATCATCGAATAATCCAAGTTAGCGTTGATCCCATATACATGGATGAAAGCTTAGAGACTTCGTAACATACCCCGGGTGGCCACCGCTGAACTGCTGGCACAGGTCTGCAATCAACAGACGGAATGTCTTGAGAACCAAATCATGTTCGGTCGATAGCTTCTGCACCAACGGCAAGGCCGAGTGCAGGGACTTCTGAACTCCGTTGGATTGGGTCATGATGGAGTAAAACAGATATGGAGGAGGAGAGGAAGAAGAAGAAAACAGCTGAGACCAAAATATTTCCCCTCGTACCTTCCTCGTCCTTTTTAAAACGTGGAGGGCGTTCGCGCCTTCCTGGCTTGGTTGGACGACAAACATATCCCAATTAGGAAATCATTAGAACGGGCAGCTGCAACCACTGATGACATAATCTGTACCGTTGTTCCCCCGCATCCCAATTAGGAGATAGTAACCACCCACTCCCCGCTCGGCTCGGGAGGAAAGTGCGGGTAGCCGAGCTGCCCAGCGCCTTCCGAGTTCGGTGATTTCTGCCACACTTCATCCTTTTATGATTGTCTTAGCATATTTAGATCTACTAGTCCATTATACATCGTAAACATCGATATAGACCTAGCACATGATATGATATATGTTGCAATGGACATGCTTTATCACTTGGTTACCTTCATTCCATTCAAGTCCCGATCAAGTCTACTCTTCTGCGAGATACCGCCGGCTTCTCGAGGCCCACATCATGAACAGGAACACCACCAAGCGCATTTCCCGTCGGGTTCTGTCGACCTTCATAAATCCAAAGTTCGAATCCACGATCTCGCTATAGAACATATTTAGACACTGACTGTATATCAACTGATATAGAATTCATGGTGACCATCATTGACGACGATATTGAAGCTTCCGAAAAGATGGAATCCGGTACAGACTACCGCTTGTCTAAACGTGGGGCTACGAACTTCGCCCATCGTGACATATGGGGACCCCGGGAAAAGTCGATGGGGAATCCCTGGTCACCGACCAATTCAGAGGGAACGTGCGTCTCCGAGTGCTTCAAGTTCATAGGCGACAGACAGTGCCTGTCTAGTAGGATGAAAAAACTGATAACCAATGTCCAACGCTTAGGATCATCCTCCGTTTGGCCGAAAACAGTCTCATGCACCAAGAGGTTGGCGAATTTATTCAGAATCAGGTAAAGACTAGTAAAATTCCTTAGTCCATTGACACTAATACTAACCTGTATAGATGAAAGTCTCACCCGTCGAGCATTTGACGTACAGTACAGGCCCACGAGGTTCCCGGCGCCTGCGAAGAGCCGCAGCTACGCTTCTAAATGAACGATTCAAATCTCGTTCTACGATCACATATGATAATATCATAGTGACACCGGGATGTGCAAGTGCCATCGATGCACTCACCTTTTCAATTTGTGATGAGGGAGAGGGAATCCTGATCCCCCGGCCCCTGTATAATGGCTTCACCTTTGACATGCTAAACAGAAGTAATGCTCAGGTCGTGGGCGTGGAGTATGAAGGTATTGAAGGGTATACTGGATTAGACGACTTATTCAATCCAGAGGTCAACAAGATAGCTCTCCAGTCTGCTCTCACACATGCAAAAGAAAGGAATATCAAGATTCGCGCACTTCTAGTTTCAAAGTCAGCACCTCCTTCCTTTACTCCAAGATACTAGAGTCTTCTTATGCTAACCCATGATCTAGTCCTCACAACCCACTTGGACGTTGCTATGTATGACAAAGACTTTTCATTTTTCTGCTCTTCATTGCTGATCGCGCAAGTAGCCACCCGAGACTCTAAAAGAGTTTGCCGCTTTTTGCGGAGAGAACGATTTACACTTCATTTCAGACGAGATCTATGCACTCTCCGTTTTCTCTAATCCTGGGCTTCAGACAACTATCCCGTTCACATCTGTACTCAGCTTAGAGCTAGACCACCTGATACACCCATCTCACATGCATGTGCTCTACGGTGCAAGTAAGGACTTCTGTGCCAACGGATTCCGGATTGGATTTGTCTGCACAAGGAATGAAGGCATCTTGGGCTCGATGTCAAGTATCGGGTAAGTTATAGTTTGCTGCAATTCAAATTTGTTGCTCGGTTTATTTATTGTTTTCTAGGATCTTCTCCTGGTCGCCACATCTTCTTCAAGATACGTGGGCTGCCATGTTGGAGGATCGCGAGTGGATGGATCGATTCATGACGCAGAAGCAAAGTCTGATGTTACAGCGGTATCAGACAGTAACGCAGTTCCTATCTCTACACGACATTCCATACTTTGAAATGTATGCCATGCTTGAAAATATGTCACATCTTTTGCCAGAGAGATACTAACCCGCCACTAGGAATGCAGGACTCTTCCTCTGGGTCGATCTCCGCCACTTGCTTGTCACAAAATCGTCTGCTCTCCGTTTGGACTACAGCTCCCTGAGAGCCGGCTCGTCCAGTTCTCAATCCCACCTAGAGCTCGAGTTGAAAATGGTGGATCTCTGCATGAAAAACGGAGTTATGATCGCTCCTGGCCATGTGTACATGGCTGAGGAATACGGCTGGTTTCGCATCACATTTACTGTCGGAGAGGATGCCTTGAAAGAAGGGCTGAGCCGTTTTATTCATTCGGTAAAGGATATGGAAAGACAGAGTGAAGATTGGCGAAACAATTGACCATCGGCGCCTACTCACGAGTAAGCAGTTATAGTTCTACAGTGTACCGCCTGGAAACCTGAATCCACGGGCATGCCCAATTGGAGTTAGTTAGTAGTATTCAAATGCACTTGTACTATCAATTTATCCAACGGGCCAAGAACAATATGCCGAACCGTCAAATTGACCTCTACACGGCATATGTCAAGTAACTATATCAAAGTTTGCCAGGGTAGTAGCACTGACTGGCATACCTCGGCACTCGAATAGGCAATTCCACGCAGACGCGGTGAACTCCGCAGCCCCGCCACCCGCAGAACTTCACTTCAACACATGGAAATTCTAACATTCCATTCACACCATCCCCAGCCTTTTTATTCAGTCCTCCACGCATGGCGCAGATAGAGGAGACATGTGCCTCCTTGCGAGCACAAATATCCGCGACAGAGGGTCAACTCGCCGCACTCAAACGCGACCTGGCCGACGCTGAAAAAGTCGCGCAAAGTACATGCCCCACCAACCAGCAAGATCATGGGGATCAGCACAAGGATGATCGCAGTGAGAGCAATCGACGATGGCCGTTACTTCCAGAGGAATACAAGCGATATGGTCGCCAAATGATTGTTTCTCAAGTTGGTCTACAAGGTGAGTGCCGGCGCAATTCAAGATCCACCGGCAATAATTAACATCTCATCTCTTATCGAATAGGTCAACTGAAACTCCGATCTGCAAAGGTCCTTCTCGTTGGAGCTGGCGGTTTGGGGTGTCCGGCAGCGCAATACCTGGCTGGTGCTGGCGTGGGCACCATTGGACTCATTGATGGAGACACTGTCGAGAGCTCGAACTTGCATCGACAGGTCCTTCATCGGACACAGAATGTCGGCAAATATAAGGTGGACAGTGCGATTGAGTCTCTGAGAGAGTAAGCAAATACCGTTGACATCCATCAGGGCGAGCATAACCATCTAACAACAGCTTCCATCACTTTCTTATAGACTCAACCCGCATCCCACGTATATTCCTCATCGAACACACCTTACCCCAGAAGACGCCCCTACGATCTTCGCGAATTACGATTTTATCCTTGACTGCACCGATAACCCCGCGACACGCTATCTCATCTCAGATACAGCCGTACTGCTAGGAAAGACTCTGGTTTCCGCGTCCGCATTGAAAACAGAAGGCCAATTGATGGTGTTGAATAACCCGCCTCGGCCACCGGGAGATCCAACTGGAGGGCCGTGTTATAGATGCGTGTTTCCAAGACCACCACCGGCTGACAGTGTGGTTAGTTGTGCCGATGGGGGTATCCTCGGACCAGTGGTCGGTACAATGGGAGTTCTCCAGGCATTGGAAGCCATCAAAGTGATCACTGCACCGGTCTCAGATACTCCTGCCAGCAAACCTGAATCGCCCTCTCTTCTCATTTTTTCAGCATATTCCAATCCTCAATTCCGCTCTATTCGCTTGCGATCCCGCCGAGCCAACTGTGCCGTATGCTCTGGCAGTCCAACGGTCACACTAGACACCATCGAGTCTGGGTCAACCGACTATGTGTTTTTCTGTGGCTCGGCAGCTTTGCCATCCCTACTGGGTCCCAATGAGCGTGTTTCGCCAGAAGAATATTGTCAAAAGCACCCATTATCATCATCTAATGATGCTGAGAGATCCATTATGATTGATGTGCGAGACAAGGCACAATTTGGCATTTGCAGCCTTGAGAATAGCATCAACATCCCCATTACCAATATTCTTGCCTCGCGATCTAAGCCTGTGAGCTCTAATCCAGACAGTGAGGGTGTATCACAACAGGAACTACCACCCTGGGTCCCAGAAGAGCTCGCCTCATCGGAGTCTAAAGAACCCATCTATGTAGTCTGTCGTCTTGGAAACGATTCTCAAATTGCGGTTCAGAAGTTGAAGGAGCTGGGACTCGACCAGGGCGGACAAAGATACATCGGGGATATTCAAGGTGGATTCCGCGCATGGCGCGAGCAAGTCGATCCGGATTGGCCAGAATACTGAATATTCTCCGGTATGCATCATGTTCCTTCATATGGACTCTCAGCTCCCACGTTTTCTCAATGGAGGTCAGATCTACTCCCACCCGCCTTGAAATGAGTCACCTCTCTGTCTCTCATTATCCCCAGTGAGGACAATTGGCCATGTGGGAACTCTGCAGAGTATGGTGACATAGCCACCTCCGGCTAAATCTGGTCGAGCTCCACAATATCCCGCCATACCAACGCCTCGACCTTCTCGGGTCCCCTTTCGGAGACCCGATCAGGAAAACGGGGGACCTTCAAGGTCCAAGCCGGGGGCTAATACCCGGATACCCGAGTATCCCTCAATAGTCCCGGTTGTAATATAGTTACATTCCGATCCCGTTCCAATCTCCACCATCTCCAGATTAGGATATCGATGGTCTATTTGGGATATTCCCATCTGTTGTATACTTCCCACAGTCTTCCCCGCAATCGCCTTACGTAAGGGTCCCTGTTCCCCTCAAATAGTTGTTTCCAATTCAACTCTCTTTTCAATTTTCTTTCTTTACTCTTCGTCTTCAGCTTCAGTCTCTGCCTTATCCTGTTTCTCTTTCTTGATCTCGTCCCATATATCTCATAATGCCCGAACTCCCGGAAATGCAGTATCGCTTCCTCGGCCGTACAGGCTTGAAGGTGTCAGTGATCTCGTTAGGAAGCTGGCTCACCTACGGCGGTCATGTTGGAAATGGTATAGTATTTCCCCTCGCCGGAATACAATTGAAGCATTTCTGTCCTTACTGACTCCTCCACTCCCCAGATACTGCATTCGACTGTGTCAAAACCGCATACGACGCTGGTGTCAACTTCTTCGACACAGCCGAGGTCTACTCCGGTGGACAGTCAGAAGTTGTCCTTGGACAGGCAATAAAGAAATTCGGCTGGAAGCAGAATGATCTGGTCATTTCAACCAAGGTAGACGATTTCCAGACCCTACCAGGGCCAATTTCCCATTCTTCCTCTCTTCCAATCATTAACACTTTCTCTTAGATTTACTGGGGCAAGGCAAACGCAGCCAACCCCTCTAAACCCCTCAATAACAATGGTCTCTCAAGAAAGCATATCATTGAGGGCATGAACCAGTCTCTACAGCGTCTGGATCTACCTTATGTGGACATCGTCTACGCTCACCGTCCAGACCGTGACACTCCCATGGAGGAAATTGTTCGCGCTTTCAACTATCTCATCGACAACGGCAAGGCTTTCTACTGGGGAACCTCAGAATGGTCTGCCAGCGAGATCTCCGACGCCTGGCGTATCGCGGATCGATTAGGATTGATCGGACCCGTGGTCGAGCAACCGCAATACAACCTTCTTGTCCGTGAGCGCGTGGAGAAAGAATACCGCTGGCTCTACGAAGCTCACGGTCTCGGTCTAACCGTCTTCTCCCCGCTCAAGGGTGGTGTTTTGACGGGCAAGTATAACGATACCCCCGCGCCTCCGGCCGGTTCACGTCTCGCCGAGTCTGAGGATGGTTATGTTAAGAACTTACGTAAGACTGTCGGCGATGATACGTGGACTCGTCAATTGAAACAGGTTGCTGCTCTTAAGCCCGTTGCTGATGAGTTGGGCGTTTCTACTGCTCAGTTGTCTTTGGCGTGGATTCTGAAGAACCCTAATATCTCGTCTATGATTACGGGTGCTTCGCGGCCGGAGCAGGTGCTGGATAATGTTCGGGCGTTGGCCTTGGTGGATAAATTGACTGATGAGGTTATTGAGAAGATTGAGCTGGCTGTGGAGAGTCAGCCGGCTGTTGAGGTTCGGCGATTCTAGATCTGGCGCTAGACCTGGAGTTAATATAACATGAGGATTGCCAATGAAAATGAATTCAAGGGTACTACTAATACCACTGGTACTACATACTAGTGCTACTGCAGGCAATCTCCTGGGCATCATTATCATCGTCTTTTCATGTCTTTCATCCACACGGGCATGGATGCGTGGGTGCGTTTGATGAATCTAGCACATGGGCAATCATGCCTTTCTACTGGCATAGCATATAACCGCCATAGATCTCCACGTTAAGGAGATTAAGATGTCAGAATACTACTGTTGGGCCAGAAATTTTCTCACCTTCTCTTACGTACTACATGTTACTATTATGCAGGATACTAGTACGGGTAAATTCCGACTTGAAGTTGTTGACCTTGGGTCCTCGGACTTATCCCTCAATTGATGAGGGATTATTTCCACTTTTGTTTTCACTTCTCCTCTTTGATTCTCTAATACACTATACTATACATTTACTATTTATTGTATAACTCAAAATGTTTGATGAATTCCAAGGTTGGGAATAAATATCCAGTTATTGATGGAAATGGCCCGCATCACATGACCCCGCGCCGCAATGTTGCCCAGCTTTTCCCCAACTTCAACTTCAACTTGCTCATTAACTTTAGCTTTTCACGGTTTTGATCCTATGAATTGCTTGCGAACTGCAGTTCGTCGCTATTCCACCATGTCTGCCCAAATCCCATCCTCCTCACCCTTCACCCGAGCAGTGGTGAGCTCCATGAGAAAGCTGTACGTTGCAATTGGATAGCTCCCGTGGTGGTTGGAAGCTTGGAGCTTGGAGCTTGGTCTAACACCCCCCACAGCTACCCGGAGGCCCTCGCCGACAAGAGCTTCGATAACACGGGACGTGAGTTAATCCCATAGCGATACGCCTCACCTGTCTGGCCATCTGTTTTTGGTCTTCGCTAGGGTTGCCATATAGCTCATCTCAATCGCAAACAGTGCTTCTCGAGGCTCCCTTCGACCCATCGCGGCGACAGAAGAACTCGGTGCTTCTGGCAATTGACTTGACCACTGCCGTAGCAGACGAGGCAATTCAACGACGTGATTCAGCCATCGTCGCCTATCGTGAGTTCTACGCCTCTTCATGTTCCTCCCAAGCAATCTCTTTGATGATCAGTCCCCGCCTAATGCGATCCTCATCTAGACCCGATCATCTTCCGCGGCCTGAAGGCCATCACCCTTGATGACACACAGCAACGATCGCTCCTACGATTGGCCCAGCATGGAATCAGCGTCTACTCCCCTCATACTGCTGTTGATACGGTGCCTGGGGGAATGGCGGATTGGCTTTGCGATGTGGTAACGGGCACTTTCCAACCCGTCGCAACTAATCAGACACATCCTGCCTCCCAGAGCTGCAACTCGGCTCTCTACTCGGTTCCGACTTACCCCCAAGCTGGTGCCGTACCAACAGCTGCCTCAGCGAACCCATCCCAGCAACTCCCCCATACCCGATCCACCATTCATCCATCCCCTCCCGCGTCGATCCCCGAAGGATTTGAGTCGGCCGGCGCGGGCCGCCTGGTCACATTCAACGAGGCCCAGCCACTGACAACGCTGATTGATCACATTGGACGAGGCGTCGGTCTTCCTGGGGGTATCCCTATTGCGATTCCGCAATCGCAGTCGATTGATAATATTCACATCCGGACGGTCGGCATGTGCCCTGGATCTGGGTCAGGTGTTCTCATGCGGGGGTCTTCCATTCCGGATCTACTGTTCACTGGTGAGATGAGCCACCACGAGACTCTGGCTGCCACTGAACGTGGCTCCGTTGTGATCTCACTGGCCCACTCGAATTCCGAGCGTGGTTATCTCCGTGCTGTGATGCAGAACCAATTATTGCAGACCCTATCCCTCGAGTGGAAGACTGATCGGGACACTGCTTTGCAGGCACTGCAAGAGAGCACTAAACAGGGTGGAGCTGCGGCTTCATCATCTGGTGCCGAGGTTTACCAGGATGGCGCGGTGGAAGTATCAGTGAGTGAGGCTGACCGGGATCCCTACGGAATCATGGTCTGGCGAGGATAGACGTGTCTTGGACTGAAAAATCAAAACTTATTCTATATCTGTAAAATCTGGAGATTCTCAAATACTCTCGAAGTCTATTTTGTCTCTGATTTATTCTCTGATACTCTGGTCTATGTTCTGTCCTACTATACTACTGCATCTACGGATTTATACTCTTTTCACGCCAAGCGGAACCGCAGGTCCACGTGGGGCATCGCGGGGCAGATTTTTGTCATCGCAAATCAACTTGAACTCTTCAACTTTGGAAGTTCCTCACTGCATGCGTTGGTCGCCCATTCTCTTCGCCTCAAAATACCGTCGCATCGAATCTCCAAAGCAATTTCTTCGCAGAATGGCCGCCCTTCCCAACACCTACGACGGTTTGTCTTTTTCCTCTGGCGTCCGCTGTTTAACCCCCGCTAACTGAGGGTTCCTCAATCTTCATTTAGGGCCTGTCCCAATTGCTGTTATCGGCGGCACTGGTCTACGTGAGCTTCCTGGATTCACTCAGGTTGCTTCGCTCTCCATCAACACTCCCTGGGGTGAAACCTCCTCTCCCATCACCATCCTGCACCACCAGTGCAAGCACAATGACAAGACCGTTGCTGTCGCATTCCTGAGCCGCCACGGCGCTCACCACCAAATTGCCCCTCACGAGGTTCCTGCCCGCGCCAATATCGCTGCCCTGCGCTCCATTGGTGTTCGCAGCATCATTGCCTTCTCCGCCGTGGGCAGTCTCCAAGAGGCCATCAAGCCCCGCGACTTTGTCATTCCCGACCAGATCATCGACCGAACCAAGGGTGTTCGTCCATGGACCTACTTCGAGGGCGGTGTCGTCGCTCACGTTCCTTTTGGTGATCCCTTCGACGAGGGTATCGCCAAGGTGGTGCGGGAGTGCGGCCACAGCCTGGAGGGAGATGGCGTCGTTTTGCACGACCGTGGCACCATCGTCTGCATGGGTAAGTTTCAATCCAGCCTATCATCGTCATGCCATTAGAAATCACACACCAAAAAAAGAAAGAGAAAGAAAGAAAAGAAACATCGTATCGATACTGACATTTTCCGCGTTTGCCTACGACAGAGGGCCCGCAATTCTCCACTCGTGCCGAGAGCAACATGTACCGCGCCTGGGGCGGTAGCGTGATCAACATGTCTGTTCTCCCAGAGGCCAAGCTGGCTCGCGAGGCCGAGATTGCCTACCAGATGATTTGCATGTCGACCGACTATGACTGCTGGCACGACTCGGCCGATGTCACCGTGGAGATGGTGATGGGCCACATGAAGGCGAATGCTGAGAATGCTCGCCGCTTCGTCACTGCTGTCCTGGACGCCCTGGCCAGTGATGAACACACCGAGCTGGTGCAGGCCAAGCATCTCGCTGGCTCTGTTAAGTTCGGTGTTAGCACACCACAGCCACACTGGAGCCCCGAGGCCCAGAAGAGGTTGAACTGGCTGTTCCCTGGCTATTTCTAATCGAGATACCCTGACTTGGGATAGAATTCCCCCTCATGAATACCGGCATCAGACCTCGACGATCGCACTATGCCCCTCCTTTTTTCTAAGTTTATTTTGTTGTTCAAGTCGGAGATAGAGATATACATACTATATACTTCATATTACGGAATAGAAACAGAAACCAGCAAGCGTTTCCCGCATTGACCGGTGACTAGAAACAGGCTCCTCTTTTTGTCCCCTCTTTTTTCTCCTCTCTTCTCCTCTTTTCTCTCTTCTTTTTGACACTTTTCTGTTGTCTTTTTCCCAACTAGTTCTCTTCCCTCCACCAATGAAGACTCGTTGATTGGAGATGCACCTTGCAAACAGTGCAAACCCGCCAACCCATAAAGTCTCCCCACTTCCGTCGGATCATCTCTATTTCTACTTCCCTGGCATCAGCCCACTTCTTGGATTATTCTCTGAACTTTGCTTTCTTTTAACTTCAAGTTGAATTTAGCCATTTGATTTCAGATTGGGAGGTTTCAAATTTGCTAAAACCAGTCTCTTTCGCCATGCGAAACAATACGTGCCATCTTCCAAATGGCCTCACATTCACGGTGACCCCCGTTTTTGGCGGGGTTACTTTCAAGTCCAATGATATGGCCAATAGCTCGACGTTCCCACCAGGATGGACTGTCATCATTCATACCGAGAAAGTTTCGGGCACTTCTTCAGAGCAAAGAGGTCGAACAGGCTCAGAGAATGGACATCCAGCAGACGCTGCTAGTAATAATAATGATGATGATGATGACGACAAGACCACCCGCTTCACCACCCCCACGTTGAATCGTGATTGTATATACATTTCGTATATTGTCAATCCACCATCCAGCGAATTTAAGCCGGTCACTTCTCCCACTCGCCAGATTGCAATGATGCTCTGGGCGACACTGTGGTGGTATTTCCATGAGCCAAAGCCGGACTGTCGTCTTCAAACGGCGGCCTCAAGCTCCACCCCTCACAATGGACAGCCCAAAGGTGATTGGCGTGTCAATATCCGACGTGAGGGTATTTTCAAGGGCAGGAACCTATTACAGAAGCTGGAGCGAATGGGTCTCGTCTGTAATCATGACTCGTCTGTCGGGTTACAGCCGGTCGAAACGCGAGACTCGGGTAGCTGGTCGAGAATGTTTGTGAGCCAGCGCACTTTCTGGCAACTTGATCCACGACTATTTCTCTTCACGTTGACCCCTCGTGGGTCACCACCATCGCCATCTCTGACCCCTTTCCAGTCACGGCACGCATCTCCAGTGCGAGACTCTTTGCCTCCGCATTCATTGCCTCCAACTGAGGTGGCTTTCAGTACCGCCAACACAGAGGTTTTTACGTCGGGTGGTCCTTTCACATCAGCTAGTCACCTCCCGACTTACTATCCACCTGCACCAACCCAGTATACCTCAACAAACGGGGTGCGGCATCCTATCCGTTCTAAGCCACCTCATCAAGGGGAAGTGTTTTATGTTCGGTACATTCCAAGCGTGGCCCAATATCTCTCATTACGCATCCCTTTCTTGCCAGCAACAAAACCTGCTGCATCGACCGGTCCTGCAACTGATAGCCGGCCCACGACCCCAACCAGACCCGTCAGTTCAAATGTGACGAATATCAAGCAACACCTGTGTCAAAACCTATCATCTGATCTCGAAACCCTGCACCGATGGATGAACGATCCCCGCGTGGAAGCAATGTGGGGCGTCGGCGGCCCCAAATCCGTCCAAGAAAAATTCCTCCTTGACAACCTAGCCAGTCGGCACAGTTTCCCAGTAATTGGATGCTGGGACGGAAAACCATTTGGGTACTTTGAAATTTACTGGGTGAAAGAGGACCCGCTTGGCCGACTCCTCGATCGAGTTGATAACTACGACCGCGGAATCCATGTTCTTGTTGGTGAGCAGGAATTCCGCGGTCCTCACCGCGTAGTTCTTTGGCTTACTGCTTTGGTGCATCACTGCTTTTTGGCTGATATGCGAACCGAGACGGTTGTTTTGGAACCGCGCGTTGATAATCTTAAGTTGATTAATTATTTGCAAGAGGTTGGATTTTATAAGGAGGGTGAGGTTAGTTTCCCGCATAAGCAGTCTGCGGTTATGAAGATTAAGCGCGAGTATTGGGATGCGCCGGCTATCTAGGTTGTCATAATAATACCAGGTGTGCGATCTGCGAAACACGACGATAATGAATCATGAACTATGCATATTTGGCTTTTTATCTGTTGTCCGTCTTCCTACATTGGGCGTTTGCTGTTTGGGATTCTCCACCCTCCTTACTTCGATATTTGATTGGTTACGAATGATCTTCTAGGTAACCTCATGGTGATGAAGTTATAGTATGGGCCCCTCGCATTCAACTTTACTGTCTTCGGGTAACCCCGAAGTCAAATTTAATACCATGTAGTCTCATTCGATTCTAACGCCGATCCGTATCTCGAGCTCGTTTTGTGCTCGTTAACAAGTTCATACTACGCTCAGTACCTAAGTCGGTAGGTCGTCGATCTGCACACTTGCAAATTTGGATGCATGGCCATAGCACACCTGGGTAAGATTGGTAAAAGATATTGTTATACAACCTCGGCTGATTCGCTCATGCAGAAACAAAGAGAATCTAACCAGCTGGGTACTATTTGGATTGGTTTTTCTTATCAAAGGATCAAAAGCGGAAATGACACGAACAATGCCTTTGTTCTCTGGGGTCTTTCGAAGCAAAAAACGATCCACACTATACTACCATCGAGACAAGAGACCTTTGACTCGATTGTCTACATTCGAGTAAATAGAAACAATCCATATTGTCAAGGATCAATGATTAAAGTTCAAACTTGAACGGTACTCGGAGTGCCAACAATAGTAATGCGTAAGCCGTGAAATGCTCAACCAGTACTTCATATTCTGTATAAGTACTCAGTCGACCCCTACTAAATAGTATTAGTACGGGAAGATGGCTTTTTATTCATCTTGCACTACCTGGGCATCGACGCAAAGATTAAGATTTGAAGCAATCCATGTTTAAATTAACTTATCATCTAAAGCCACCGTCCAGTTACTCCCAAAATGGACAGATCACACAGATTCAAGCGAGAATGGCAAACACTGGGCCTCGAAAATTCTCCTCAAGCCGAGAGGGATATTGTTCTTGGGTTATTAGACGCTCTCAACGATGAACTCATTAACAATGAGCTAAACATAAGGTTCGGCAGCACCCGCAGAAAACTTCAACAGTACATCAAGGATGCACTTCCAATCATGCCAACTCCAGTCCAGAATTTAGGTCCCGCCACTGCTGCGAAGGAGCTTTATCATCTTTTCACGTTATATCGAATGGCCGTGCGATACGACGGGGGTTCACATATCAATTATGCAGGGCTTCCCAGGGTGCAACTGCCACGACCAAAACCACCCCCAGTCCAAGTTCTGCATCCTCTTCATAGTCACCCCGAAGAAATACAGCCACTTACGAGACTTAGGAGACTTCTACCGGCACCTGGACCACGATACGCAGAGGATCCCTCTGGAACGATACACGGAAGCAATGATATTGCCGACTTGCCTCCCAAATCCCCGCGCTCGAGAATGTGCGGGACCATATCGCCACCACCAGGGTTTCAAGTGACTCCTGCCAGGCCAATGCCAGCAGGGGCCCATGTCATGAGTAACTTCCAAGCTGTCCCACCAGAATTACTACCCCAGGCGGTTGAGGATAGTGATGAGCCACCGACTTTGCAAAATATCCAACGGCCTGTGCAGAAATGGGGCGCACTTTCACCATTCTGGAGCACGACGCTGAAAGGGTTATCGGACGCTGAAACAACAAGTTTAATTCAGCAGTGGCTCCAAGAGCAGGAAAGACGACTAGAAAGCTTTATGGTAAGAACAGATAATGCACGAGCTCGTATCATAGACAAAGGCCAGAATACCAACTACGAAATGCTTCTTGGTTTTCAAGAAGAGAGGCTTATGGCCGTAGAAGGTTGGCGAACATGGATCAAAGAGGCAGAAATGTGGTATCTAGCCGAATGCGAATGCATAAATCTACCCGCGGAGAAGTTACTTGCAGATACAGCAGATGGGTCTATCATGCGACTTGTGATTCAGCAGCAGCAGGAAGAACGAGAGAGGTTGCAGAAGGTCGAGTTGAAACTGATTTGCAGGTCGAACTGGGTTGAACATTTACATGAACATCCGCCTTCTTCTGAGGAATGGCAACAACTTCGTCTGTGGAATGAGAATGGCTTCGATTTCAGCAGTTCGCTGACGCTTTATAATGTTCCTATCAATGTTGTTCGTGCCTGGGCCTCGGAGTGGAACTTCCTGAGCACCATTTATCTAGGTCAGTTACTTGTCGACGCAACCGATCCTCTCCAGCTAAGTCTTAATGATATGTGGGTTAACTCAGCTTATCTTAGCATAGAGAAACTTGGCGCATGCTTACAATCGCAGGGCCTTTTTGAACCTGGTCAAACTCTCTGGTGGAGCCCGAAGGCGTTTCAGAGTGCGGATGCGGCTACGGGGGAGGGTCAGATGCGATTGGATGATCAGGATACTTTCTTGATGGCTGTATCGTTTAGTTTCGCAGGTCCTTGGGCACATTTTTCTGGACCGAGGCCGATTGAGGGCCGTCATGGACCTTTTGGTGATGATGTTACTCCTCGATTTACTATAATTGTTCGGGATGCCCCGCCTGGTGAGGGACTTGATCAGGATGATGTCAATTTGAGAAATGCTTTGTTGATGGAACTGGGTCCTTAGAAACTTGAAGGAGGCAACGAGCTGAGAAACAAATCCAAATTGACAGGATGCATACTGCGGCAGTACTACTATAACGAATTCCATTCTATAGACGATTGATAGAGGGATTGAAACTTCCAAGGCAATCAAATTTGAGAGCTTCAACCGTTTCTCTTGCGTATCTTCCTTCGTAATATTCTCGCTTCTTTGAGAATACTAAGTAATAATAATTGAATAATTTGCGACAAGTTGCGTGCGTTGAGGGAAGAAAAATAAGCGGTGTTAACATCTAGCAGTAGATCCTGATTTCAAACAACAGCCCCTGAAACTCCCATGAGCCGAAATGATAATCCCGGTAGTGCGGATTTCTAGTGCCTTATTTAATTTCACTTTGATCCTTTCTGTCAACAATTGTTTACTGCCCAGTAACGTTCGTAGTACATTCCAAAGTTGCGATCGCGAAGGTACCTATGCACCCCGGACAACTACTACACCTAGCCTCTAGGCACTAAGCAGTACCTACCATATCAAAAATAGCTATGGGCTATACGGAGTTGCAACAAACTTCAACTACAAACCTAGCCCACTTGTAGAAGCTCTCTTGTCCACACGTACGGACCGGACCCATTTGATCGACCCAAACAGAGATTTGGCCCCACAGACACCGCCAATCTTTACTGAATATCGACCAGCCCCCTTCCATAGCTGTGATCTTACATGCACCTAAGCATTCTTAGCTCAAAGAAAGTTCAAGTTTAAAGGGAGATCCTTTTGTCTGTTGCCTATATTTATGACCTGAGCTAGCCGAAGTCTCGTGCGGCGAAACTGGAGGAAATGCGAAAATTCGTCGTTAAGCACGCAAGCCTCTGGTTTCTTATTCAGGGAGCTGTTGGGTTTTCTGGCAGCACATTGGCAGTTCCACCGTGGAATATTTGGGTCTTTTCAAGTTGCTTTATGAGGCTGATTGGCCCTCATCGACCCGAGACAGCCCACAACCTAAACGAGTGCCACCTTTGAACTTGGACGAATAAACATAACTCCCAAGCTGAGGGGTATTTCCAAGGCTCGGATCCTTCAAGACTACCAGCGATGGGTTTCTCTTTGAGATATCCGACCAAGACGGCTGCTGTGCCCCTGTAAACTTCATTTTCTCATCATATCCACTACTAGGCCACGGTCGAGGTGCTTTTATGAGCTTCATTCCACTTCAAATGAGAGGATTATCAACCTTCTTGGAAATACCACAGAAACTGCTCTCTAGACCTGGTAAAAAGCCCTCGACGAGCTGTGCGAACTGTCGAGCTGTGAAACGACGGGTATGATTTACACTACTATTCAAAATACCAACTACTACTAATGATCCACAGTGCGACAAGCTCCGTCCTCGTTGTGGACAATGCATTCGCATGAGACAAGAATGCCCCGGATACAGAGACGAATGGGATCTGATGTTTCGTGACCAGACCAGGGAGACGATTCAGCGAGTCAGAGCGGGTTCAGATAGAAACATGATACCAACTCGGCTCAGCCCTCTAGCTTCTCAATCTCGTCACCGAATGCTGCGGCCGTCTATACCGCAGCCCTTGGGATTGGTCCAGGCCGTTGCTTCCGGTCCTATGTCCAGTGTTCAAATCTTCTCTTCGTACCTTCATGATTATTTTCCTCGTCAAGCTCCACCGGACTTTGCGCTGGATCCCTCCCATCAGGTGATATCGGGTATCCATATGCTCCCCGTGAAGAGCTCAATGCTTCAAAATGCCACTTCTTCTCTTGCGTGCATCTTTCTTGGCAAGCTCCACAAAGACAATTATCTTCTACAACAAGGTGTTCGGCTTTATAACCAGGGGATATACGAGATGTCGAGGGCTATCAGCCGTAAGAGTTATAGTGCTGATATTGTCTACACATGTACACTTTTCGCGCAGATCGGAGTCAGTATCCATCAGTCAAGTTGTTTTCCTTGGTTGAGACTTTTGAGGCTGACAGAACGCTAGGTCCATTACTGTCCAGACTCGCTCGATCAACCTTTTCTTGCGTCTCGACGGATTGATCGTTATCTCGAAACTATACCGCCCAAAAGAAGATGACTCTCCTCTTATAGCGAAGATCTATAATGAACACCAAAAGTTCAGACTGGTAAGTTTCGGAGAACCTACAAGGGTTTCAGCGCCTGGCACTTGAAGTGACGATAATTAACCCGAAGTCTTTTCGTAGGTTCTCTCAAGCTTCATGTATTTATCAGAGCCAATGATTCAAGTGCTAAAGGAGCCCGGCGAAGGATTGTCATATGAATTAGTCCAGCTTCTGACAGATCTATCACTTCTTGCTGCTGCTGTTAACGGTGATCCAGAGAAGCTCGATAAACAAGCTCGCAAATCGCATCTGAGTCACTGCATAGCTCTTGAGAGGCGGTATATGAAATTATACTATCGGATTAGTACCAGAGGCACTGATAAAGACCCTCCTACATACGCCAATGGGACCATCAAGACAGACCTACCTGCCACGGATGCTCTTTTTGGTCCCGCCTTTAAATTCTCTTCAGTCGGTGAGGCCAACTTGCACATGTTTGTTTGGTCATCGTTGTCTCTTGTTTACCCACTCCTTCACCACGCCTATGTCCTAGCAGAGACTGAAGATGTACCGGATGTGTTATGAGTTGACGGCGAATCTCCCCGGTTTGTATCAACTCGCCTTTCTGTATCCTGTATTACCAAAACGGTTCGATTTTATCCGTACTGCACGCAAGAGGGCATGAATGCCTGGACCATATACTATGGCATGGTTGCGATCATTTTTGCGTCCCGGGTGTACAGTCATATCAGGGACTGGGATCGATTCCATTGGACTTTAGAGATGATGGGGTATATGGAGCAGAAGGGGTTTGAGCTTGCTGCTCGGTTACGTGATATGTGCTGGTGTTATTGGTGGGATCCCAGGGAGGATGATTTCTATATGCTCCCGTATTGCAGACAGCCAAGTACAGAGGAGTTTGGCTCTCAGGTTGCCAGTGCTGGTGGAACTGGTGGAATTGGCGAGTCGGATGAACATTTGCAAGTCTAGAAAATAAAATCCAGTGTGGCAATATGGCATTCACAACAACCATGGTTCTTCAGTCTTTTTGAGACAAACGCACCTCTCGTACTTCCAGCAGGTGGCCAGGGCTGAGTCCTTTTCGCGCCGCTTTATTCGATCACAATTCAAGCCTATGGGATTCCAACCGGTTTGGACTTCGTTCTTGAATGTATCTGACTGTTTAAGATGACTTTCAAGACTGAGGCCACCTAGGGGCGTCATCGTCTTTGGTGTCATTTTCTCAGATCCACTAAGTCTGCCAGTGACGATGAGGATGTCTTCATTTTACAGTTGGAATTTTGGCTCCACCATTCTCAGCCTTACTGCACACTAAGATTAAGGGGCGACCTCAAAATAGACTACTACCCACTAAGAATTATAGGTCCGACGTATTGAATACGAGAAGCGACTTCTTCCGAGTTTAAGAAGCGCTTAGGTTTCAACGACCACCGAAGCCGTTCCTCGAGAAAGCTCTTCTGACTTTCATTTCCCATGTGATCGATACTCATGCAAGCAGGCCTCTATTCTGATAGCAGTTGCTCGGTGTTAGTAGCTTACGAGGATTATGACAAACTGCCACCGAAGTCCGCCACACTGAGTATTACTTCGATGAGATCGACAATCAAATGATGAATCTAACTTCCCTTTCTCACGATTCTCGACATCTCATCCAAGTTTGCAGCCAAGCTTTTGCCCTGGGGATCTTAGAATTGTGGCCCTTTCGAGTGAATTCGGTGGAAAATCTCTCGAGTCTGCTACCATAACACTTCACACCGACTTCAAGTTGTTGGGATGGACAAACGCGGATAAAATTTAAGTACAGGCTAAACTCAGCCCCGGAGGGAGTCCGCGATTTAGCGCATAATTATGACCGGGAGATGGTCCGTACCCCAGCGCTAGCTGAGAGTATACAGTCAAGCGCCCCCACATCACATGCCCAGCAGTGCCTCGAAGGGGAAGGTGATTCCTCGATTTGGATTCTGACTGGTGGCGAAGGCCGAAGGGATAAAAAGGATGTCGCCCAATGCCGACGACAATGCCGGGGAGGGGACAAAACACTTATTGCAGTTGAGTGAAAGCAAATCATTGAGTTGGGAGAAACGGAAATCAAACATGTGATGCTATACTATTCTGCTGCTATACTTCGGGGCGGAGTGGCCCGGTATACGAGTACGCTGTGTCAAACATGAGAGCGCAGGATAAGAGGCATCAATTATGAGCCATCGAGAGGTCAAAGTGAATCTGCAAATCCCTGCTGTTCTCAGTATGCAGGATGCAAAGGATAAAGCAATGATGCATTGTAGCAATATTCATAGAGTCTCACCGGGCAAATGCCTGAGAAGTACTCCATACAAGCGCTCGGCTTAGGTTTTGTTGGGGGCATGTGACGGAGAAGTTAGTCAGCCATCTTCACGTGCAAGTCGGCTGTCGCATTTGATCTTCTCCAACCTTCGCTCAACCACCACTCTCCTCGCAAGCTTCGTGTCTCGTTTGCCCCAGCGAAGTGTACCCCCACCAGTGGACCCTCACCGATCGTCCGAAGTCTGCTACTGTACTTGTACCGAGATCTGCATTCCCTTTGTTCTTCCACTTCAACTTGAAGCCTGGCGCCCACTTATATTCTGCCTACTCCACCCCAGCATGCCCCCGCCGTGATGGACGTCGATAATCAGCCCTCCGAGGATCGTTCTCGCCGAGCTGCCAGTGTGCTGTCTATGGATGACCTCGAGGCTGCCCAAGCCTTAGAAGGCCTTCGAGCAGATTTCGGTCACTCGCCTCGAGCTCCTCGACAAGGCCTTCCTACATCGCCCAATCCTCCACCTCCAGAACCGCTCCTATCGCTCCTCACATCATCTCACCCACTTATTTCTTCTGCAATCAACGGTTCTGTATCAGCATACACCTCCTCGAAGTCTTATTCTGCGCGATTCAAATCCAGTGCAGAGTTTATCGAACGTAACATCGGTTCACCCGTCGCGAATACCGTTGGGACAGTCGGCCGTAAGACTGGCGTGGAAAGTGGTCTGCGCTGGGCGCTTCAACGACGTGATTCCGGAACCGAGTCGAAACATACCAGCAAACGTCGCAAGGTTAATGGAGAAGCTGTGCCAACAGCGATGGATGTAGAGAGAGGTCCCGACGAAGTGCCAGCGCTGCCGGAGCAGTCGCGCACACGAAGCTCCTCCGATATCTCCATGGCCGACACCCTTCCCCCGTACGACGAAATGAAATCGCCTCGATACGAAGAGAAGCCCGGACGGCAGAACCCCACCTGGCAGAGTCGGCTGGTCATTTCGACTTCTGGTCTGGGTGTAGCGATGAGCGAGGAATCTTTGCGCAGCTTGCAGTATTGTTTGACGTGGCTCCGGTGGGCGAATGGTCGACTTGGCCGTGCTATTGTCGCGCTGCAGAATGCGATGAATGAATGGGAGAACCAGAAGGCTCGATTGAAGCAGGAGGCGGAAGCTGGCAGGGCCAGCAGCCCCGAAAACACGTCCCTTATCACCCAACGCATCCAGGCGGTCAAGGAAGATGTCCTCTCTACTCTCAAACAAGTCGTGGATGTCGTTTCCAAGTACGCTGGAGGGGCCCTGCCTGAAAATGCACGCCACCTGGTCCGACGACACTTGACGTCTCTGCCTCACCGTTTCCAGATGGCCAGCACCTCGCAGCCACCTGCTGACTCCCCCGCTGCTTCATCAGATGCCGGCGTTGGTGCGCACCGCATCTTGGTCCTGGCAAATGAAGGTCTGGATATCCTTGGCCAGGTCAGTGGCGTGGTGAATGATACCCTTGTCAGTGCTGAGCACTGGTGTGATCGTCTTGGACGTAAACGACCCGAACACAAACCCGCACCGGATGTGGAAAATCAGAGCCAGGCTCCTACCCCCAACTCTCAACAGTATGGGATCGATATCAAAGAGCCGATTGTCGCGCAAGCTGTTTCCCAGGAGGATGTACCCATCAGCGGCACGGAGAAGACGTAAGGAGTTCTCTTCAGAAAAACTTTCCTTGTCTGTCAATCTGTCACATGTCTTATCTGTCTCTTTTTACTGTCTCATTTTCTCTTCTTTTTGACATAGGCCCCTTTGATGTTTCTTTTATGATTGATATCCACTACTTGTTCTTCACTCTTTTTCAGCCTCGATCAAAAATCGCATTCAATTTCTGTGATATTTATATATGAGTTCAAGGTCATGAAGTCTTCTCACATCTACTAGTAAATTGTAAGCCTGAACAGGTAGTAAAAAGTTCAAGTTGCGCTCTGAAGACTCGGAACTCGGAATTTACCTACTACCCCCCGAGTCGTCGCCATCAGCAACAAGTTGAACCCTCTTGAAGAACATTGTGCAAATTACGGCAGTAAGCGCTACTGTCACGTACTAGTAGTAGTAGAATCGAGTTAGGAGTTGAGAATATCGAAAGAAAGACAGACTGCAGTGAAGTATTGTTACATTGTATACGCTCTTGGAGCACGGGCTAGGAAAGTATCTAGCCACTATACAGATCCGAGGTGGAAATTCGCTAATGAAAATAAGTACAAATGCTCCTATGTCAGCATTCAACGGCCGAGATTATTCAGCCACCTCGAATCGCGCGCTCTCTGCGCTCGCTCCTTTCTACGCCGCTGACCAATAGTCCATCCACAACCAGCACCAGCAAGGTAACCACCCAAATGAGCGGCGTGATCCATCTTAGTCAGTCGGGAAAGAGGCCAGGCCTGCAAGAAACGAGCAGGGGCTACCATGCTCAGGACTTCAGTTCCGATCAAGCAAGCCAGCAAGACCCAGCCTTGGGTCCAGAGGTTCTCCCGCAGATCATGCGGGAGGATCCACATCGTTACTTTGTCACTGGTGGAAGGGTTAGCGTGGGATACTAGGAGAAATAAGATTATTGAGTCTCGGAACATACTCGAAGTGGTATAGGCACCATGCTGCGACGATGCCACTAGTGGCTGCACTAGCGCCGAGGGATGTTAGGGCCAACGAGCCCATCAGAACGTTGCGGGATAGAGAGACTAAAGAGCCAACGACGCCAGATCCAAAGTAGATAGCCAGGAAGTTTCCACGACCAAGTTCATCGTGAACTAGGGGAAAGGTTAGCAATGTATCAATTGAAGGAGATGTCGACCGTTACATACCCCTGGTGCCCATGAGACCTAGAACCATCATGTTCGTCGCAAGATGTCTCCAGGTTTGATGACTGAAAGTACTACCCAGCATGCTCGGGGCACTCGGGTAAAGAGGCACAATGATAAAGTAGCGGTTGAGAAGTCTCCATGAGGGAGGAATGAACTTCCACATAAATGTGATGGCTACATTTGCGCCAATAATAGCGCCGACGGTTGCAGCCGCAGGAGGGACGCTGGGCCACATACGGTCCTTGCGGTCTGGGGACTGATAGTTCTGAGCAAAGTAGTAACAAAGGGCGACGGTTAGGAGAGTGAACAGGGCAGGTGCCACAAGACGCTGAGCCTATTAGTGTCCCAAGAGGTTAGTTGGCAGATCTCTTTCTCGCTGCATGTTGGGAAACCTTACGGTGGTCATTTCCATTGCATCTGGCGATTCGTGAGTTCCTGCGATGTGATGCTTCTGGATCCAAGCCAAGTAGGGTCGTTCATTGGGGTCCGCTCGAGGGCGCGCTATCGATCCAGTTAGCCATATGTTCATGGGTGAGGAGGACGAGAAAAAAGTCCGATATGAAACAGCACATACCCTCGGTCAAGGCGGCTTCTTGATACTGCTGCAGAGCGGTATCTGCTTTGAATTGACGGCGCAGTCGTTCCTGTTCCTCATTCTCTCCCTGCAGCCATTCCTGGCGTTTGCGCTCTTTCTCGGCCAGAAGTCGCTTCTCATTCATCTCGCGCGCCTCCTTCAGCACACTCTTGCCATACACGGAGTTTTCCTCGCCCAGCTCATTCTCGTAAGAGCCACTTTGCGGTTTGTAGAGACCCAGCTCCTCAGCACGCCGCACAAGTTTCTCTTCTGCTTGGCGTTCTTCCTTTTCAATGCGGGCCAGGATAGCGGCGTCCTCGTCCATAGGGTGATTTTCGCGGAGCCATTGCAAAGCACTGTCTAGTTGGGGTTGCGAGACAGTGCGGACAACATCAGTCGGAAGATCCAGATCGAGGGTACCCTCTAGACGTTGCGCCTGCAAAGCTTGTAGGGCTCTGTTTCCATATTTGACGGAGATTCCCGGGCCGAAAATGAATTTGATATCGGCTTCGGTCAGATTGCGGCCACCCGGGAGAGCTCCGGACTTTTTTTGTGTATGTTTTCCGGCGGACGTTCTCTTCGAGCGTGTGAATATCGGCGTGGGCGTGGACGATGGGGAAATAGGCGCAGGTTGAATTCGGCGATCGGATCGCTGGGGGGTATTAAAAGAACTCCACGAACGGCGAAACGCAGAGCTGGGACGAGAGGAGGGAGATGGCGAGATGCGGAGGTGACGGCAGGCTATCAGGGAGGGTTGAGTGGACAAGACGCTAGATGAACGGATCCCCGAGCAGGGGAGCCGCCATGCGACTGGAACCGCATAGCTCATTTCGAGCAATCGGGGTGGAGAGGAGCACCGAGGAGAGCTGAAAAGTGTGGATGGTTATGGTTGTTGTAGTTTGGAGGATTCCAATGGAGATTGGGAGGTGGAGGCATCACCTGACTCCTTCAGCTTCAAACAGTCTAGAATCGTTAGTCAAACAATTCACTTCAAATCGACTCTATTGATCAATTGGGTATTATCAGAGATACAATTCACTCTCCTAGTCCATTCTGGTCTATTTTGATATATTATCATCGACTGTTGTTTAGTATCTGGCATTGTATTGCTGTGTATCGATTTGGGCGTCGGCGGTCTCCGACTCTGACTTTGTTGTATTGGTATTACGGTAATCTATGTAACCGGGGACCGCTGGAGCTGCCCCGCAGAGTCCATTCCTGTTCTCCTCTCTCTTCCTTCTCTTCTTCTTTTCCTACTTCTCCTCTTCTGCTTACTTTGTCTAATCCCATTATTCAAGACTATCTCATCCAAAATGACTGCTCTTAAGGCTGGCGACTCCTTCCCCGGTGACGTGGTGTTCAAGTAAGTGCCGAGGTCCATTAGATCCGCTCCCCCCACTCTCATACCGATGTCAAGGTTCAATGTCAATGCTAATGGGATTAATTGTATTGTAGGTACATTCCATGGACCGAGGAGAGCGACGACATCACCGCCTGTGGTATCCCCATCAACTATGATGCCTCCAAGGAGTGGGCCAACAAGAAGGTCGTCCTTTTCTCAGTGCCCGGTATGCCTCAAGCTCCAGCCCAACAACAAAAGGGCCCCACGAATATCTTCAACTTGAAGTTGGAGGGTAGTTCATCGGAGTGAAGAATTCCCCTGCTAATAATATTTGATTCACTTATCTTCAGGCGCTTTCACTCCTACCTGCTCCGTCAACCACATGCCCGGCTACATCCAGAACCTACCCAAGCTCCGCGAGAAGGGTGTTGACATTGTTGCCGTGCTCGCCTTCAACGACCCCTTTGTCATGAGTGCCTGGGGCAAGGCCAACCACGTCCAGAACAACGAGATCGTACGTACTACAGTTCAAAGTCTGCTTTTCCCGGGTCTCTTACTGACAACTCCCCAGCTTTTCCTGTCCGACCCCGAGGCCAAGTTCTCCAAGAGCATTGGCTGGGCCGACGAGGCGTCGGGTCGCACTGGTCGCTACGCCATCGTTGTTGACCACGGTAAGATCCGTTATGCCGATATTGAGACTGAGAAGGGTGCTGTTAAGGTAAGTTGCTACGCACTGTCACCCCCGCTGGTTTAAAGAGGTAGATCACTGACCCTTCGTCCATTACAGAAATCGAGCGCCGATACGGTTCTTGCGTCCCTGTAGATGTAAATTGTGTTATCACGCTGCATATGACAAATAGAATCTCAATGAAAATATCCACACATTGAACAATTATTTTAGCCATACGAGTAGTGGTATTGCGTGCTATCGACCCTTGCTTGAACTAATTGCATAGCGGTGAGCAACGTGACGATTCACAGAATTCCCATGGTAGCGACATAGGCAGCAGTAGTGGGACTTCCATCGGTGAATTTGAACTCCCCTTTTATCTTTTCCGTCTCTCCCATGTTACTGCTATGCTATAATTTCCCAGTTACACCATAGTGCTGGATAATGATTGTATACCATTCCATCTGGTCCAATAGGGTACTTCCAATCACATGATCGTCAGGCACCGAGGCATGTTTTCCAGGCCTTAAGGCACCGATCCTTTCCGCCTCCGCATCCGGCCAGTTCCTGTCGCCTTTTTGCGGGGAACCTCCCCTTGCTTCCTCTCTTCTCCTCAGTCCACTAAGTTCTCTATATTCTCATATCCGATCCCCGCTCTCTTATTTTCGATCTTCGCGTCGATCTTGTTCGCTTCCCGCCCGCCACGATGCGTCTGCTCACGCAGGCTCTCTTGCTCGTCCTTCTTGGCCTCCTTTCCCCCACCCTAGCTGTTGGCCCGTCCTGTATCAAAGTTGTCACAGCACTCGTCGGGCGACCCAGTCACATCTTCAACAAGTTCCAGACAGAGATTTGCGACAAAGGATGCCAACCAACAATCCCCCACTGGGACCTCTGGACCCGCAATAATTCCTTTGTCCCTGCTGTCCAAAGCCTCATGAAACGCATGGACGTCCCTCACCAGGAGGCGGCCCTGCTGAAAATGGGCGACGATGTCGCTGTCACCATCAAGCGTCGCTGCGCGCCACTACTGCATGGTAAACATATCTGCGCGGACCCGAACACGCTGGCCGACTTCGGGAACTGCTTCAAGCGCAACTTCCTGCAGGCTTCGATCAAACATCTCCCTGTCCTGCTTCCAATGGCCTCGGAGCAGGCCTGTCGGGAGCAATACAAGTTTCTCCAGCAGGATGAGCTCTGGGAAGAGACTATTCCTCAAAACATGCGCGACTACGCTAGTGTTTGCGATACACTTGGTCCGCTTGAAGATGACGAGGATCATGATGAGTTGTAATAGTTCTTCGGTGTACTTTTGTATCTTCGCTTTGTTGCATATAATAATCCCATAGAGATACCCGGCTATATCACGATTATATCTACTAATGTACCGAAATTAAAATCCTGGCATACTATGCATAGTATACTAAGAACTCGAGTACTAGGTAGTATACTAGTCTAGAAGACAAGACACAAAAATGAAGTCAAACCAGGAGACGTTAGGGTCCTGCACTTGTTTCAAAGTTTGGAATGCCTTGCGCACATTCTTGCAACTTGCAACTACTATTTACTGGGTCCTTTTTTCCTAACTCAAAATGTTCCATGTCGTCCACGGGTGGCTTACGATGCAGCTTGAAACGAGCAATGGCAAAGTCCTGCCGAAAAAAGCCATTGTCTCAGCCAGGTGAATCAGTCTCAACAAAGGCCCGAAACTAACAATGGCTACTGTCTTCAAAGGTATTGATGCTTTGTTATGATCATGAATTCCCTCTCTTGGACATTTAAACTACTACTTCTAGTAGTACTTATACTTGCGTCCGATCTCTTAATTCTCCGCACACCAGATCAACGAAAGCATTCAGTCCGACAGGTGCCATACTCGAAAGGGCCTTCCAATCTCAATTTAGAAACCCGAAGTACGCGAAACGCACCAATTTTCACAAATAGGCAAAAACATCGCAACCATGTCTTCGATCCCGATTACAGCTTACAGAGACAATGTGGAGTCACCGGAGGCAGGACCTTCACAACCATCGCGTTTTCATGACCGCATACGAGATGAGCTACCGACTAGTAGTATCTCAGAGTTTCAACGAGCTACTACCGACTCTGATAGCGACACGGAGTCATCATGGAGTAGCATGTCGCTATCGAGCCTCAAGGAAGAACTGGAGAAGATCAGACGTGAAACAAGAACGCAATTTGAGCAGCAAATGCAAGTTGCATCAACTGCATTCCCTGCCCAGGATGTGCAAGCAGTGAACGGCAGGGTCGATCTCTCGTGGGCATTTGTCACGATTATCCAAGACTTCCAACAAGGCGATTTTATCACCGCGAAGAAGGAACTCCGCCGCGCCAAGGCCCTAGCAGAGAGACTGAAGGATAAGCATGCCATTGCAAGATGTTTTTATTGGTTTGGGCGAATAGCCTTTGTCCAGGAAAAATTGCACAAGGCTTATTTCCACTTTTCTCAGGCACTGCCGGATCTGGACGGCCAAATTTCGTCGGAAGCGGATGATGTTGAGCTTTTCCTCGCCCTTTGTTCACCAAATATCACTCCACAGTATGGGAGAAGGCTGATATATGAACATGCCCAGGCAATACTGGAGAACTCATCTCCAGAAACGAGCTCAAATGATGACGATCCATCACGTGGCTCCACAAAGCCAAAGTCACTGAAGCGGAAACGCGAGATGCACGATGTCTCAATCATTCTTCGACAAGCTCAGAAGCTAAGCGCCTGCTGTGAAGGATATCAGAATAGTAACCAGGGCCGACGGAGACTTCATCCAAGCCTGGAGCGCACTGTAGTGTGGGCTAGTCAGAATGCCGATGATCTTGACAGAACTCGGTATTCGAATATCCAAAAGACAAACATTTTCGATGACACTCGAACTGACTCGCCGAAGCTCGAAAGCAGCGCAGGTCAGGCAGATAGTGCTACTGGGACTGCTAAGCATAGGTTCTCAGCGCTTCCAACAGAAAAAAAGAAATTCAGATTTCGTTTCTACCACATCGGATTATCGGGATTGCGATCTCGCCGCATGGATATCTTCGCTCGCCAAGTTGGTGAGCCAACCTTATCTATCGAAGAAGGGAAAGAATTGGACGATGCCATGAGGGACGAAAGAATTACGATGGCATATCTTATGCTAGAGAAAGAATTCCTAGCTGAGCAAGCGAAATTTCCTGGTATTGCACCAAGTTGTCAAGAGGATGAAGAAACAAACAGGATCTCCGACACGGATAGTACTTCGGACACAGGGAATACTGATACTACTACTACGGGCGACGATTCCGAGTCCATTATCTTCGAGTAACTTAGATTCGATGGCGCATTCAATGATTCAGCTGGTGCAGCCCTGCTACTATTGATTCTACCTGAGCGATATAGTGCTTTCTCTGTTACGAACCTTGGAACAAGGATCAGTGTATTCAATGGATTTCACGGCTGTACTGTAATTGGAACTTGAAGCAGTAGAAATCGGTACAGGAAACTGAGGTCCGTGTGATATTATTTCCACTTGAATCCATTTTCTATGCTCTTATTAGCGGAGAGCCTGAATCAAAGCGTATCTACAGGATAAAGGGTACGTAGTATCACGGCTACTAGAAACAAGTGATGGTAGCGGTACAAAATTAAGCCGATGAGAACTGAATAATCTCTATACCTACTATTCATAAAGTATGTCATCGTAGTACCCCAATGTCTTTATCCCCTTGGTCACAAACTTGGAATACCAAGTATAGCGTCTTCCCCAACGGATACAGTCAAGTAGTAGTGCAGTGGGGATAGAACGCTCGTAGGCTACACGGTCAACACGTGCGGGTCGAATGGAACTGGATGGTATTCATCAATCATCACCGTGCAAAGCACAGCGCCTGCTACCACAGGAAGGCAAAAGAGTGTATGTGTAGATGCTAACTATGTCTATCGTAGACCTACTTATGTGTGCTGCCAGCCCTAACCAACCAATCATATCCTCCTTACATAAACCAATCATATCACAGGGTCCCCAGGCAATCAGAGATCAGCATTATATCGTAGCGGGATTCCCCGCTGCAGTAGTGCATCCCTCAACACTACACTAGTGTACAGGTGCGGATGACAACCCCCTCAAGCCCAGGAGAATGGTAATGGCAGCATCTGATGTCCGGCATATCACACGCACTACTCAGACATCAAACTCTATAGCTGTAGTCAAAATCGCCAAGAAGAAAGAGTACTACGCGGCGACGATCTGTTCTGAATATACTACAATGATATTTTCCGTTTCCCCATTTTCAAAAGTTTCTTTCCATGGATACCTAGATAGTAGTACACTTCAATAAGCAATAGCGCTCATGACACGATGCATTCAAGTTGTAGTGCTATATCAGGTCTCCTTGAATCCCAACTGTATCGCTTACACGACATACTAATTCTGTCTGCCATATACTAGTAGTTAGGTAGGTCAAAGACAAAGTGCAAGAAGACGCAGAGCCTAGTATTAAAATAGAGGAAGGCGATGGATAGTTCAAATAATATGATCCATGAATGGACATATAAAGTGGGATGTAGGCAATCGTATACTAGTGTACGTGATTATCTCACATAAGAAATGACAGAGCGGAATTTGAACACAATAATAAAGGGCTCAGGGCTAGGACCCCAAATTCTCCCGAGTTGTCAATAGGAGGGGACTTCAAGTTGGGTCAGCCAGCTCCAACACCCCAAAGGATACCCGGTGCCAAAGAACAATTGAAGATTGAACCAATTATCAGTGGCTGGGTATTACTAGTCCCTGGCTAGGAACTCTTATTGCACTGGTATGCCTTGAGATTGTTGACCCATCCATCGGGAATTCTCTTTGTTCCAGGATATTTCACTAGTAGGGTTGAGTCATTTCCACCCTCCTCCCCATTTCTGACGACATCATGTTAGCTCCGACCCTTGAAATAAGATGCTGAAGAATTTGAATAATACACTCACGGTCCAAAATTGCAGGTATAGCCCTTGGTACCAAGTTTAATGGAGCCAATGTTTCCCCTATAGTCTTTCTTGATATAGTGTACCTTGTTAGGCCGCTTGCATTCTTTGTAGCAACCACCTCCCCAATTGTAGCCATGGCAGATTTTGACAGTGGCACAATAATCGGCACGGGTCTCAAGATCCGAGTCTGTGGCTTCAACTGCAATTCTTTAGTACCTTCATGACGGTTGGAAAAGGTGCAGATCGAGGGGAATTTTCCTACCTGCGGGTGCAGCAATTGCTTGAGAGGTGACTAACGCCATCAGAGCGAAGGCAGGAGTGAAGAATTTCATCTTTGCTAATTGAATGAGACTGCAACGATGAATTGAACTTTGATGTTTGTTTGAGGTCGAGAAGACAGAGGCAGGATCGGGGACTATTTATACACTTACTGCTAACATGTGTTGTGTACGAGTACTAGTACTACATCATATGGTAGAGTATGGTACTCTGTGACATTTGATGTAGAGTGAAATGATCTGCAGACCCCCAATTACTCCAATTACTACTAGGATACACCAGGGTCCAGGTGGACGCCTGACTAGTAAAGTAGTAGCAAACGCCAAGACTCGTACGATGGGCCAATTGCATCTAAATTGAAGTAACATGGCACTAGTACGTACATAACTCACGTTTAAAAATAGGTTCTCAGATAAATGTGAGTTCCCAATTCTCCAGAATCCATGTTGCTGCAGAAATTTTGAGTGTGATAGGATATGGCCCTGCGCAATGTCATACCGTAAAGGGCTACTATATGCAAGGCTCACATTCCTCCACCACAGCCTGGACGCCTAAAGATCATCGTGTTACAAGCCTAAAAGATCTACCTTGGTAAAATATTAGTTACTCGATAGTATAACGCATTTCGCCGAACTTCTCCGTGGACCTTGACTGTTTCTACCTTCCGGAAAATAGGTCTAACCCCAAGGTAAACTTTGATGATTATGAGGAAATAAACAAGATCTTGATCACGAAGGGTCCTTATTTTGTGTGTATAAGAAGCACAACTCAAAATGACAACAGCACAGCCGGCCACCAACTTGAAGTTGATCGTTCCTGGGGACCCCGCGAACTGAGAGTTCTTGGCAGGAGTATCAGCTTGAATGAAACCACATGCATCACGGATGCATATGCACAGGGCTGTGCCTGTAGATTTGGACTGCTAGACCCAATGAGCAATGCTCCGAAAGTTTCCAAAAAAAAAAATAAAAATAAAAATAAAAACAAAAACATACAACAGCAGGGATTCGCATGTGGTCACCCACCATACTACTAACCTGCCGGCGTGTGGCTTAAGTACGGCTGAGCGGACGGGAAGCCCTGTTCTCCACACCCTATGGTCGTATGTACCAGAGATCACCAAGTTAGGGCTAATATTGTACCGTTTTAGTCGATATCATCGATCATTGGTGATAACAGGGAAGCGCGCTATGGGAAGGCAAATAACGTCCTCGGGTTGCAGGAGCCCACGAGTCGAACCGAGATTATACAAGATCTCTAGGTATGTACAAACTATTTCAAATGGGCGCTCTGCGTGATAATTGCAAAATCGGGTGCTACGCAACTGGTATGAATAGTCCAAAGTCCCTAGTTTTTGATTTCTTCTTCATAGTAGTCCGACTCCTTCGGAGCCTTCGCATGTTTAGTCACCCAGTTGGATAAAGACTTCAAATACGGCGTGTCCAACTTGTCGATTTCCACAAGGTCCTATGTAGCGAGAGCCGCGGTCCCCTTTGAGATGAGTTTGCTCTTCGCTTCAGCCGACACATCGACTAGTGCAGACGAAAGAGCACCTGAGAGTCTGTTAGGATTTACTTGTCTAGCACCGAGCTTGCAAGACTTTCGGAGAATCTCCTACCGACTTTAAAGACATCAAATCGGAGGTAACGGGCTTCGGACGTCTCCCGATATCCATTCACCCCGTGGGGTATCGATGGGCCCATATGCTAGTATACCCCAAAGACTTGGCCTATGGCAGCTAGTCACTAATTTTCGGGTTTGGTCATAAGGGGTATCAATTCTGTAATCCTCCAGACAGAAGGCTTTCTGTGCCCTGTTTCCTTCTTACTCCAGAGCTGGCCCAGTCCTGCTCATACCCAAGAAATCGACGGTCAGATTTTGTATTTGACCTTCTACGTTATTATTATTATAGCCTTCTACTATTTCCAAAAGACAAGAGATGTCACAAGGTGCTATTGAGAATTCCAAAGAGCTTCATCATGTGAAGCATTTAGAATCCCTGGCCTACCAGGGACTTTCGGAGGAAGAGGTTACCATCCTGCATAGATACGAAGGAACAAGAGGAAAGAAAGTGATCAGAAAGGTTCGAATGCTACTTTCGACCGCTAAACAGCCATACTGACCTTAAATGCAATTTTATAGATTGACCTTCACTTGATCCCTGTTCTGGCATTCCTCTATCTATGCTCTCATATTGACAGGACAAATCTGGGAAATGCGAAAATTGAGGGCATGAATGAAGACCTAGGCTTGCTCGGGAATCAGTACAATATTGCGAGTACTCTATTTTTTATTCCATACATTATCTTTGGTATGTACCTATTCTATTAATCATTTCATCTTGAAGTGTCTTCAATTCCTGATCTGTTTCCTTGAAACTCATCTAGAAATACCGTCGAATATTGTATTGAAGAAAACCAGACCTAGCTATTGGCTATCAGCTCAAGTTGTTCTTTGGGGAATAGTGGTGACATGTACGGGATCAATTCAAGGATTTGCCAGTCTGACTGCGTGTCGAGTGTTGCTGGGGTTCTGTGAGGTAAAGCTTGACTTTCTATCCGAGTCGGTTATTAGTTGTGTCCACCTTAGTAGCTGACCAGTAATTAGGCGGGGTTTTTTCCGGGTGCCGTATTCTTGATAACACACTGGTATCCACCTAATGTGATTCAACAACGACTATCTCTTTTATACTGTGCATCGGCCATCTCCGGAGCGTTCAGTGGCCTACTGGCATTTGGAATTTCTAAAATGGATGGCCTTTCAGGACTTGCAGGCTGGCGATGGATCTTCCTTCTAGAAGGAATTGTCCCAGTCGTATTCGGGCTATTTTTACCCTTCATGCTTCCAGATCATCCAGATAGGGTGAGCTGGCTTACAGATGAAGAAAAAAGGTATATTGACCTTCGGTTCCGCCAAACCGGCGATCGTTCCGGAACAGGCGAAGGGGACAAATTTTCTTGGTCTTTGCTCCTCAGCACGATGCTCGACTGGAAGATTCTGTTAACGGTGCTGATGGCCATGGTAAACGCAGCGCCAAATGCAGCCTTCTCATATACAATGCCAACAATCATCAACAAATTGGGATTTGAGGCCCAAAAGGCCCAATTGCTAACTATACCTCCCTACTTCTGTGGAGCAGTCTCCAGTTGGCTTACAGGACGACTTGCCGACCGATTTACCTGGAGATTCCCATTCATTGTTGGGCCCATGATTTTGATGCTGATATCATTTGTGCTTTTATTGGTCCTATCGGCCAATATCGAAGCCTATAAAGGTCCGATGTATTTTGCCATTGTTTTAGCGCAAATTGGTATATATCCCTTGTTGCCCGGTATCTCAGCGTGGACTGGGAACAATCTACCCCAATCTTGGAAAAGATCCATTGGGATCGCGTGGCTATTAGCAGCTGGAAACACTGCCAGTAAGTTTCAAAGCTAACTCTTTCGTAATACTACTACCTAGCTACTAGATATTAGTAGTATAAGACCGATAAATCGCAATTTAGCAAAACATGCTGACTCTGATCCACAGGCTTCATTGGCACCAACATATTTCTCGAGGATCAAGCACCGCACTACACAATCGGGTATGGTGTATCGCTAGGCATCATAATCATGGGAATATTTGCCTGTTGCACCCTGGAGTTTTCACTCTGGCGATTGAACCGTTCCAAGAGCGCTGTGTCGGAGTATGAGGTTCGGGAGGCTTATACCCAGGACCAGCTGACAGCCATGGGTGAGAGGAGTCCTCTCTATAAGTACAAACTCTAGTATTCAACAAGTTGGTAGTCTACAAATGGCATTTTTATCAAAGATCATGGTATCATGCATACTAGTAAAGTGTCAACCAACGGATCGCAAACATGAAACTAGGTCTCAATTTGAGCCATGTAGTGTGTTTGCTCGAGTTGGTCTTTCAATTACGTACCGCTTTGCAGGTTGAACTAAAAGGATAATAATTTTTTAATCTTGATTTAGCTTAATATTTCAGCTAGATAGTCTCTATTGGAACAATTCTAGAAAAATGCGAACGCATTGGGAGGGCTTGCGACGGCTCCCGGGGCCTGTTATTATTGTTATGGTCAGTGTCAGCCTCATCCATAGAGATGTATTGAAATGGACTGGAAAACCTCACATTCATCGGCGAACTCGTAAAGAAGAAAGTGTATCTTCTGGATTCGTGACAGACTTTACTGAGTTTCTCCAAATCAAACAATTCCCCAATTGGCATTCCCCATCCCGCCAGCAACCATTCGTGAAGGTGCCAATCTGTTTGTGTACAAGGCCAAACTTCAAAAGACCGAGTATCGCCTGCTACAGCAGAAATTTTCTTATCCCAAAGGAATTTCAAAAATTCTTTTGATGGCTCGATTCCGATATTCTCGGGCTTCTGACGCTTGTATAGCTCATCTAGTTGAGCTCGTTTGTCATCTTTTAGCTTTTCGTATTCTTTGATGTAGCCAAAGCGAATGAGAATGACATCACCAGGGCTTATATCGTCTAGACTGAGCCCTTGGTATTTTAAGGCCTCGAGCAATTGGTTGAAAGTGACTGGATGGGGAGTCATGGCGTCGACTGAACGGCCATTTTCTTCGGCCCATTTGCACCAGTCTATGAGGACGCCACGTCCAGCAATGCCTTTTTCAGCGATGTCTATTCATGATTTAAATCAAATTAGCCCAAATCTCCCAAGTTATCAGGGTACATAGTATGAGTCTCGAAGTCCACATAGAATACATACGCTGAATTCCGTTGGGAACTGGTGATTCTGCAAACTCTCGCGCGGTTCGTCCCATATAGTAGAGCTTGAGACAATATTCAGAATTTGGAACTTTGGATTTAAAGCTTGGGTAGAGACCAGAGTAAACTCACTTCTTCTTTTTGGTAGGCATAATGACGAAATCCATCCCATTGAGAACTGCACTGAGAGTTGAACGTCCACTAGAAGTTTAATGGCGTGGTAAGCAAAAAAAGTTCGAAGAGCGACAGTAAGCGCAGGAGATCACGATACCTCATCATCATGAGCAATCTTGAGAGGAGCTTTATTGATCAACTTCAGCTCGAGGGTTTTGCGCGTCAAAAGAGGATACGAGGAGCCAGTCAAAGCCCAACTAAACATTGTTTCGAGTCAATAATTTGAACTTCGTTCCTCTCGGTAGATCGAGATACTTGAAAGTTTCCATCAACTTACTTCAAGCAAACACGATTTCCCGTCTTGATATTTTCTTTTGCTGCCTTTGCAACGATTCCCTCTGTGAGGTGATTCAAAGTTCCAATTTGGTCGTTAGGACCCCAAAGCCCCCACGCGTTGCCATGCGGGCCGTTCTTCTGGAGTGGGAGGTCTTCAAACCTAGGGTATTCTTGAAATTTAGGGTCCATGTTACAAGACAATTTGAACTGTTTGGCCTAGATGTTTTTTGAATCAATAGTATTAGTCCTTGAGTTATATCAGAGCGAAGTTCGATAAGATACCTACTATTCTGCGTGGAGGGTGCTCTCCCTCCTGGCCTAATGCCGCTCAGACGGAACACTCCCGATTGGAAAATGAAGGCCCCCCCCTTCATCGGCAATGATAGAATGCAATGCAGATTATGGTCCATTCTCATCTTACTGACAAAAATCTTGAGGTTCTAGACAATAAGCGAATTTTATTAGATTTGATTCATTATTGACTTCTTTGGTAGATGACCATTAATTGCCAGGAAAGTGTGCGTAAATACTAGTAACTAACCGGCCCCCTAAAATAAATTTTGGGGGCCGGTTAATGCCTAGTGCCCAAGGGCCGCGGCGTTGGGGCTCTGCCAATGAAGGACGCAGAGGGCCGACATAGTACGCGCATAAGACTATTAGTATGCTCAATGACTATTTTGGTTCCCTATGTAATAGTAGTGTAGAAGTGCATTTACATAGGCTGAAATTTAATTTTAATATCTACAAATGCCCGATACTGTGCTCTCATATTGCAGTAGAATTCTGAGCTGTGACACCCGGGCATTCTTATTGAAGGGAATGCCGATTCTATGCCGGTCGGATATTCTCCAAGCCCATCGGACAAATCCCGTCAACTTCCAGTAAACCATCAATGATAAAAGGGAAGAGCGAATTCGAAGTAAATGAATTATCACAATTATCATCCGAGCAATATTGAAAAGGAAAACAATTCATTCAAATCACATTAAGCCCTGCAATACTCATCATGGGCTCAATCGGAGAACAAGAATTGACCGTCCCGAACGCCTTCCGGACTCGCATCCTGAACGGCCAGATCACCCCGATCGTGACAATCAAATATGCATTGGGCAACGAAATCGCCATGATGGTTAAACAAGCCGGCTTCCACGGCGTCTTCATCGATATGGAACATGGCGCTTTCACCCTCCGCGAAGTCTCTCAACTCATTCTGGCTTGCAACTACGTAGGAGTTTCTCCTGTCGTTCGTTCACCTTCAAAGTCGCATTGGCATATTAGCCGAATCCTCGATAGCGGCGCTGCAGCCGTTGTGGTCCCGCATGTTGAGTCAGTGGAGGAGGTCCGTGATCTTGTTCATCACGCCAAGTACGCTCCACTTGGTGCACGAGGCTGCACAAATAACCAGCCTGCATTCAACTTCCAGAACGTGCCGACATTGAAGCAAAACGCAGCATTGAACAGCCAAACAATGCTAATTCCTATGATTGAGACACCCGGTGCCGTCGATATTGCGGAAGAGATCTTCGCCATTGAAGGCGTTGATGGTGTTCTAGTCGGCTCCAATGATCTGACTACGGATTTGGGAATACCAGGAAAGTACGATGATCCACTTTATCTGAATGCCGTGACCAAGATCATCAAGGCAGGAAACAAGTACGGAAAGCCCATTGGGATTGGTGGAATTAGTGGTCGTATGGATGTCTTGGAGAAGTGGTTCTCCATGGGTGCGACATGGTCGCTTGGAGGTCAAGATGGAGCGATTTTGCAAAGCGGCATGAAGAATATCGTCAGGAATTACGAAGAGGTCAACCAGAGAATCCAACAGGAAAAGAAATAGGAAGCTCGATCTAATTATACCTATAGAGTTTGAGTTTGGTCATGCGAAATCATAAAATCATGTTCTGTACATCAAATGAATCATTCGGATGCATCGTGAATGGAGGGTCGCCATAGGCATATTCATTCAGACCAGCTTCCATGTTCCATAGAGCGTTGTCCTCGAAGATATCCCAAGAAAAAATGGAACCCTCCGACACGGTAGTATCGGCATGTACAGCTGATAGTGGACCTGGCGTAAATGGAGTATTTGGAAAATGCATGGGCGGGAGAGAGTGTGGCTGTTGGCCAAGGAACTCCATCCCACCTGAGTGATTCTGGCTTGAATGGAAGGATTCTCTTTCATGAGTTCGGTCGAAACTCTCCATTGGAAATGTCGAGGTTGCTGCCGAAGTCTCTGGCAAATCATTTGAAGAAGATTCGATATGTGGATAGGCGTTTTCGTGAAGATCGCCCTGTATCTGCCGACTGTATTTTCGAATGATGTATCTTCTTAGCGCCTCATAGACTGCAACGTATCTAGTTGCATCTGGAAGCTCCTCGCCCATTCTTTTGAGTGCCTTTTCCGCTATAACCATAGCATCGGCGCCATTCCGAATTATCAATAAGTCGAAGTCTTTCACAACTGACAAACAGAACATAACGGATAACCCTGCTGTGAAGAGCATTTGGAAGTAGCTTCGAGTGAATGTTATCTTTTTTCTCTCGAATAGCCGAGAGAATATTGTAATTGCTCGACATGCACACTCCAGGCACAGAGACAGGAGGTCTCTTGGCGGAACATTGCCTTGCTTCGGAACGATGTCGATTGCCTTTCTGACCAGCAGCAGGCGTTCTCTATAGCATAGCAGATCATACCATTCCTGCATTTGATATAAATTCTGTGGATTCTCAAAGACTGGCGTAGAAGCACGCCACTGTTGCAGTTCGCTGAGAAGCTTGTCCAAGCTAGAGTAAATGACCCCCCTGGCTATTGTACTGTTTTGCGCACCATTTCCCACGTACCTGTCCCTGAACTCGAAGTGAATTTGAGATGTCACTTGCCGTAGCCTCAAGCAGGCAAAGAAAACAGACATTTCAGTTGTTGGCTTCAGGACAGCTGCCATAGCAGACGTGGAAGCAAAGGAATCAAGATCAGGAAACGCACCAGAGGCTTCAGCTGCTTCTATTTCCTCATCATTTGCATCTGCCGGGAATCCAATCTCGATGTATTTATCCCCGATTGCGAATGGGCGGTCCAGCGTAATTGAGCTGTATCTGTCTATCATATAGCATTCCCAAAACACTCTTCGCTGTAATTGCTCTTGTAGAAGGCCCAATTTCCTAGTGGATGAAGCGGCCCTGTGTAATTCTTGCTGTATACACATGCGCATACCGAGACGAGTGATTTCCCAGATTGATGTGCCTATGAAAATTCAGTTTTCAGTAATTTGAGGCATCTCTAGTCTTAACCAAATAATGACATAGCTGCTCCTCTAGAGGTATACAAATTGATGGAACTGACCTATGTGATGGTATATCGCAAACCGACCCACAAGTAGTAGGTCTTGTATTGAAGCAAGTCCATTGGAGAGGAAACCTTCATCAAAGAACTCCAATGCGGATAGATAATAGCTATATGGGTGATTCTCAAGCTCGCCATTGCGATATGGGAGGATTGAGCCAATAGCAATAATCATGAAGGCTTGAAAAAGATCATGTTTGGGGATATTCTCGGGATCGGGAGCTGTGCCATCTTCGACATCCGAGCATGCGAAGGTCCTGTGGTACAAGTCCTGGACGTCTCGCCGTAAAAGAAACGGATTCTGGACATGCGATCCATTCAGACTATGAATATCAGTTTTTGGATCTCTCGAAATTGAAAGAAAGGATATTGCATACTATTTATCAAATATCAAGCGTGCATTGGGAGGGGATGGGAGGGGGACAGGCTTTACGCGTGCCTCTGCTGGTCCAGAACCTGTGGACAAATTGTGCAACAAGGTAGGATCATGCTCACGCCACTCGGAATCATCAAACAGATGCCGCATGAAGCTGTGATGATTAAGGTTAATTACGCACAATCTACCAAAGTGTATCAAATCGCTTACCTTATTCCTCCGTTTTCAATAAAGCTTGAAGACCGCTGTCTCGGAGCTGGGCAGTTGGAGGACTCTGCCATGGGGTCTAGGGGTGTCTCTGGAGTTCGATGGGTATGGGTTGTCGAGGCCATCTTTTCTTCAAGTAGCTTCACGTCATTTTCCAGGACATTAATATACCTATAATGAAAATCAGTTTCAACTCTTGTGCGGTAGCCTTCACTGACAACTCAATGAGGTGACATACTCTCTAGAAAACGACTCATCATTATCGGTGGAAAGTGTTACACATTCTTGGCCATGTTTCATACAAAGCGAGCACTTTGGTCGAAGGTTGTCACACTATGTAATATTTGAGCTTGCGTTTGCATGTCTGACGCCGTTTGAAACACACCTTGGACTTTCTTGAATGACAAAAACGACACGCTGGTAGTCGAGGGATAGTCGATGAATTGTTTCCACTCCGTGGTGAGGAGTCCAAATCATTCGTGTTTAACATGGCCCTGAGGCAAATCGGCCATACCTCCCAGCCTGGAGACAGTACTACCAGGGATACTTACTTGGCTTGACGGCTCGGAGTGTTGAGGTCGGAAAATATCCGGCCATCGGAATTCCCCTCTTCATGGCGCGTCCCAATTCGAAAGCGGTCAGTAGCTTCATAGTAGACAACACTGATAGTGGCATGATTCTCAGAATTTTACATCCTTCATTTGAGATTGATTCTATGATATAGTATTACAGATATTCAGGAGCCCGGCTTAAATTAGGAGGGTTTCGAGTTGGAATTTTCGCTAACCTTCAAGTGGGAATTTGTCTAGTAACCTTGGAGTCATGCGCAATAGTAACCGTTAGTTACCACTAGTGATAAGAGTAGTATTAATAACATTCCTGGGTCATTATATTGTTAAAAATTATCGCTCTCTTAATACTGTGCACTCAATTCCCGGGTGGGCTTATATTCACATTTCTCAAACTTGCTACTATGTCCATTTGGGTTTCTATGAACTACTAACACCACTGGTGCCAGTGGGCATGGATCAAACTACATATCTAAAATTATTCTGAACAGCGCTTCTCTCATCATCGCTCAGATGTGATATGAATATCGCATCGTTCATATCCCCTTCCGTCGCCAGCTTTTCAAATTTCTTGTTCGACCGCTGAAGCAAAAATCGAAGGGTCAAAATACATGACATTCCAAGGGCTTGGAAAGCTAGCAGACAGCCCCAAGATTGCCGAAACTCAGGCTCATACTCGTCCAGCCAAAAGTAGTTGGCAAATAGCGAAGCAATATTGGCGCATGTGTTTGCAAGTCCAATCGCGACAGCTCGTTTGATCGGGGGCTGCGTAATAGTGGAGGACAGCCATGCGTACGTCGTAGAATACACTCCAAATGTACCGCAGCAAACAAGAAAAGTAAAGACGTAGCGGGCCCAAAGCTGGTCAGAGACTGCAATCAAAAGAATCGTGCCAACCATAGCTAGGGCTTGAGATATCGCAGATGGAATTGACCGAATCTGTTTCCTGTCCGCCATCCATGCCCAAGAGAGGGACCAGCAGAACGCCACAAAGTAGGGCGGAGATGTAAGCAATAGCACAATCGTATTATTCGTGAAACCAAGTTGCTTGATCAACGTTGGGAAGAAGTGCGAGTAGGAGATGGATGCCGTTGTGGACATTTGTAAACAAGCGAATATCCATGTCCGGATGTCCTTTGCTGCCCATATGAGGCCTCGCATAATGGGAACTTCTTCAGCATCGAGTAAAGTGCTATTTCCCGCATCAACGGCGAGACGGGCCTGGGCCACAACTTTCTCGGAATCTGTGAGCCATTTGGTTGTACTGGGAAAGTCCGGGAGGACTACCAGTGCGATACAACCTAGGATCACTGTCGCAAGACCCTCGAGAATGAAAAGCCATCTCCATGCTGCAAGCCCGGCGACACCTCCCATCCCGGACAGAATTCCAGCCGATATGAGGCCGGCGAATGCGTTCGAGAGGAGAATCCCGCAAACCAATAAGGCCATTCTAACACCAATTTCACGTTTTGTATACCAAGAACCAAGATAGTAAACCGCACCGGGGAAGAAAGGGGCCTCCACAAAGCCAAGAAAGAATCGGACAAGCAAGATGCCTGGTGTGTTTTGCGTGGCGGCGGTGCATCCGCTGATAATAGCCCAAAGTATCATGCATGTTGGCTAAGTTTGATGTTAATATGAGTGATGTATACCATCAGAATTTTTGGTAAGCTTACCAGATAAATTGAGGGACGAAATTTCGTCATCATGATCGTAGATGGGAGTTGCATGAGGATGTAACCAGCAGAAAAGATCGATATCGCCGTCTGGTACTCCGCGCCCTCCAAGCCAGTATCCTTTTGAAGGCCATACAAACGGGCTTGAGTGATCGAGTTTCGATCCAGGTAATTGAAAAGATAAATCAACACAATTAGAGGGAGAATTCGAATGTCGATTTTCCGTAATAGCTCTTTTTCCACGCCAGCGCGGAACTCGGGCTCATATGAATGGTACGTAGCCACCACATCGGCGCCATCGCCATCTGGGGTATGTTCCACCCATTTGTCTGCCTGGTCTTTGCTCTGTACCTCCTGGCTATCTGGACTTGCCTTGGCGGAAGAAGGGGTAGAAGTCATCTCGCTAGGTAAGCTGCGAGATCAAGAAATTATGAGGCAGTGGTGTTTTTTGGCACATTTCTGAGAGGATAATTTGGGGTATTTATGAATGGATGAACACCTTTGAACTCCAGACAAAAATTGAGGGACGGCAATTTTCCCCAGACAGAAAATCTCATGTTCCCCAGAAATTTTCCCCATCGGAAAGTTGCCGAAGTCCAATCACAATCGGTTATTTGCCCAGGTGAGGTCCCTTATAATGCGGGGAACGGCAAAGCAAAAATTGACAGCTGCTAGCTGATCCCGCTCATAATTGCTTGGACATTGCTTGAACATTGCTTGAAAATAATAACTGATACCATTGCCATCAGTGTCGCTTATACTCTCGTTCGGACTTTCCACAACAATCATATCCCGGGTTCTATGTCGACTTCGCCAGATTTGACAAATTTCAGAAATTATTTCCAAGGTTTCCCCCCATATCTTTTTTTCTTAATAAAAACTTGAAACAACCAACATACAAATATTGCATTTATTGAACATGGATGGAATGTGGGATACACATATCCATTGCCTTGCCCCTACTCAATACCCATACAAACAAACGCGCGCTTACACCCCTCCTGCGGCACCTTTGGAGGCTTTGATTAGGACCACACCAGCAACAAAGATTGTCCTTGTCCAAGCTTCCGTAGAAGACGGGTTTGATGGGTTGGCCCATCACCTTACTCGCATTCAAACAGAGTACCCGAACATCGTTGTTCGTGGAATTGTATGTCTGGATGAGAATTGGCAAAAACTGAGCAGTGAGGATTTTGACGCTTTCCACGCCCTGGGCGTGCGATACTGTCGAATTCATGGAATCTATGGAGGGGAAAATAAAGATACCCAGACTTTAGAGCAAGAAATCTGTCACTTTGCCACCTCTTATCCTGCCACAAAGTTGAAATGGGGTCTATCTGCGCAACTTCCTCTCGCAACATGGTGCTCCTTGAAGGCTTTATTCCTAGAGGACAAGGATGTGAAAAATCTCAAAATTATCGCAGATCATGTTGGCTCTATCGTGCCGAGCGATGTTGAAAGCCCAAACTTCAATCAGTTTCTTGAGATGCTTCGTGTTGGAAGATTAAACGTGAAAATATCTGCTCTTTATCGCAGATCCGGAGAAGATATTTCGAAAATGAAGTCAATCGTACAGATTCTGGCCGATACTGCACCACATGCGCTCATATGGGGTAGTGATTGGCCCCATGTTGATGCATCTCAGGGCAGAAATACCTCGACAGTGCCTTCAAAAGCAGATTTCAGACGAGAGCTTTCAGAACTCGAAGATTGGCTATCCGAGGATCAATTTCGTAAGATGCTGGTGGATAACTCACAGCGTCTCTTCGGAGTTTGAAACTACTACTAAGGTGTCTCGAATGAGGAAAAATGAATTTTTGCGAAACGGTTACAGTGATACCGTCTGCCTCCAGTGCTATCCTTTCATGTGATCTTCAACTATTGTACTTTAACTCGTGATACTTAATTTGACTTGTTGAAGGCTCGGATATTTGACCATCTATCATTTTGCTGGATTTTGAAACACTGTTTACAGTAAGGATGGCTGGGAATGTAACAATAACTTGAAGATCATGAATAGAGGTCTTTGCAAAAGACTCAACTCGTTGCCATTCAACAAGTCAAGAACGCCTGGTCATCACGAAATAATTTACGAGTAAAAAAAGTAGCAGTCTCATTATCCCTTGAAAGGACCAAGTATTAGAATCTGTTATTTTTGAATTTATCGTGACGATTAAAGCTTCCAAGGTTTTGTTGTAGATAATTTGAAGATGATTTGTATACATTTCACATTTCACATTTCACATTAAGCGACGGACAGAATCCGGACCGCCTTTGCCAAGAAACCCCACGCATTTCCCCAGGAACTTTCCACTTTCCCCGTCTTCTACCCCAAGCCCTCTTCCGATACGTGTTGAGAAGGCTTAAGTCGGGCATAAGGGATTTGATCCGATGTCTGAAACACCTAAATCATCGCGTAAACAACGCGGTCAGGCTTGTGAGAGGTGTTGGAAGCGAAAACAAAAGGTTTGATTCATCATTATTCCTCATGCATGACCCCGTGCACGCAACATCATTTCCGGCTGCAGCTCTTCCTTAATAAGTCTAAAAAAAAACTGACGGAAAAAGTGCGATAAAGCATTGCCTACATGTGCAGCATGTGTCGAGGTTCACGCCGAGTGTGTTCCTCGGAAATTTGCCATTGAGCCAATTGCGAGCAGTGGAGGCAATTTGTCTCACTCGGCCATTCCAAGGTGATCTACATTTTATTTCCCAAAATTATTGATGCCCATTGTTGACTCTGTTTATGTAGTTACGTGGAGACATTGAAGAGGAAAAGACGTGATTTGGAAGATCAACTAGGACGCCAGACGCGCCAGCGACCATGTCAATCGCAGGATGCCCCAGTGGGTTTGCCCCAGACCCCTGGCACTGCGTCACGCACGACAGAGACTGCTCAACCACATCCGCCAAGTAATGATCAGGCTATGCCCGAAAATACTGTCTCAGCAGCCATGGGCGAAATTGGGTTTTTGTCGCGCAGTGCAATGGCAGAGCCTCGCGATGAAGCCAACCCTTTCTCACAACAGCTCTCCATGGGCCGTATGGTTTGTGCCGCCTTGGCTCTTTCTGGTGCGAATCCATATCAGTCAAACGTTGATCCTTACAAACAAAGCATTGCTACCTTGGCAGATCCTGCTGTGTCTCTGTCACGACAACTAGCATTGCCTTTCCTAGATTATTTCCAGAAGTCAATCGGCTTCCAGTGCATTCACATCAGCCAAAAGGAACTGAGAAGTGATTTCGATTCATGTTTCAGTGGTTCTCAGACAGAAGCAGGCAGATCACTGTCGAATGTTCCTCCCCATAAAGCATTTTCTGTCTATCTATATGTTGCGACTGGGATTCTCCTTTCTCCAGAGTCAAGTATTTTGCAAGGACTCAGTGGCAGTCTCCATCGATCGGGCATGAAGATCTTCCCGTCAATTTTGGATTCTGGGAGGGGGACAGATATTCTTCATTGCATGATCGCTTTGATTCTCTTCTCCATGTATAGTCCCCAGGGGGGCTCGGCATGGCATCTTATTGGTTTGGCAGTGAACAAGGCCATCACCCTCGGTTTTCACAAGGAGCCGGATTCAAACCTCAAATTACCGCCCCATGAGATTCTCATGAGAAGGACTGTATTTTGGAGTCTTTATGAGGCTGATCGGTGAGTTTGAATTGCCAACATCAATTGCTACATCATGAAATATCGAGCTCACTCATCGACATCAAACTCGAACAGAACAATAAGCATAATCATGGATCAGCCATTCAATATCGAAGATGAGGATATTACACTGATGGTGAGAGATAAATCTTCTTGTTTCCTTCCTCTTCAAATAGTCAATTCTAACTTCCTGGATGTCCCGATTAGCCACCTGACGAGTATATCAACAATTCGCCCGAGAAGAACAAAGCAGCATATCATAAGATGACGCATGCTAGACTCATGTCGGGAATAAGGGATGGGGCTTCAAATAGCGTTCTCTACCACTATAGCAACATTTGCTATTGGAAGGATTCTGCTCAAGACAGCATTGCGGATGACTCCCAAGCCGGATTTGTTCAAAAAGAGATATTGAGATTGACAGCTAGAGCGATGGTCGAGATTCTGAAGTCAAAAGGGTCATTCAATATTGAGGCAACTATGATACATAGCTCTCAGGTCATCGAGAAAGACATTGTTGTCACTTGCTCGAAGTACATTGACCATGAATTCGCGAGCTCCGATCGGGGGATGTTCATTGGGGGGTTCGTGGATGCGTACGACATTTTCGCTGCAGGTGTTGCCATTGTCTGTCTCAAGAAGGGGGACCATTCGCCATCAGTGGACTCCAGCGTAATCAACAAATGCACGACACTATTAACGATTATAGGAGAGAAGTTCACTGGCCTGAGAATCTTGCGCCGTACACTTCAGGCTTTTGCTGATGAAGTGTTGACTAATGTCCGAATTGACTCAATCATTCACGAACTTCCAGGTATCATACCAAATGGAATTCGCAAAATAATATCCGAAAAGCTACGGTCACGTTGAGTGGAATTAGTTTTCCTTGGACGCGTACTGGAAGAAGTGACTAATTGGACATCTCACAGCGGAGACATCCCGGCGGCAAAATTCCGACGTCCGATACATCCCATTACTTTGACGAATCTATAACAAGGCGACCATACTTCGTTGGTGACTTCAATCTGATATCTTTTATCAACCTTATATCTCTTTGATTGAACACCATGGTTCCAGGACTCATCAGCGAAGGGGATCATTCCCAAACCAGCACCACAGAGTCACGAAAGCCAACTGTCTACGCCCTTGACCCGTGGAATGAGCATGCAATCGAACATGCAAAGACTCTTTTCAACTTGATTCAACCTGGCGACAAAGGACATTCGGAATGGCGCCAAAATGCCTCCGCACTGCTGATTCGAGGATCATACCTCACTGCCGAAGATATTGCCAGCTGCCCGAATCTGATTGCCATCGGAAAGCACGGCGTCGGAATCGACAAAATCGACCAAGATGCCTGTGCCAAGCGTGGAATTAAGATCTGCAATACCCCGGGCGCAAATGCTCGCGATGTTGCAGAGTTGGTTCTGTCGCTCACCATGACAGTAGCCCGAAACATCCGATCCATTACAACTCGGCAAATGACCAATGTCGTACCCAAGGAAACCTGCAATGGGTTGACGCTCCACAAGAAGACTCTTGGTATCATTGGAATGGGTAATATCGGACGCATTGTAGCAGAGATCTTCCGCGGTGCTTTCGATGCCGAAGTCGTGGCTTACGACGTCTTTATGCCAGAGGGCGCCTGGCCTCATATTCAGCACGACAGAGTTTCGGACATTCAAGAAGTCATCCGAAGAGCTGATGTTCTTTCCGTTCATGTACCTCTGACTCCGGAAACACGGGATATGATCTCTTACAGAGAGATTCAGACAATGAAGCCAAATGCCATTATAATCAATGCTGCACGAGGTGGTATTGTCAACGAAGAGGATTTAACCAGAGCTCTCTCTGAAGGCTACCTATGGGGTGCCGGTTTGGATTGCCATGAGCAAGAGCCTCCAAGTGTCGCAAAGTATGGAAAGTTATGGGAAAACTTGAATGTCGTCAGTACTCCACACATTGGGGCAGCAACACGACAAGCCCAGACTGCTAGTGCTTTGGCAGCAGTGGACAATTTGCATAACCATCTGATGTCTCTTCGTGAAGGGCAAAATAACTAAATAATTCCTGAAATAAGACGTAAACAATTTTACACCTTAATCTTTCAAGTTGCTCAGGTTGCTGTGCCTTGACTTTCCCATAATCGCGAATGCAACTAAAGGTTAGTACTGTCTATCTTTGGGCTTAGCTAGTACCACCAGTATTACAATTGTAGTAGCAACTACTATTGGTAGATAGAGGAGCCCGGTAACCTTGGAATTATTACTATGAGAAAATTACTAGGAAGGCTGGATATCACAACTTCAAGTTCAGCTTATGGGTAACTTGGACCACTGCCCAGCATATACTAACTACTCTAAATTATTTACATGGGTAGAACAGCGCCACGACAATGCCATCTCACATACTGGATGTTGCCCTTCATACTGTCCGTTATAAAGATAGTCTTTCCATCCTCGCCTCCAAATGTACAGTTTGTCAAATTCTTTCCTCCACCGGACGCAGTAACGATTCTGGCCTTAGGAATCCCATCTGAATCAACCACAAAGACCGACCCAAGGCTAGGGTGGCATATGAACAAGGAGCCCTCCTCATCGACAGCCAGCCCATCAGGGCCAGCGCACCCGAAGGATTGAAAGAACAAGCCCGCTTTGGTGGTGCTACCATCTGCATTGAGCGGCAGCCGCCAAACAGCATTTGACCGAGTCATGGCCACGTAAAGAAATCGCTCATCTGGGGATAACGCAATTCCATTGGGGGATATTCCATTCGTCACTAAGCAATCAAGCTTACCATCGGGGCAAAGTCTATAAACGCGCCCAGTTTGATCTGTCATCCCGGTTTGACCTTGATCAGTAAAGTATATCTCATTTTTGGAGGAGACGACCAAATCATTAGGGCCTTTGAAGCGTTCCAAGTTGCGACGAGTCAAGAACGGAGAAACTTCCTTTGTCTCTGGGTCCACTAGAATAAGTCCCTAGCGATATCTCGATATTAGCAACTTGATCACCTCTGCCTAGTACTTTTTGGTCGATATCAATGCACCTGTTTGTAATCGGCTATCACCATGCGTCCATCATCTCGCACAGCAATGCCATTCGGCTCACCATCATACCGCACGCACTCCGTGACCTCCTTCTGCGGGGTAATTTTCAACACGCGGCCATAAGGAATATCGGTCACATAGAGATCCCCATTTTTCATGCATGTTGGACCCTCTAGGAAAATATCCGACGGTAGTAATGCCGATCCGCCTTTCCAGTCGGTGGGTTGTCCGGCACATCGCAAAGCATCCGGTATACGCACATAGATTTCGGCCTGGATGGTTGGTGGAGAGGGGTAAAAATTCATTTTTTTTTCTTTAAAAAAAAGGTTTGAGTGGAAAGTTTGAAACGAGGGAGTTAGACGAAAAAGTCTTCGGATCTTGGCTAAAAGGACGTCTTTTAATATGATTCTTACTGGGGCTTCAAGGGCCGCCGGATAATTTCCGATCGGCAACGGCATTTCACATACTACCCCAGTTTCTCCACCAGCAGTGTGCAGCTGAAAGATAAAATGATGTGGAGATGATAGTATTAGTATATTGACCCCATGCTCTGGGATTTGAGTGGGAAGTGATTCTCTGGAGTTTTGTTTTTGTTTTGGTATTTCATACTACTCCTCGCAATGGGCCTCATTTCCGATACGAAACAGGCGATCAGGGACTCCCCCAAGGGGATTTTCAATTGGTATGTCTTTACATGTACTTGGATTTTTGCCTTCTCTGGTGTATCCAAGGGCTTTGATGAAGGTAGGGTCGCTCATTGTGAATTGGAAGATTTGGCGCAGTGTTCTAAAATTTCATAGGAAACATCGCGTCCATAGTGGTACAAAGTCATTTTAAAAAGGTTTTCGGTCTCGACGCGGAAACGGACAGTCAATATGCCAACACGAAAGGCTGGCTTGTTTCGATTGCAACAGCTGGCGCAGTATTTGGGAGTCTTGGGGTAATCATAATTATTTGAGGACAATCAAAACATTGAAACATGTTTGAGGCTAACAAGCAACTTCTCTATAGTGCTTACCGATAACAGATCGCTTTGGACGACGGTGGGCTATGGTCATCGCAACTCTGTTTTATATGGCAGGTGTTCTCGGACAGGGCCTGAATGGAGGAAATTTGTCGGGGTTATACGCGTCTCGATTCATTGCTGGAATTGGTATTGGCGCAACTACTGTTGTTCCACCTATGTACATTGCTGAGGTATCCTCACCCCTTGAGCCACTGAACTTGGAGGTCGACTAAGATTCTCCCAGATTTCACCCAAAGCAATTCGTGGTCTATTAACGCTTCAATACGCTGTTTGCCAACAACTTGGAGTGGTTCTTGGTTTCTTCATTAATTATGGTGTGACCAAGCGATTCGCTTCCACAGACACTCAATGGATGCTTCCAACTCTTCTACAACTCCTCCCGGCTGCCATCTGGGGAGTGGGTATTTTCTTCTGTCCCGAGTCTCCACGTTGGCTTCTTTACATCGGCAAAAGAGACGAGGCATTAGCATCCATCTCTAAGCTACGCCATCTTTCCATTGACCATCCAGCTCTTCAAGCCGAAGTTTCCGGGATGGACGCTCGAATTCTTCATGAATCGGAAGCCATTGGTAACTCAAGTCAGTGGGAGCTTCTCAAGGAGACTCTGGTTCCGGTCGAAAACAGGCGCCGGTTCTTCTTGATTTTCATGGCAACGTTATTCTCCCAATGGTCTGGCGCTAACGCGATTACCCAATACTCTCCAACGATATTTGGCTACTTGGGGATCAACGGTGATGAAGCCCAATTTTTAGCGACTGGAATTTACGGCGTCGTTAAATTTACCAGCACCCTATTCTTCGCCCTTTTCATTGTCGACTTCATTGGTCGTCGCCGCTCTCTCTTAACAGGAATCTGTCTGCAGATTGCAACGCTTGTTTTCGTCGGCGGATATCTAGGTGGAACAAAGAACATGAGTGCAGAGGCTATTGCCAATTCTCCAAATGCATCTCGTGCCTCGACAGCAGCAATCGTCGCCATTTTCTTGCATGCAGTAGCATGGAGTATTGGTTGGTTCAGCATGCCATATCTTATTGGCTCCGAGATCTTTCCAACAAAGATCCGCTCTTTCAACATGTCCATTGCGATGGGATTTCATTGGGCCTTTTATTTCGGGTGCTCCCGTGCTATGCCTAGCCTGTTAGCGGCGAGCCATCAATGGGGGGCTTTTGTATTCTTTGCATGTATTTGCTTGATTTCACTGGTCTATGTATCCCTTGCTATGCCGGTGAGTTCAATGCCACATTCTGGCCTCATAGCAAGCATGACAATTTGCATTAAATGGGTATTCTCAAGCTAAGTGCTAATTTTTTGACTAGGATACCACCGGACGCTCACTTGAGGCGTTGGATGGTCTTTTCCAGCGGCCTTGGTACACGGTCTACAAAGTGGCATATCCGAGCCATGACGATGTGCAGATTGAGTTGGTAGGGAAGGGTATTAACGTACCCAAAGCGGAGCATGTCGAATCTGCCTGAGTATTGATACCGGCAACCTTGGAAGGGTATGATTTGGGTGAAATGTGCGGAGACCAAGGTGATGACGGCACCTTGGGATAGGGGTCGCACGAGAACAAGTAATAGTACGTTGCGTTAGATGAGTAGTTTAAACCATCATCCTTTTCGTTGCTACTTGTGATAATACTACTGTATACTATTAATGTCCTGGCTGGCACTAGACGGCAGCCAACTTTACAATAGCAATGATCCCGATGGATAAACTAGTGCACCGTACCCTAGATGAGTGTTACAGCATCCAATCCCAGGGTCCCAACCTTGGAAGTTTTTTCAAGTCGTTTCGGAGCCAGCTTGAGAGGTCTGGTACTAGTGATACTACTATCCCACATCCACTGTAAATCAATTTGACTAAATCCCAATTACAACTGAATTTTCAACTAACTGTTGTCGATATAGATTGTGGGGATACTTCACAGAGCGACCAGGAGTAATTGGCTAGGAAATAGAATCTCAAAGCAAGAAATGTAATTAAGCAACGAGTGGACAGATGCCAATACAAAGCAGTACCCTACTAATCGAGACCATTGAGTCGCTCTGAAAAAGTAAAAGACCTACAGCAAGCAATGGATTGCGTGTACATGGAGATCTTATGTATAAGTAACCAGTGCTACTCATAATACTACTACCACCGAATCACGTCATGTTATCCTGTTTAGCTAGCATATCTCCATCCTTCTGGCTCGCCAGCAGCATCTTCAGCTGCTTTGAGAGCTTTGTTTTTCTTGATACAATACCACTTTGTCATGAGAGCAAATATTGTAGTAAGACCACAGCCGGCAATGATGGCGCCTCCCCCAGTCTGGTAGTAGGGCTCTTGGTTGGTTAGAAAGAAGTATGGAGTAAACCAATGGGAAATTGAGGAAACGCAGTTGGCATAAGCAATTAAAGCAGCACGTTTAGTACGAGGGCGAGGAACGACAGTTGTTTCCCACGAAATTTGGACCTGATGAGCAAATTATTAGCATATTACGCTTTGTGGAGCTTGAGAATGACTGTGACAACTTACGCTCAGTCCAGCAAATGGTCCCAAGACAAGGAGAATCATGGCAAAGTAGCGGGCGCCCACATTCAGAGTTGTAATCATAACCACGGCGCCGACAAGAGTGACTAAAATAGGCACTATGATGTGAAAGCCATGTTCTAGTCTCCTTCCTGATGACCATGAAATTCCCAAGGTCACTAGGAAAGCAATGACAGGCGGGGGCGCTTGAATGAGGTATGTGATGTTATTGTTAAACCCAAGAGTTTTCACGATCTGAGATTTTATTAGCCAAACATGTACTAGTCCTGCGACGGACACAAGTCTTACCGAGGGGAAAAAGTCTTTATATGACTGAGCAATGATTAATGAAAAATGGATACCCGCAAAAAGATGCGAGAAAGGGTCCTTCATGGCTTTCCAGAATCCATCCCAATGGCCCCCTGAATCATCCTCTGACAGCCCACCAGCTGAAATAGTCTGGCGATATTGAGCCATGGTCAACTCCTCCTCGGTGAGGAAGTATGTACCGGTTGAGTCAGGAAAGTTTGGGATGAACCAGAAGCTCACAAGAGCGACGAGTATGCTGACCATTCCTGAATCATATATTAGGTTAGTAAATCTCAACCCTTAGAAAAATTGATTTTTACAGGAGCCTACCTTCGAGTAGAAGGAACCATTTCCATGCTCTGAGGTTTGCGACCCCCTCCAAGTTCTCAAGGATTCCAGCCGCGAGAAGACCTGAAAGGGCTTGCGAAATAGTGTTACCCGCATGCCATATACTCATCCGAAGAGGTGATTCGTTCTTCGTATACCAGGATGAAGTCATTAAAGAGACTGCAGGTACAAATGGTCCCTCAACAAGACCGATGAGAAAACGGCACAAGATAAAACCCCACCCTGCGGTGACGGCAGGCATACAGATGGTGACAATAGACCAAGCAAGCATGCAACCAGGTAGCAAATAACGTGGGCTTCCTTTCGCAACGATAATATTGGCTGGTATCTGAGAAATGATGTATCCCACATAAAACAGAGAGATTCCGGCCGACCACTGAGTGTCGTTCATTCCTAGATCCTCCTGCATGCCAGCCAATCGCGCATTCGATACATTGATACGGTCAAGGTAACTAGAATCTAGTCAATTACAAGGCGAGGTTTCAAACCGAAATATAAGTACACTCACTTCATCAGCAACATTGCTGTCACCATTGGCAGAAATTTCCAATCTAGCTTGCGAAGAAGAGATTTCTCAATGGTTCGTAGCTCTTCTTGTGATTTTTCTCTTATCACTTCGTATCGCTCTAATATGGGATCCCTCTCCGGGGCAAACTCTTCGAGCTCAACATTACTCTTCATGTCGAGAGAATGGCGATTGGATTTTACCGATGAAGGCATTTTGTCGGACTTCGGGCTGATAACTGTATTATCGTGCTATCAAATTCAACGACGGCGCTGGGTAGGGAAAGCATGCCCAAGAACAGGTTGGAAATACCGCTCGATTTATATTACTAGATTTTGCACAGCCCTTTCTTGGCAACAATAGATTTGTTGAACTGGTAGATACACAGTTAAGTTAGTCGAAACAGCCTTTGCTAGCTTTTTTCCCCCAGGGTTTTCTTTTGTCAGAGTTAACCATATCATGATCCCCATACCCCGCGTCTTCGAAATGAACGTGCCCTGCCGGACCCCAGGAAAACTAAACCACGAGAAAGTATCTCCGCCATGCCAAGCTCTTTGGACCTAATGCCGACATGTCGCCCAGGCGGAATTTTCCCGAAAAGCGAATCAGTGGATAGAGGCCTGAGTTCCATGCCGCAATTGGGGTCTTAGAGCAAAAGATCCCAAGCCTTTTTCATACAAGAGGAAAGGTAGGTCTTATAGTATCGGCTGTTTGGGCATATTGAAGGTCAATCCCCACCCAAGCTAGTCGGATCCTGAGTGGCTCTAACTACCACGTTTGTAATACTTCTAACGCGGCAAGTCATTCTGTCGGAAAATACCCGGTAAGTGAGTTTCTGGATACTCTTGCATTCTAGGAAGTTACCATGTCTATTGCGCACTGCGCCCTATTTTCGTCGATTATATGCAATACTTGAAGACTATATGATCTGTGTCTCTGCTGTCTCTAGTACATACGACCATAGGGTGTGGAGAACAGGGCTTCCCGTCCGCTCAGCCGTACTTAAGCCACACGCCGGCAGGTTAGTAGTATGGTGGGTGACCACATGCGAATCCCTGCTGTTGTATGTTTTTGTTTTGGTTTTGGTTTTTAATTCGGATTTCATTTTTCATCATTTTTTTGGACTTCTTGGGGAAATTTGCTTCACTCGCCAGCCATCAAGTATGTTGTTTGCGACGATGATAACCGCACTTCATATTTTTCTCTCTATCAATTATTATATACAGTGACTGGTTGGTTGATACAAGGCATTAATCACCCACAAAGAACGCCCTCAAAGCCTGAATCGCCATCAATTATGTCGTATAGCTTTCTTGTTTCATCACTATCCCTCATGTTCTCCCAAAGAAGCCATAGCGCCTGCATCCCATGGAAGCCGGAATCCGCTGAGGAGTGTGTAGCTAAAAAAAACGAATTGGAATAGGTAGTTTGTTAGTCTTTTCTGAATTCTAGAGTTTTATGACATCCAACATGCGTGTGTGTAAGAGTCTGAAACTTACCGAGAATGAGATCATGTAGCTAGTAGGTATCCATTAGGTCGCGCTTCACGCCATCATGATGGCTGCGCACCCGGTGCCAGTGTGCCAGGTAGTACAATTGTATGAGCGAGGACTGTATTTCCTGGAGCTCTTGCGAAGTCGATGTCTCCGATTTCCAGCCTCAAGGAACAAGCTGGGGGCTTTAGAACAGGCCGTCGGAAGATTCGGCGAAGGCAAGGGAACCAGTAGAGAATGGCGTCTACGGCCCTTTCAGCTTGCTTGGCCATAATATTGACCAGCTTGAGGATAATCACGAATTTGATGATGCTCCATCCAACTTGATCCATGGCCTTAATGCCATGCTCCGCCTCGATCTTGACCATATCCCCCAAAAGGTCACCATCTCCCCGGCCTACATTGTCCGCTTCGTTCAAGGGCATGGCAAAAACGAAGCTATATCCCCCGGGGCCTGTATCATTAATGAAGCCCTAGTTATGATAATGTTCAAACACGTACATGTCCTGAACAATTGGCCAGACAACAACAAACAAAATCGCGGTGAGAATCATTTTCTTGAAAGTCTCCATTGTATGCGGAGTTGGCTTTTTGTGGGACTCGGAGTTGATTTTGGAAGGAAGAGCTGACTCGGAGATCTTGGTAGGTACTAGTCTGAGCACCCCTGCGGGTTCTACCTAAGTAGGTACTCTGGCACGTTCGGAAGTAGGTACCTAGGTACTGGCTCTATGCTGAATTAATTCAGTCAAACAATTGGGCAATAAGCCTGAGAAGGAGTACTAGGAAGTGGTGGGTGGTAGATTACAAGCCCTGGAGTGTCCTACGGCAGGTTTCTGATAGACCCGCATTCAGATTATGTCTCATTAATTCCAGCGTTGAAACTTTGTCGTCTCTGGTTCAATTTCAACAAGTAAAAGTCAAAGTAGATTCGGAAAGAATTCCTGCTGATATCGTGACAATCAACAATACTTTGATTGCTACAGCTGCTTAATGGGCTTGTGGGCTTCCATGACGCTCTAAACTCTAAAATTAGTAAATTTATTTCCAGCGATACTATTAGGTACTCGTATTAATTGAAAACTTCAAGGAAAACTCTATCCTGTCAAAGCTTAACCCGTAGAATAGTGCATATGTAATGGGGCCAAGTTACCATTTATCACCCCAGGTAGCATTACAAACAGAATGAGAAGAAATCGGACATTATAGAACATTTAATACCATTAGAAAAACCTAGCTTCTAACATGAGAATAAGTAATTGCTTTAATCATCAATCCGTATTACACTAATGTAGTCATGAGCCAGCTATTAGTACCCCCTGTTTTTAAAACAGGATAGTAGCTGCCATTAATACAGCGCTCATGAAGATCGAGCTTCCAATGGAAGGCAAAGTAGTGACACCACCATTGAACGCCGTAGAGCTGGACGGTGAAACCGCAGAGGTCGACGAAGCAGAAGGCTTGCCACTGCTGCTGGGAAGGGATGTTGCGCTGGCCGTGCTGTTTCTTCCATCCAGAGCAGCAGAAATCTCAGCCCACATCTTGCACATGGAGTAGTCAATCTCGCCCGCGACACTGGAATTATCAAAGACCATTCCTGGGGTCTTTGCGCCCGAGGATGTGATCTTGAACTCCGGCCACTCGATAGCGTCAGTGGAGGGCTTGCCATTCTCCGCCATCGCAGTCCAAAAGCTGATCACCTCGTTGCTCAATTTCCGCTCAGCCTTGGTGCTGCTACAGGTGTAGTTCTTTGTAGGGTAGTCGAAATCCAAGTTGCTGAACACGAATGGCAATTCAGAAGTATGAGAGGCACCGATAAAGGACAGCTGGCTTGAGATGGCAGTAAGTGTATCCAGCCACGCGCAGGAAGGGGTGTGAGCGAACTCGTAGGTCCACGTCGTGTGGCCATTGCGCGCGGTGCTTAGCGCAGCCTGGTATGTCGGGCACTTGAAATGGGCGTCTGTGAGAACCTGGGCCATAGCCTGGAAGACACCGGATCCTGATGACAATCCGAGCTTCTTGACACCGGCTTCAAACATAGACAGGGGGTAGCGTTTCTCGATTGTTGCAGCTGCAGATCCCCAGTCTCCTCGGAGGAAATCCTTGTAATCAGCCGCGGTGAGGTTCGAAATGAGCGCTTGGGACTGATATTTCCCGATGGGGCTCAAGCTGCCATCCTTTTTGTCTGAAAAGTTTGATATGTCAGCCTTGAATATATGGTGTAACAGAATGAAGGAATGTACATACTGGAACCAAAGACTGTCGGAACTTGTGCACCGCGCTTGAGAGGATTCTCTTTGACAATTTTACCATCCACAATTGGCCAAAAGTCAGGCGTCAGACTGTTGGAGCTACCAATTCCACTGAGTGACCCGATGCCTGAACCCCTGTATGAGTCGGCATAGAATGCCTTCTGAAGTTCGGCCGACGACTTGGACTGGAGGCATGATTTCTAAAGCACGGTTAGCCCAATCCATTCACAATGAATTAGTATTAGTATTCACTTACGTCCTTGGGACTGCAGGAAAGCTGCTTCGCGTACGAGACTCCGAGCTTCTTAGCAATCTTTGTGTTTGTCAATTGGGGCAGAGCGATCGATTCGACCATAGCGCTCTTGAAGAGAGAAGGTGCCTCGTCAAGAGTCGCAAGGGTGAAGACATCTGTAGCACCAGCCGATTGACCGAAAGCGAGAACTTTATCCTGTATTGCCAAAGCATGATTAGCCCGAATTTCCGGTGATAAACTCGATATCAAATCCACGTACAGGGTCACCACCAAAGGCAGAGATGCTTTTCTGAACCCATTCGAATCCAAGAATAAGATCTTGAAGTCCTTGGTTACCACGGTAGCCGGCATCATCTAGTGCCAAAAAACCGAGAGGACCGAGTCGGTAGCTCAGTGACACCACAATCGTATCTTTCTCGGCCAAGTTGCAGCCGTCATACAGAGAATACTCAATTCCACCCTCAAGATCGGATCCACCGAAGACAAACACCTTGACCGGAAGTTTGGAGTCTTTGGTCGCATCGGATGGGGCCCAAATGTCCAAGTAGAGGCTAAAAGAAGATACATTAACAACAATACTCATTTGGCGGATCGCAAGTGTGTCTTACCAGTCTTCGGACTTGGTCCCGGGTGGTACAGTTTGATCTCCAAACTGAATGCAGGTTTTGGACGACTTAGTGGCATCAAGCTCTCCGTTGGGGTATTTTTTGTTGTAGGACTTGGGAGGTTCGAATCGCAAGTCTCCGACGGGAGGCTCAGCAAACGGAATGGCCTTGTAATAGACCGCGTCTTGTCCACTGCTGCATTTTCCTCCCTTGATGGTACCAGCGTCAATGGTGACTGAGGGCGACGCTAGGGCTGTGGCTACAATGGCCGACAAAGAGGTTGGAAGAAGCAACTTCATCTTCGCTAGTGATTTTTGAAGATTCAAGTTAGGATGGGGGGAAAAAAAATTCTCTATCGACCTTGTACTCTATTTTTTATAAGGAAATATTCAAGCGTTGCGAAGCTTCAGCTCTTCATTAAGCCTTTGACAAATATAGACTACTATATCCACCTTTCAGCCCCCATTAATCTATTTAGATCAGGGCACTGCTTTCATTGGCTATGGGTCGCAGTGACATACTAAAGGGGCTACCTAGAGTAACAACCACTCCTCCTGATTCAAAAGCAAATTGGGTATAGATCCAGTCGAACACCTCAAAGTGCATGGCGTACCTCGCAGATGGAGTGACATCGCACTACTAACTATATTAAGAAACATTTGGATTTATTATGGGGTATGGGGTACCTGTTACAGGGTTTTAGCGTCGAAAATTGAAACTATTCTGGGTTTAGTGCGAGGTGCCAAGGTTGGCCCCCAACCCTGCTGCAACGTCCCCGGTCCTAGAGGAACACCTCACTTCAAATTCAAGGTCCACTTTTGCTGGCTGTGATCTTGAAACCTGGAAGCATTGACTGATTTATTTTTTGGCTCATGGAAAGGAAATTACAGCGAAAAAGAAATACGCGAAGTAGTCACAGAACCCAATTTTCATGGCACTGGCAATATGTGTTATTGTCAATGTTGATGATTAGAACTGATTCTATGCCCATAGATCGGAACTTCAAAGTACATAAACAAAGCTTGAAGTGATCATCGGGGCACTCCACCAAGTGATTGCTTAGCTCGTTGCTTAGCTCGCTACCAATTCCCTGGCTGGATTGACATTATTTGCTACAATTCGGGTTAGTGTTGCGAGAGCCGACAACAGACGCGCTAATTTAATTATCAGGATTACGCCGGTATTCATTTTTAGCTGGTCGTCCTAGGGCTGAAACCCATGTCCGGTGGACCTACCTACTAAGTCACGCTCCATTTTTTTTTAAAGAGTGATCCTCGCCTTACAGGCTGTTTATAGAGCGCTCATCCGAGTTCTTCTCCCCTTGACCGCGCAGTCACATCCGTGCCTTCGCGCATCCACCGCTCTCGCGTATGAGCGGAGAGAATGGGGCCGTGGAGGCACGGCACGGATACGGCGGAGGGCTCTCACTCTAAGGCCATCCCGGGCAGCCCCCACCCGTGGACCCAACAATTCTTCGCCTACACATGTGCAAGCCACGCCCCGGCAAGAAAAGGTCGAGATTAGATACAAGACACGCCTGGCCCTAAGGAGAGAAAGAAAAAGCGTAACCGTGGTGGGCATCTTGGAGCCAATTTCGTCGAACGGGTACTCGCTGTAAGGTAGACTTTGATGCCTACTCCTCAATAGTACATAGGTAGAATCGGATCTATGGGGTTGCAATAGTTATAGTATCATCCAAGATCGGATAGAATTAAGTAAGGTCTCTCATAATGGCAGTTTTTGCGACTCTACTCATAACAGCGCCCGGGTGGTCTAGTGGTATGATTCGCGCTTAGGGTTCACCCAAAGCATTGACTGCGCGAGGTCCCCGGTTCGATCCCGGGCTCGGGCCTATTCTTTTTCTTCTTTTTTTCCTTTCTTAGTTCACATTGGAGTGTCGTCGGGATGACAGTCTTTTCGCCTGGGGATCATTGATACTACTAGTAGTAGTTTATTTTACTTTCATAAATATTACTAGTATTATTTTGTAGAACAATTCCGGCATCTGAACTCAACTTCATCTGGAACAATTTGATGGTCTCCTCGCTCCTTTTCATTGTCAATAGTATGTGTGTTTCTGAGAATCTAGAAGATTCAAGTCTTGATCATTCATGGCCAGCTTTTGAAATCGTTTCAAAACTACAGCTGACTACTAGTACTAGTACTGCTAGTGTTGACTTTGATTTACAGGATAGCTGGCATCTGGGAGAACAAAGCAAGTCTGCGAGCCAATCTCGTCCTCTGTGTAAGGATTACCTCAATACTACTACAATTGTAGTACTACCTAGGTATAGCTGTGATAATCGCCAGCGATCCGCCTGCGTGTGCGTTACTAGTGTATCTATACAATTGTACCTTTGCTTAATATATGCAGTTTAGGATATCGAAGCTCCTGCTTCGATACTCCAATAGTATTGTGGTCTTTTTTGACTGAGTGCCAGTGGTATCTTGCCCAACCTGAACATGTGAGGTTACCCGTTACACTCTGAGGGCAGTGGGAGGTCAAAGAGGAGAAAGCACAGGGGTAAACAGACTCGGAAGGGTCTCTCTAGATTGTAAATCAACTAGCCACGAGAGACTTCCTATATAGACAAAATATTGACTCATAATCTCACCGCAGTACTATGATAGTAGATCATATTGAGCAGTATTCCCCGCAATACTAGTACTACTACAATCATACTACTAGTTTAATGTCCCCACAGGATGAGCATAACAACCACGCTTGTACTCCTACTAGGTCGTCAAATCATTAGACCGTAGAATAATACATATTATAAGTGTTTTCTAGTACTTCTGGATTGAAGTTTGTCGATCTCGGGTCGAAATCATGGAGAACATTGTCGATACGCCATTCTTAGGTCTCTGCGAGAATATATGCGGTCTCTATCGAATATCAAAAATGACTGATCGTGAATTAACTTGGCAGTGATACTAGATCAAATGTAGCCAGGTCACCCTCTTCAAGTTCATGAAATCCTCATCTTTATCTCACATATACTAGTACTAGTTGTTAGGCAGAATTCTAGTATATCTCTACTAGTAGGCCTTGGTCTTGAGAATGATACACTGACAGAGACGACTGAAGGACTCAAAATTTACTATCCGAAGACGGCGACATTACTTGGAATGGTCATTTATTCGAGTTAAGGGCATAGTTTTACAAGTCAAAGAACTTGAGGAATACGTATTACTACCTAGTGTTCATTAATCGTCTCCAAGCTTATTCACAGGTCTCTAGATAGTCAGTCACCTTTGATCCATCTGCACAAAACTCCCCTATTCTATTAGGCAATTTCTGCCCAGGTGGTCTTTCCGTCGGGTACTAGCACAGATCCGATGTCAGTGGGACTTCCCCTTTGACATCTCAAGCAGGTTCAGGTCCGTCAGCCTAAGTAGATATTTAATACCAAGGCCACCACTGGCATACTAGTAATACACTATCTAGGTACTGCTAGATACTTAACAAATCTATACGAGTCCCATCTCATATACAACCTAGAAGTTCCTTCACCAAGATACCAGTTGACACAGATCCACTCATAGGTCACACACTCAAACTTCGAGAAAAGTCCGAGTAAAATCAAAATATGATGATTACTATAATTATACTATTCTACAGTAGTACTACTTGACGGCAAGTACTACTCAGTACTACTACACTGTAGACACCAGGATCACATTATAATGCTACTAGTTAGTACTAGTACCTAGTACTAAGAAGTACCGATACATCTCGAAAATTATAGTATATCTTTACCATTACTAAAAGCTTAAAAACCAAGATTATGTTCACTCGGAGTTGTGCTCGATGTGCTCTCACTCAATTTAATATTTTAAATTTTCTGGTTCCCTTTATAGTGGCAAACTCTTTCAGGAGCTTACATAATTCGCCCGGGTGGTCTAGTGGTAAGGAATCCTCAAACTCAATTTTCACCCGACTTTCATCTAACAATCATCCCAGGTATGATTCGCGCTTAGGGTTCACCCAAAGCATTGACTGCGCGAGGTCCCCGGTTCGATCCCGGGCTCGGGCCTATTTTTTATTTTTTTTTTCTTGACTACTAGTAAATTTCCTATGTAGTTAGTTATCAACCACTCGAGGAGTACTAGTAACCACATCCCATCCATCCAATCGCTCGTTTACATAGTATTTCTATTGATCACTGTGGACACTATACCTGCATCACCCTGGCGTCAGATCTGGCTCCTGGAATTCTTCGCAATAATCTCAAACCCTGCCCTGGCAGGTGAAGAAGGATCGTCAAATTTACTTGGATATGAAGAATTTAAGATTAAACTACTGTGGCGAGTCCTCTTGATCTTGAGCAGAGGGCTTCAACTAAAATTCATACAAGTTCTTTGAGTTCCTTGACACATTCTCAACCCACCACCTGGGCATTTGCACCATTTTTGGACAGTACCAACCTGCCTTTTGCCGAACTCGGTGTTCTACGATATTTGAATCTTCAGGGCTACCAGTTGACCTCGACTTTGTCTGATCAAAAGAAGGCCCACCCTGCTAACGTTGTTGGGTTAGCTGAGACTGGTGATGTTTTTCTAGTCACGACCCCGGAAAAGCTCATGAAGTTACATGTCTAACCACTCACCTAGGCATTCAAGTCCTCAAGGAAACATCGTGTACAATCACCCATTTGCTGTCATTTCAATAGTACTTGGGCCAAACTACCCGTCCAAGTAACGGCACCGCAGAATATTTTAGTCTCACCGCAAAATTATGTCAGCATAATACCTCACATCAATTTGAAATACCAAGTTCTACGCTACCACCTGCTATATATATGAACAACTCTTGAATTATATAAGATAAGGGCAGAGATTTACCTATCTAGGCCTAAAAGGATTATACAAAATTATAGGGTTATATTCTAAGGTTGTTGTTATTAAACTATCTGTTAAAGTACGAGAGCTGCGATAAATACGACTAGGGCGGTGAATCCGAATTTGTGGTTTAAATAGAAGAATTATTACATAAACTACAAATATGTATTACAATTTTCAAACAAGGTCAGATCAACAACAATAATTAGAATATCGTCCCCGGTCCTTGATAATTATACTTTTTGGCTATCTTCGAAGAATCGTAATTATAGTCCTTTAGAATTTATAATAATTTTTTAAGGTAAAAGAGGTGTCGAGATATCGGCGTGGTGATTTACTAGGTGCTGACATAGTTTTGCGGTGAGACTAAAATATTCTGCGGTGCCGTTACTCGGACCCCCAAACTACCCGTGGACTAGTGGACAAAGCTCGCAAACTTGAACCTAGTCCGGATAGCCTTGGAAGCCAATACTGAGACTCGGATGAACACTACTTCTTCTCCAGGGCAGAAGGCACTGGCAATGCCGTCGCGCTGAAATAGTGCTATACTAAGTATTCCATGCCAGTGTACGGTCACCCACAGTGCTTGGAGCCAGATCAAATGTTTTCCAAGGATCTCTTTGCACGGGATATTCAAGTCCTCGAAATTACATAATGGCTGATACTAGTAATATTTCAAATTGAAATTTGTACGAATGTTCTATTGGCGTTTTCCAATAAGGAATTTGGCGAACCGATCCTGGCTGTGGCTGTGGCTGCGGGTTTCTGAGGACAATAGAGCAGCCCTGGAAACACAATGCAGGGGCACTCATAGTTCCAGCATACTACTCTAATCCTTCGTGTATAAATTCAAAATGTGTGGGGCTTCCAAACTTCCAAGGTTTCGGCTGGCTTCGAGTTGTGATTGGTTCATTTTATTTACCATCTTGAACTTGAACTTCAAACAGCCCGCATGGACCCGAGCGAGCCCTGAAAGGGCCACCGCGAAGGGTACACCGGGCTTGACTTCAAGTTTTCTTTACTAACTGGCCAAGTTTGTGTTTTGAGCTTTTTTATTTCTATCATTGAGCCGTAGGGTGCGAGAATCGCGGCCGCACTTTCTTGTACTAGTATAGTATGTTTCGGAATGCGCAAGCTTTCAGACAGACTTCAACCTTGGAACTACTACTAGTAGTAGTACTAGTAGTAGCTCACGCATGTGCAACCATCCCACCCGCAGGTAAACTTGAGATACTACTACCAGTACTATTATACTTCGAATATGGTTCAAGGCGGCTCCTGTACACTACTACTAATTAGGCCACAAGTTATCATATGCATAGGTACTACTATACATGTCAATATTAGATCAAATACTAACCTTTCAAATTTTACTAGTATATTCTGAACATCCATGGATAGAGTACACTAGTAGCACTACTAGTAGTACTAGTATTTAGTATACTACAACAATACTATAGTAATACTAGTGCTAGTTACTACATCGATACTGTGAGTAGTATTCGGAGAGCATTTACTAAATACTGTAACCTCCAAGTCAGGCACTGATATAAGTAGTAGTATTAGTACTACAATAGTACTATGGATTGCAGACGGGCAGGATGGCATAGGCATCGGTGTGAAGGCAACACAACCTTTAAGGCTTGTCTGCGAACCAAGCTCGTCCTCTGGGGGCAGTGGGAGATCAAACTTGAAAAGGACTCGGAGGACACGATGGCAGCCCACGAACAGAAGGGTCTCTCTGGATTGTATTCCAAGAAATGACTGGCAACGAAGACATCCTAGGTATATACACAAGATGCTGACTTATGATCTCACACCGCGATATGATAGATCCATGGATCATACTATCGTAGCAGGGTTCCCCACTACCGTAGTGCTCAAATGGTACTAGTACAATAGTATTAAAAGCATTTGATATACTAATTGTATAGTACGACAATCATATTTAACACGATACGGTACTATCTGTGACATAATATTCAGCCTCGAAAATTACCTGTAGAGTTATATCCAAAGCGTACTAGTAGTACTTAGTATTCAACGAAACTTAAACATTCAAATTCGATAGTAGTATTCGATGAATACTACTACTTAATAGTTACTACTACCTCCAAGACTGTGAACTACTATATTACCTACGTAGTAGTACTACAGTACTAGTACTAGGTAAATACTACTAGTAGTACTCTACACTAGTTTAGATATTTACTAGTAGTATACTACCTGCAAACGTTCAAGTAGTGTATTTTGGCCTGCTACCACCACACGTTGAATGGTCTGCCACCTGACTACATCAAATGTTGATCTGACCTTTTAGAGTACTAGTAGAACGTATCATAGGCACAACAGCAAAGCCATTTACCCATTGCTCTTAAGCTCAATATAGTATTCAGTGAATATAGTGTGAATACCATATTCGAGTAAGTACTAGTACTATGGTCAAAGCATATTCCAAAGCTGCCTGCGGGCGGGATGGAACATAACTAAATTTCACGTGGACAATTTGAAGGATCATCACTTGCACATCATTGAGATTAGTTGCCAATATTATCTAGGTACTAGTACAAAGTTACTAGTAGTAACTAGGTCCTACTATAATATTGACCGAGTCTTGTTTTCCTGCCCTCTGTCTTCCCTCTACACCACGACAAAATGCGCGCGTTCACTAGCGCTATTATAGCCCGGGCCTTTTTAGGGCCTAGATTGTAATAAATCTTTTCAAGATTCATGAATCTTCAAATCAGGCCCCATCACAATAACGCCCGGGTGGTCTAGTGGTATGATTCGCGCTTAGGGTTCACCCAAAGCATTGACTGCGCGAGGTCCCCGGTTCGATCCCGGGCTCGGGCCTATTTTTTTTTTCAAATTTCAGAATGGAATTTGTTAAATTACAATTGTAGTAGTATATGATGATTTCTTTTTATAGGTGGGAGCTGAATTGGACCATCCTCTATGGATCTTCTAGTATCCATAGATCGTACTAAAAGCTTGAATTGTGTCATCGAAAACCGTCGCTAGGTTCCTCTACTAATAGGAATATTCTCTGCTTTTAAGTGTTCTCTTCTAAGGTTTCTACTAGTACTAATAGTACTGGATTCAATAGTATATTCAAGCTTCAAGGTTGCTTGCTACTAGTATTAAAAAGTTAGTATATTTGATGATTTAAAATCTTTGCAAGGTTCAAGTCTGGGTGCCAGAGGTCACTATCCTTGAAAGGTTTTATTTGGGTGATCAAAACCTACCTAGGTACTAGTACTAGGTTCTCAATCTTTGCCTCGAACTTTGAAGAGCCTTATCATTATGATCTATTTGAGATCTGCAACTTGAATTAATTTGACAACTAAGCCCCGTAGTAACTCGCTGGGTCCGATCACGAGCTCTAGCGAGCTCAGGGATGATTATTTCACGAAGTCACCAATAACAGTCAGAAAAATAGTAGCTTCCGCTACTATGAGAGGATTTAGAAAATTCACGGTAACTTCACATATCTCAAATATAAAGGAGTGGTCACTGGCATTCCGCATGCAGCAGGAGAATGATTTAGACAAGTGACTAGATCATACGGAGAGGAAATAAAAGATTAAAGGTATGGAAGGATTGAGGGCTGGAAATCGGGCGCTAGTATGTCTGGCGGCAGAAATTTTGGTAAATGGAATGGCCGATGGCTCTACTGATATCTTCACAGAGCTCATTAAAGGCGTTGAAGAAGAAGGAGCGATCGGTATAGCCTCAGGATTAATGAAAGGCATGATAGGCCTAGCTATGAAGGTACCTTCACGTGAGAGCATTCCAAGGTTTTCCTTTATACTTTTCAAATTTTCAATCTATTAATTATTGAGTAGCTAGGGTGGGATCTGCTACTGGTACCTACCTTGTACTAGTATTCCACGGGATTAACCTTCAAGGGAATTAAAACAGCTGTTAGGTCGAAAGGTCGAAAGGTCGAAATTCAGGCGTGGTTGAGAGACCCGGGGTTATTCCAAACAGAAAAAACGACTATCATGGTTGCCCACGATCCGACGTTTTGCGATTGTGCACACTGGAAATCTGTACACATTATTCTCCGTTCCTGTTTAGCCATACTACTAGATTGACTGAATTCTTGAGCTATGATGGAGGAGAGTGAATGTTCCCTTTTATGATACCTACTATAGTAAATTCGGCGTAGTAAGTCGCAAGCTACCAGTTTTGCATACTCATTCTAATTCTCAGAAAATTCAAACTTATAGCTTATCTTATTCTCAGGATACTATCAGTACTACTAATACTAGGTAAAGGAATATCTAATGCAAATTTGAATTATTTTCTTTGTACTTACTAGAACTAGTATTGCACCTGTCCATGTATTTTCAAGTTTAACGGCACTTCACAACAATGAAGACTAGCCCTGGAGGTATCTGCCCATGTGTAGAACCCAAATTATGATATAATAGCATTGAAATATTAGACATAACTTCCAATGCCTACCAACCATATAGGCAACCAACTACTACTCCTGTAAATGTCTATTGGTTCAGGAATTCCGTTGTTTAACGCCCCAGTTAAAACCACTATTGTCAGTGCAGACGGGGTCTTTTATCGGTCATTTTTTCCAATCGTATCACGATTCTAAAGATCCTAATGAAACCTGAAACCGAGTATATATATATACAAGAAGTGCGGAGGCGATTCTCGCCTCCTACAACATAAAACTTTAAGCCTAGAAGAACAAACTTGAAGCTCGTTCGGCCGGGGTGACCTCGGGGTGGCCCTTCGGGCTCGCTCCGCTCCATGCGGAACTTGCACAAAACACGAAGACGGGAAGGACAAAAACGGCAGAATAGCCGAAGGCGGTTTGCCTGAAGTTTGATGACAAAGTATACATATTGATTGATTGATAGCACATAGAATAAATTCTATCAAAAAAATGAATTGAAAAACATAGGCCCGAGCCCGGGATCGAACCGGGGACCTCGCGCAGTCAATGCTTTGGGTGAACCCTAAGCGCGAATCATACCACTAGACCACCCGGGCGGATTATATAATCTTTTGCTAGATTTGCCAATATAACGGAAGCCAAAAGTTTAAGATACTAGATCTAACTTGATCTAGCATAACTTTCTAAGCTTCATGCCCCGAGGGCTAGTAGTACCAGAGTGGCAGATAGTAATAAGACTGTGCGGAAACAAAGAACGCGAAAGTGAATCACATTGTTTTGCTTATCTTCATCTAAACGAACCACACTCCTTTGCAGGGCAGCCTTCACGACTTAAATTCTACTGAAGGCGCTCCCCCCTATTTCACCGTCCTTCACTACTAGATCTTCCTCGAGAACAACTTGAAGAACTTGAATTACCTGAATCCGCGTCCAGCGTATCTATCATATTCTAACATCCTTCAATCCAGCTTCGCTATTGGAATCAAGCTGCCTTTCAACTGCTTTAAGTGCGTGACCGCAGGCTTTATATGACGGCTTCCATTCGATCTCTTATACTATCAGGCAGCTCCGACCTGATAGCGACTGAAGATATCCCTCTCCACAAAATGCAGCACATAACAGAGACCTTCTATCTACTTGGGACACTTTTCATATCTCCCCCGTGGTATTTCTTGCCGACCGGAAACCCGGCATAAGTCAACAACGCAATTGCGTATATTTGGGAATTCCAGAAGAAGGGTCCTCTACTAGTAAGTGACTGTAGCTAGGTATCCACCTAATATGTTCCCCCTTATAAGCGTGGTATATGGCCAGAATGGCTGATAATCTACTCGTAGCCGCTGGGACTTCCTGGGGCATAGAAGTTGCACACAAATGGCACCTGGTGGTCGAGGAAATGGTATGGTGGAAGCCCCAAGGGTGTTGAGCGACCAGAGGAGTTCTATATTGTTCAAGTTCGTCCAAGCACCGTGGATCCCTGAATGCCCCGGCCACTTGTCTACTATTCAACCCCACCTTTTCTGTCGACGACCCTCGTGTCCGAGAGACCTTTGATACAACATTGGAATGCGACCATGGCTCAGCTAGAAAGAGTCGGATTCACTCTAGAAGATACCCTGTTCATTGATCAGGTGGTCAGGCGATAAATAAGTAATAATGTCAGGATCGCTTATCCAGAAGAGCTCTGGCAGATACATAAAAGGCTTCTGAGAGAAGTCTGGGCCAACATGAGAGCCACTGTCGTGGTTTGCCAGGGATCCGCAGTTCGAAAACGTCTGCTGGTTGATTCAAAAAAACCGGGATGGTTTCAAGGCTATGGGATTTTGATTTGGGCCGCTATAGCGGAATCGACTATTTCTGGAGCTCAGTGCAGACAAAGAAAGGGTCGTTGAAACGATTCGTGTTGTTTGTAAAACATCCGTCCTTCTTTTACATACAAAGTGATCTGGAGGGTGCCCGAAGAGTTCGAAGAATTCAAGGCCACAGGATCTGGCCCTGGAAATCGTTGCAAAGCTGGGGTGTATTCGACTGAAGCCTACTCATAGTCATGTTTTTTATTTCATGCTAACGATGATGATATACATCAGATCAGACAGAAAAAGGATTGTGAAAAATGCAACATGGAAAAAAATAGGCCCGAGCCCGGGATCGAACCGGGGACCTCGCGCAGTCAATGCTTTGGGTGAACCCTAAGCGCGAATCATACCACTAGACCACCCGGGCGTTGTTATGATCGACGGCTGAATTTATGATTACTGATCCTAGCTAATCTAGATAGAAGATACTCATACCCCTGTCATCATACATAATACTTTTTATCATATACTAATAATAATTAGTATTACGTCAATCCCGCCCGCAGGTAACTCTAGAATATAGTACACTACTGACTACCGTGACCTAGGTACTTTGAATACTATGGTGTACTATAGCTAGTAGTGTAGCGACCGTATTACTAACTTGAACTTGAAGCCAGTCACTACTTGACATTTATACTATTCATACTATATCCATTATAGTATCCGCCCGCGGGCATGTTTGGAATACGAGGCTTCGAATACGCTCCTACTAGTAGTATACGAACACCGTATTCGACCGAATACTTCAAGTTGTATACTAGTATTAAGTGTGATGCAGTCTAAACACATAGTACTAGTAGTAATATAATTGTACTAACTGTTCACCCGAATACAGTACTCTTCTGAGCGTATTCTGAACGTGTTCATCATAGTATCTATTGTATTCGTTTTTTTTTTCTTCTACTTTCTAGCCCGCTCAGCGCGCTGTCTACGGTCTACAAGATTTGAGACACTAAAATCAATATATCAAATAGTAGTAGTAAATTAAATAAACATCTACTAGGTAGTAACAGGTTAATTAAACGTATACTAGTAGCAGAACAGATCTACGCGTAACAGCAGGTCAAATCGGTGTGTGTTGACACCTGGGCAGGTCAAATCAACGGAGTGGTGGTAGTTTAAATTGGTGTGTGTTGACAGGCCAAATCTACGCGTAGTAGTAGAAATCTAAAAAGGTACTATTAAATACTGTACGGTGTGATAATCCTGAACGAAATGAGATAAAATAATCGTGTGATTCGATGAAAAGTATCAAAACTGGAGAGAGGAAGGAAGAGAAGAAGATACTACTATAGCCTAGATATATATAAGATTTATATCCTAGTAAGTCCTCGATAAGTTATATAATTAGAAGTAGCGATTAGATAGCTATCTATAAGCTCTCTATTATACTATCTCGGCTAAAAAAAAGATATAGTCTCTATATACTACTTTATACTAAACTGTTTATTTCTATTATTTTTCCTAAGCTATAGTCTACTTTCTAATTAGGATATTTACTATTTTATTATTATTTTTATAATTATTAATAAATTTATTTTTCTCCGCTATTTCTAGCTATAAATATAGTTATACTAAGAGTTCTAGTTTATTTAGATATCTTTTATAGAATATTACTAATTTATCTACTATATTCTTAAAATTATCTATTAAATACTATTTAGTATTATTATAGTTATAGCTATTCTATAAAACTTAATATTATAATTTATAGTAGTATAAATATAAGTCTTCGATTTTATTAATTTTATATTTAGTTTATTTATTAACTATTATAGATAGTTCTAGATCTATAATTTATTTAGTTAGTAGTAGTAAATATATAGTATATTAAGATTTATCTAGTAAAAAAATTAAATATACTTTTATATTCTTTAATAGTACTAATTTCTATAAATATCTAATTTTTTTAATAATCTTAAATAGTCTATATATTTTATATAATAGTTTTTAATTTAGTTAATTAATTTTCTAGTATTTTACTATAATAAAGATATAGTTTTCTATTTTAAAATTATTCTATTTATATTTTTAGTCTATATATTTTTTTTTAGTTTAATTAGATTATATTTAATTTTTTTTATATTAGATTTTAGATTTTATATATTTTATTAATATAGTTTTATATTTTCTATATTTTATTATTAATAATTATTAGCTAAATCTAATTAAAAGAAATTTAAGCTTTATATCTATATTTAATTAGAAATAGAGATTAGTCTATATTT